>CM057451.1:506530000-506982500 GCA_016271365.2 Neoceratodus forsteri
TGTGTCTGTCGCTGATGGGAATGTCGGTAAAGTAGATGTCACTACACTACAGTAGAACCCTGGAATAGCAATAGCACTTTAGTGCTGATAAGTTTGCTCTACTTATTAAAAAGGTATTCTAACATTGCCTAAGGGTAGGGGTTCTACTGTTGTTTGAGCCAGACGATCCAAAGTTACTACGCTCAGTGGAGCATTCTTTTTGCTTAGTTTACAGGTGTTCGCAGGTGCAGCTGCCTTTAGACATTGAGGAAAAGAGTTAACGGTGGTATCACCCTGAAATTGTTTGGGAGCTACTGGAATGAACCAAGGACTCCCAGAATGAGAAAACTGTGTCTGGTCTATAAAAATATAATTGGATTTGAAATATTAAGTGATGGCGGTATGGAAGGTGGTAGAACCAATGATTCTGCCAGAAAACGTCAACCCATGGACTCATGAGGTTTAAATGGACTCCCGGTAAGAGAGAGCAGAGTAATTTCAAATCTTAAAAGCAATGAGATTATTGATTTAACGGCAAGTAGTTCATATTTTCTTCTTTTGAGAGGCAATATTTGGCAATTTTTCAACCAGACTAATATTTCTGTGTTCTAAACGACTGCACAGCTGAGGCAGTTTGAAGTGAAAGATTGAAAGTGCACCTGCAGATTTTACACCTGTAAACTTGTGAGTTCGTAGCCACATGCGACTTGCTTGGACCATGCCTTGAAGGTGGGAATGTGCTTGACCTTCAGGCACTGAACACTTTTGCTCCTGTTGGGAGGCAGTATAACACAGTGGTTTAAGGCTCTGAGCTGCAAATCTGGAGACCTGGGTTTGAATCCCACAGCCCCCACTTGCATACTGTGTGACCCTAAGCAAGTCACTTAACTTCCCTGTGCTCCCAGGTTGCACCTGTAAACTAGCTTTCAGCTTAGTGTGTCTCACCTGGCTAAACAATTGGAAAAAACAAACAAAAAAAAAAATTGTTATAAAGTTTAACAATGATGCTGAGTTTTAGTTTGGAATCTGACTTTTCTGCTTTATTATAGAACTCTTCAGAGTATTATAAATGTATGTTAAAACAGAAGTGAGTCTCCACTACATTAATGTGAGCTGCTGTTTGGCTGATAAATCCTAAATTCAGTGTTATTCTTGGTTTTACAGCATATGGTCTTAGCATTCAGCTAATCTCACATAAGGATGTCAAATGGTTCAATATTGATGGTGAATTTTTAAGTTTTACTGATCTGGAGTGCTGAGATTTTAAAATATGAACTGACCATTCTGGTTTTGTATATTAACGCATGGACTCCGGAGTTAACGGAGCCATAAATGATGATATAACAATTTAAATGCACTCCTATGAGTAAGGAAGCCACAACTTCTCTCAGTTTATATTTAGTGCTGATAGATTATGTTGAATGGTACATGAATGTCTTGGAGCATCTATGTATGTTTGTTAGTAATTTTAAATATTCTTTGCACTCTGTGCTTTGAACAATGGAGCCGCTGATTAAGGAACTATGTAATGTCTACATGCATACTGTTTGAGTTAGTTGATTTCTAAGCTGCCTATTAAGGTAACTTTTGACCCTATTTTGCCATCCAACCTACCACAACCCTGGCATGTTATTTCACCCTTAGCATCTCTCAGTGATGTTGCAATGAGGATAAAGTCCGGAGCTGGCCAAGCTACATCTAGAACTGAATTAGAGTAGCACTCTACAGACTTTACAAGCTATTTCCTAAAAGTTTTTAAAGTATATTTTTCACACATAAATAGTGATCTTATGAAACTTGAATGTCAATAAGTTTCTGATTTTATTTGTATTAAGTGTCTGCCTTACTTGATTGTTTCATTAATCCTTTAGGGAAATGTGTATTATGCCTAATGGCACTACTGTTGCTTCTTGCACATGTGGCTGTTTCGACATGGGAACCTGATCAGGATGGGTTCTGCTCATACTAGGAAATGCTGCGGGATGGTGAGCCTATCTGATGGCAAAATGAACTATTATGGCAGTATATAGGATGTAAAGTTCTTTCAGGGATGTACCAAAATGTTGGCCCTTTATCCGTTAAAAGGCACAATATTAATTGTATATGGCCTAAAGTAATGGATTTTTATGGCTAATCTGGTGCCTGATTTAGGGGCTATTAAAGCATCCTTTAAGTTGTCAATCCATAACTTGAATTCAAAGTAGCTTTCTGATATGGTCCTTACTGTCAGCAGCTGATTCTGATTGACGTTCGGGAGCTGAGTTTAATTTTGTATCTCTTTGTCTAAAGACACGTTTCAGTGTTGCAAGAGAAGTGTTACAGGAGTGCAAACATGAAGGTAACGTTTAGATAATTTTAGATAAAAAGTCCAAGAAAATTATCCTTATGCAATATTTAGGAATTTATTAAATAACTTGAAATATTGAGTTATATATATTCATTTAATGAATGTACACTTAAGAGCCTTTAATTTTGTAGGCACTACAATGTTTTTATTGTATGACCTTACTGTGAAAGCTTACTTCACAGTAGATGTTTTTGATTCAATAGAATATGACTGTTATCTTTAATTCGCTCTATACTCAATGATATAATTGACTTCTTATGAATTTGTGAATGAATGTTTATGTGTGAAATGTTAATACTGTGATGACTTAGAGATGAACAAAAAAACATATTTATACTTGTGACACCTGGGCAGCAGTTTCCTGAGCTCCTCCAATTGGAAGTGGGAACATGAGCTGGATGGTGTGCTGAAAGTGCAAGGTGCTATTTTTCAACTGTTGCCCGATATCAGATCAGCTGTTGTGTTGATCAGAACTGTGGACTAGCATCTCCATTGTGTTCTGGACATTTGCTGGGGAAGGGGCTCATACAGAGCTCCTATTAACTGCTGCTGACTTAATTTGCAGCTTGTGATACCTGGTCACCTATGAAACCAAGTAGTTAAGCACCCACACTCCAGAAAGTGGATTCAGATACCAAGGCTTATTTTATTGAATCCTTATGTGCAAAATAAATATAACACTGGCCAAAGTGGCTAGCAAACAGATTAATGTTTCACCGCTGAAGAAACCTGGCAGCATGCCAGGTGAAACGCTAGTCTGTTTGCTAGCCACTTTGGCCAGTGTTATATTTATTTTGCATGTTTTACACATAAGGATTCATACCTCTCAACCTCTTGCCTCATGAATCAGGGACAATGCTTAAAAAAATCAGGGACAAAGACCCCAAAGCAGGGACATATCTTAAAAACTGGTACTATTCACTCAGAAAGCTGACAGAATAAAAGAATTTGTGTTAAGATGCATTTTCTGAAGAACAAGAAGTCTGTAACTTTGATGTTAAACATTATTTTGTGTTAGTAATCCCCACTGTTCTGTCACAAAAACACAAATTTTTCGAGGGACAGAGTAACATTTTGAGGTCAAATAAGGGATGTCCCTGAAAATCAGGGACAGTTGAGAGGTATGTAAGGATTCATTAAAATAAGCCTTGGTATCTGAATCCACTGTCTGGAGTGTGGGTGCTTAACTACTTGGTTTCATACGTGTTTACTCCTCAGAGTAGCACCATACTAATTTTTCAGTTGCTCATTTCACACGACAGCAAGTTTGACACCTGGTCAGCAGTTTCCTGAGCCCTTCCAATTGGGAGTGGGAGCATGAGCTGGATGGTGTTGCTGTTCTTCCCTCATATCTGTCCTACACTGTGGTCCGATAGCTTAAGGGCCACAGCACAAGGGCATCAAGGAGTCTGCCCGGAGTCAGCTGTGAGGCAGTCGTTCGGCCGTCCATGCTTCTCCCCTGGGCTTCAGCTGATTATCCCTCTTTTACTGTCTGATCCTGCTAATTCTGCAAGTGTTGTGTCTTGCTAGATATTACTCTCCTTTTTTGTATTCAGCCCTTGTGAGCCAGACATCTGTTTAATTGTGTTGGAATATTGTATTGGGTATTTTTTTTCAAGGAACTGTTAATTGCTCCTTTGATTGCTTTTCAAGGACTCCATTGTTTGGATTCCTTATTTCACTGTGTATTGCACTGAGAACATTTTTTTTCTCATTTTTGTTTATAGAGGTTCCAACTGTTTTAGTAATTGCATGTATATTTTAGTTTTGTAAATCCTTCAGCCAAACTATTAGGTTTTACCCATTTTTGATTTTGTACCTTCTGCAATTTAATTGTTCTTATTTTTCTCCTCTAGTTTAATTCTATCACCTTATTTTTATCCCATTTTTTTTTTGTGTTTTAGGCTTACTTATTTAATTTTTGTCCCACTTTTGTTTGCCATCCTTTACAGTCTCAGCTGTTGCTCCTTGAGTAACTACCCCCCCCCCCAACTATTTTAATATGTAACTGCTGCAGTGAAGGATTTCAGTAGATTCCCTTGTGGTGATCTGTGCTTTATTATCTTTTGTTTCCCTGTATTCCACCCATTTATTTTCTACTTCCCTTTATTTCATCTTCTGTTACACTCATCCGGGTTCATCTCCTATCTTGTTAATTTCCTCCTGTAGCTTTCTGTATCTCTCTTTTTACTTGTTACCTATTTGTATAAATTGTTTTTGCACTTTTTTCTTTACTGTGCTGTTAACTTCCCTGTTGTTACTTACTCTTCTCTCTCTTTTCATCTCTTTTCCTCAGTCTTCTGCCTTCTTCTCCCCCCCCCCCCCATTTTAGACATTTCCTCACCTCATACCCTACTTTCCCCTTCATTTCCGTTGACATCCTTGGTGTCAAATTCTTCCTGCTTCTTGGTTTCACCTTGAAGCTCCCTGGTGTTTTTTTTCCTTCTCTCCCTTTGTTCTCCCTTTTTTTCTTCCCTGCTGTCTCCCTCTTCCAGGCAGCATTCTGGTTCTTTTATGGTGTGTTTACACAGCCCCAGTGCTCTTTATTCTTTGCTGCTCCTTTCCCTCTACACTGTGTGCTCAACGAGCAAATACAGTTCACACAGTTCATTCTTGCTGCACTGCAGGTCATGCCACATGGAGAGGGCTGGATATTCCATGTGGGCCAGGTTTGGTCAGCAGGGAGATGGCTTCGCAGCTGATCGAGCACAGAAGAGAGTTTACAATACAGCTTAATGTGTTCAATCTGATAGCAGTCCCCACATCTGAGTTGCAACCAAAAATGGATCTGCAGTACTCTTAATGTGCTCTGGTAAGTGTCTACACCACTGTATTTGCAGTACATCAACTGGTGCACATGGATTGATGCGCTGCAAAGACAGTGGTAAAAAATAGGCTTAAAGCTCCTTGTTACCTTGCTACTTTTGTTAGCAGGTGACATTGTACTTAATCCCGGTCCCTTCACTGCCTCATCCTTACAATTTCTCAAAGGACTGAGAGTTGCCCACTTAAAGATCCATGGCCTTTTCCCAAAAATTGACCAGTTACAGCCCGTCATGCTTAACCTTTGGCCAGATGTCCTAGTTATATCTGAATCCTGGCTCTCCTCTAAGGTGCAGAATTCTGCTGTAACTATCCCTGGTTATACTGTAGTGAGGCAAGATTGCACAAAGAGGGGTGGAGCTGTTGTTGTCTACATATCCACCAGTATCCAGTTTGTGACTATTCTTGCTGTCTCTTACCCCTCTTCCTATGAGCTGCTCTTATTCAAACTCTCCCTTCCTTTTTCTGTCCCTGTCTTCATTGCTGGTGTTTATTGTTGCCCAGGTATTTTCTCTGCTTTAGTTACTGAGTTCCTTTCATCCATCTGTTCTAACTCTTCCAGAGGTGAGCTTTGCATTCTAGGTACTTTAGTATAAAATGGCTCTCCCCCAACACAAATAAAAGTGTCCAAAATGTAAAGTCACTACATTTGACTCATTTGATCTCTGATCCCACTCGCATAAACTTTAAATCCCTCTCTGTTAGACTGGGTCCTCTCATCTCATCCCCTCTGTATTGTGGATCCAGGAATCCTTTCTGATGCCCTCAGTGATTATCATATGGTATACTGTGTGCACGAGATACATCGTCCTAAGAGACCCCTAAATTTATTCATCTCAGGTCCTTTAGGTCACTGGACTTGTCCTCTCTCTTAGCTGACCTAGGGGCAATTGATTTGTCCCTGATCTTATCAGTCAACAATATAAATTCTGCCCCATAATGCTTTCAATCCAAATTTATGACTGCTTGAGATCGTCATGCTCATCTGAGAAAAAACAGAGTATGACGCTCTCATCTTCCCTGGATTACATCTTTAGGTTATGGCTTGCCTCAGTACTAGAGATCTTGTTTGGTGTTCTTTTAAAATCTCTTACAACATGGGTTAACTGAGCAACACCATTAATTGGTCGGACAGCAGCACCTGATTGTTGATTAAATGCCTGTATCAGCACAACTGGGGTGATACTTCCCACAGCAGAATCCCTCAGCCAAGCAGGACTCATTATGTGGGCTGGAAGTGTGAAATGTAAGGCAGCCATTTAAAATCAGTGCTAAGAAAATGAGGGCTGAACAATACTCAGCCATTGACAGAACCACAGGACTGGCCATTGCTGCCCTGTCAGCTAGGATCAGCGCTGTGTCACTGACCAAGACTTCTGGTGTCTGTGTGAAAGAGCGAGGGCTGCAGAGGGGTCAGCTCAGGTAATTTCTGGGAGACAGGCACTATTCCATGTGTGACATGTGAATGTTGTCTGTGTGACCCGGTGTGATACATACCAGTGACCACATGTCTGCCCCACCCCCAGCGCTGAGCAGCTTTCTAGGACATGTAAATCAGAAGTGCTGTAGTGTACCGCAGTCCCCGATGTGCATGTGTGTGTTTGAGCCATAGGTGTTGCCGGCAGGCAACTGGGAGATTGCACATCAGGGATTAGTGTAGTATCCATTTGTCCCAGCTCATTTCTGGACAGCAGTACATGCCAGTCTGTCCCATCTTTGTACAGGCAGCCTGACAGAGAAAGAGACAGGGAGAGACACAGAAACAGAGTAACAGTGTTGCCGATATGCAGATGTGTGTATCTCTCTCTGTCGTGTTGTGCCATTGGAAGGTGATGTACCTATGTTGCAGCAGATGCCATGTCAGACAGTGACAGTGCCAGCGTGGGAGGGGGACTAGCACCTCTATATGGAGCACCATTCATCCCGGTGCAAAGCACAGACCCCCTCAGTGTGTGTGTGTGTTTGTGTGTGTTGGTGGGGGCATGAAGCAAAGTTCATAGCAGACAGTGACACAAATGGAGAGAGAGTGTCAAGAAGAGTGGAACCTCTACATCAACTTCTGTTTGTCCCACCCAAGAGCAATGTGCCTGTAAGTGTGTGTGTGTGTGTGTGTGTGTGTGTGTGTGTGTGTGTGTGTGTGTGTAACAAACATCTGGTAGCCAAGGTATCCATCAGTGTTAGGCACAAGAAATGTCAGAATTCATGGCAGAAATGTATGTGTGACATTTCCAAGTGCCTAATGAGTGGAGTATGCAATATTTCTCAGGGACTATTTCACAAGGTGGAATGATACAGTACCTTTCTAGACATTGAAATGGGGGCCTCCGGCCTCATGCCTCACAACACACCCCAGGCATGGATTAAAGGCGTGGATTAAATGCCTAAAATCCCATACCCTGTTGTGGGTTATTGCTAACATATTCCCTGACTGTTCTGGCAAGCTATCATCACCTTTGTAATGCCTGTACCAAAGCCATAAGACTTGCAAAGTCTGAGAATTTTGTATCCACACTCCAGAACAATATTAGTCATTCCTCAATGTTCTGGAAGGTTATTCATTCCCTGTTCTCCCCTTTGACCCAGTCTGCCTCTCCTGTTCTCAGGGTTGATGAATCTGTCATCTCTGACCCTCTTCCTTTAACTCCTTCTTTACTACCTATGCCCTCTCTCTCATCCCTTCCTCCTCCTCCCCCATTCTTCTCTCTCTCTCTCTCTCTCTCTACCTTCTCCTCCTTTAAATATCTATTTTTCCTCCTCTTCTACCACCACCTCTGCTTCCCTTAAGTTCTCACTTACTCTTAATCCTCACACATGTGGTAACCCTGATGGCCTTGACCCCAAAGTTCTACTTCTCTCAGCCCCTATCATTACAGTACCTATTTCCTTGATTCTCAACCTTTCTTTTTCCTCTGCTACTGTTCCTGATGTCTGGAAGCAGGCTAATGCCATTCCTAGCCTTAAAGGAGGTGATCTCTCTTCTCCGGGTAACTACTGTCCTACATCTCTCCTTCCTACTCTGGCTAAGTTACAGGAATGCCTTGTACTATATCAGCTCTCTGCTTTCCTTGATTCCTCCTCCTCCTTCTTCACCCCCTTTCAGTCTCATTTTAGGAAATCCCACTCCTTCTCCACTTCCCTCCTATGGCTCACTGACTCCATCCTCACAGGTATGGATCAGGGCTTGGTTAAGTCCATCATCTTTGTTGATCTTGCTACAACTTTTGACACAGTGGCACATCTCCTCCTTCTGGGCAAGCTTAAAGCAACGGATCTTTCTGACTCTGCAGTTAGCTGGTTTCACTCGTCTTGGAGGTAGGTGTCAAGCTGTCTGGATAGGTACCTCCATTTCATCACCTCTCCCTATCTGCTCAGGTGTCCCTCAAGGGTCTGTCCTGGGTCCTATTCTCTTTTCCATATTCTTAAATGACTTCCCCTCTGTTCCTCTGTGCCCATCCATATGCACGCTGATAATAACAGTCATTTTTGCATCTGGCTCCTTTTCTCATGATCTTACCTCATAGCTTCAACTGGATTTCGACTATATTCAGTGCTAGTTCCAGTCAAACCAACTATCACTCGATGCCGAAAAAACAGTCTCCATGATTTTTGGCATACGTCAGTGGCTTTCCAGACTCACCCCTCTCCCTTTATTTCACACCCTTGATGGTGCTATTATTGAGGATGTATCCTCTTTTAAGTACCTCAGGATATGACTTGACCATCATCTTGATTTCTTGGTTCATATTGATGCCATTCATCAGAAGCTACACCCCAAATTCGGTGCAGTGTACAGGAACAACACGAGTATCCCACTTCCTGTCCACTGTAAAATTGTTTTAAAGATGATTCTCCCTATTTTTGACTATGATAGCATAGTCTATAGTCGAGCTCCCAAATCCTGTGTGGCCAGGCTGGATCCGCTATGCTACTCTTTCTGGCATTTTGCTTTAGATTGTTCCCCTCATCAATCAATCAAAATCTTTATTTAACCAGGCGGGCATTGTTGAGCAGAACTCATTTTCGAGGTGAACCTGGAATAAGGTACAAACTACAGAAAGAAACAACAGGATTGCGATTGCTGCCAACACGTAGTATACCATTATAAAGAGACAGGCAGGCTAGCAGAACTTCTGTCGCACAAGAATACTAATTATACAAAAACAGTACCATAAAAGAAATGTACATGTTAAGAGCATGGTATGATGTGGAACACTGAACTGGTGTAAACTAGATTACAGTTTTTTTTTGGTTTTTTTTTTACAGAAGGCAGAAGGTAAGAGGATGCATAGGATAGAAGGAGCGAGGAGAGGGCAGGGATTTGGATCAAGGGATGACAGAGAGGGAGCAGGAATAAGCACAATGGCTGCGGTCCGAGGGATTAAGGGAAGCAGTTGCAGGATTCCTTGAGTTGGCAGGTGATTAAAGCTTTAAATGCCACAAGCCTGCAAGGGAGGTTTATTTTCAGGGTTTTTTGCAGCTTGTTCCACAGCAAAGGAGGTACATGGCTTATAGATGCCCTGCTAAAGGGGATCTAACCTTCGAGATTTTCAGGGTTACATAAGAAGCACTTCTCAGGGCATAGTTAGGTTGGGGGCTTAATGGTAGGCAATCTGTGATATAGCTGGGCAGGTTATTCGTAATGGCTCTGAAGGTCCAGAGTACTGCTTTTCTCTGGCACCTAAGGGTAAGGGAAGGCCAGCTTCATACCCACCGTTGCTCACTCTACTTTGTCCTTTCACTACCCTCTCTTGATGCTAGGCACCTTTCCCATTGTGCCTCCTTTATATCCAAATTCTGGTTTGGTTCCCTTCCCTCCCACCTTATCCTGTCCCTCAGCTTCCTCCTACCCGCTACACAATCATGGTTTCCATTCTCTCACTATTCCTTCTAGAAAATCTACTGTTGGCCAGTCTTCTTTCTCATACCCCTTTCCTAAACTCTGGTCCTCCTTTCCCTTTGCAACTGCCTCTGCCTCTTCGGCTTTCTCCTTAAATTCTCTCCTTCATGACTTTTCTTCTCCCTCCTGCAAAGGTTCATGGCTGTCTTCTCCCCTCCCCCCGCCCATCACTAGTTCTGCCCTGTCAATTTATTTCTTCATTACCAGTGAATATGATATTCTGATCTGTCTTCAATTTTGGATTATGCTCCTTGATATATTGTATTTGCAGTATATGATTTTTCACATCTCCTACCCCCGGATGCATTTGGAAAGAAGCTGTTAGCAGCTCAGTTTGTCTCTAGTGGTGAAACTTTTGAAATAAATAAATAAATTGGTAAATAATTGGACTGCAATAGTGGGCATCATCTGACATGCTTGTGTAGAATTCCCACCACATTTTATCTTGCCCCTCCTCCTCCAACCCTGCTCACATTCGGTGCTGGCCTGAGGGCCCCACAGTGCAAGGTCACTCACATCATCAGTGGCACCACCACCATGCCACCAGTAGGAGCTGCTGCAAGGGTATTGTGTTGAGTGTTCAGCCACCCCCCAAGGAAATGGCTTCCATCAGATGTTCTGAACCCTCCCTGTTGGCCTACGCTCCTGACATCCAAGGTTTGGAGTGAGAATCTGAATCACCAGTGAGCAAGTCCACATTTAATTGCACTGTTCAATCCACTGCAAACTTTATGTAAGCTCCCCCTCCTCGTGGGGTGGGCTTACTAACTGTTGCCCCCCCTTTTCCCTTTAAGCTAGCATAGGGGGGCAATTTCCTGTCTTGCCCAGTAGGGGACGGAGTTTCACCTGGTATAAAGCCCAGTGTTTTGGAGGGCTGGGGAGTTGGAGAGTTGGTGGGCTGGTAGGGACAGTGTTGCCATGGGGGTCTAAATCTCCCCAGCCCAGAAGTGTCGGTAGGCAACGTTGGTGCGATGGACAGGAGGTTTTCCAAGGGAAGGTGGCAGGAGTTAGTGACCATTTGGGGCCAGGGACACTGCGGCTGGGTTTGTTAGGAGTAAGGTTGTGGAGTTCAGTGCTACCATCTGTGGCTGGAGTGTCCCAGTTCACCAAAAGGAATGGAGCGGAATTAAGGCAGTGGTGCTGCCATAGAGATGGCAACACCATGGCAGGGTTTTGCCGAAGGTGACAGGTTCAAGGAGCCAATTTCTCATAAGGCACGCTGTTGGAGGTAAGGGAGGTGGGCTGCATCCTGGGATTCACCTAAGGGCCTGCCATGCCTGTGTCTGGGACAGGACCCGTTAGACCCATTTAAGGGATGTGGTTCTGGGGAACAATGTATGTGTAAGGAGGGGACCGTTGTCATGCTCTGTGGAAATCCCTTTATTTCAGCTAGGAAAGTAAGGAGGGACTGAGCACCTATTTTGACTCTGGAGGAAAGGAAAGGAAATTTGGGGAGCAGCCATGAGAGATATTTAGGCTACATCATGCCCTGGTATGTTTTTAGGTTTGGTGGCAGGGAAGAGTAAGGCACTCCACCAGTAGGGACAAGGAGCAAGGCCAATTGGTATGAAGAAGAGGGTTTGAGCTACATTTCAGCTCATTCTGGGAAGGTGGAGCCAGTTTGGTCTATCAGCTAGGCCAGAAAATCAAATCGTTTTTGGCTGGTGTATGTGCCCTTTTTGCTGGCTGTTTTCTCTAACCTCTCAGTCCCATGGAGCTGCTCCTTTAATTTATTTTATATTTTATCAATCATTCTTAAAAAAGAAATGAAATGTTTCTATCTTTGTCTTTTATACAGTGGTGCTGCATTTTTAGTGATTTAACTTGCAAGTTTTCTCCATTGAGAACGGCACCCCCCATGAAATGTTTTTCCAGCTGGCAGAAGCCACGGTGCCTGAGATGAATTCCACATGGGAAAGAGGAGGCCTTACTCCAAAAAAATGTTTCATCAGCCAGGCGGGCCTGTTTGTTCCATATCTTTGAAGCTGTGCTAGTGGGTTCTTAGGGTTCTGTGTCCCCTCCCCTCGCTATACCATCGGGACCCCTAGACAGAACTGGAGGGAGAGAGGGATTACATTTATTTATTTATTTAAAGATTTGGAGCAGGCATTTATGACTATGAAAACCCTTATCTGTGGTATGAATTTGTAGCTCTGTGACTGAATAACATCAATAGCCCACATTTTGTCCCTCCTCACATTATGTTCTACAGTTTGTTGAGAAAAGGTTTAAGAGGCATTGTTATGACCTTTTTTGCCTGAATTGATGCAAGTACTGGGAATTTTGCTGACTCAAATGAATTAATACAGCCAGCTGTCTGTATACAAAAGGTTGCAGAACAGTTGCTCCAGTGAAAGCTCTGGAGACATCCTCTTCAGCCTGTAGTCTGATTATCAGGTGAGTAAGCTTAGCAGAGGAAGACATTACATCATTGCCGAGAAGCAGTCACCTCCCCCCCCCCGAGACCATTCCATCAAAAAGAAATGATTATGTCATCAGGCTGCGTCTCCCAGGAATGTCAGTCACTTGATCACATAAGCAAGGGTGTGGTGAAGAAATCACAGCCCCACAATGAATAGAATAGTAGCTGGGTTGCCAGCCATGCATAACAAGGCTATAATTCAATTGATGGGTTTCTGGGGACGTCATACAGCACAAGAGTGAAGCTTATGTGTTTTATATCACCAGAAACTCAGAGATGGAAATCCATGCCTTATTAAAAACAAGCATTTGTCAATGCTGAATGTTGCTTGCTTGTATGTGCTGTTTAGGTATTTGGAAGTCACTGGAGTGCAAATATTGAAAATTCACGAACTTACTAGCGTGCATAGAGAGGTATACAAGCATACTTGCGCTCATTAAAACAGTCATTTTATGAATTTTAACCAAATTTTCAACATAGCCATTTTAAGACCTCTGCTCATGAACAGTGTCACTGTCATTTTCTTAATGTGTCCCATACATGGATTTCGCACCGACTACGCCATTGTGTACTACCTCAGTAGGCTGATTTTGACAAGATGAAAAAATGACAGCTGTACTGCTCATAAGGAGGTGTGGTAAAATGGCAATGTTGGAAATCTGGAGTGAAAATATTGAAAATTCGCAAACTTACGAGCATGTGTAGGAACTGTGCAATGCACGCTCGTAAAACAGTCATTTTTAGGAATTTTTTAACCAAATTTTCAACATAGCCATTTTAAGACCTCTGCTCATGAACAGTGTCACTGTGATTTTTCTTAATATGTCCCATACATGGATTTCGCACACCGACTGCGCCATTGTGTGCTACATGGGCGGAAACACGATTTGAGCAAGATGCAAAAAATGACAGCTGTACTGCTCATAAGGAGGTGTGGTAAAATGGCAATGTTGGAAATCTGGAGTGAAAATATTGAAAATTCGCAAACTTACGAGCGTGTGTAGGAACTGTGCAACGAACGATCGTAAAACAGTCATTTTTAGGAATTTTTTCACCAAATTTTCAACATAGCCATTTTAAGACATCTGCTCATGAACAGGGTAACTGTGATTTTCCTAATGTGTCCCATACATTGATTTTGCACACCGACTGCGCCATTGTGCACTACATGGGCGGAAACACATTTTGGGCAGGATGTGAAAAATGACAGCTGTACTGCTCATAAGAAGGTGTGGTAAAATGGCAATGTTGAAAATCTGGAATGAAAATATTGAAAATTCACAAATTTACGAGTGTGCGTAGGAACTGCGCAACGCATGCTCGTAAAACAGTCATTTTTAGGAATTTTTTCACCAAATTTTCAACATAGGCTTTTTGAGAGCCCACCTTATGAACACTGGCAGTGTCATTTCATTAATCAGCCCCAAAAGGTGATTTCGTGCAGTGAGGGCGAAATCACCCTTCGGGGCCGATTAACGTCATGACCGTGCAAGAATTCATGAGGAGGGTCCCAAACCCCATGTTGAAAATTTGAGCCCAAAATTCCCAAAAATGCCTGAGATATGCAACAAAGTTGAAAAAACCCTATTTATTCCATTATACAGCTTACCGGCATTTCCTCAGTTCGCGGTCGGCTTAGAAGAGTGCAGACGTGTTCCCGGTCCACTGAAGATCGTCGCGCCAAGCTCCGGAGGTAAGTATGGGGTGAGGGGTGGGAGGCAGGGTGCACAGTGGGTGGGTGCGGGTGGGGGCAGTGAGACTGCAAGGGACCGGTTTTATTTCCAGTTTTTTATTTTTTAATTAAGGCGACACGGGACGTTCCACGCTGGGGTGGGCTCCCAAGTGGCAGCTGGAAAGGCTGTTTGGGGGCTGGAGCTGATGGGGATTGGGAACCCCCATCGGCTATAACAAGATTTGCCACGCTAGGTGGGCTCCCAGTGTGACACCTGGAAAGGTTTTTTGGGCGTGCAGCCGTGGAGCCAATGGGGATTGGGCACCCGCTGGCTATAACATTTTTGCCACGCTGGGGTAGGCTCCCAGCGTGGCACCAGTTTAACTTTTGTTGGGGCGTGGAGCCAATGGAGGTTGGGCACCCTGTCGGCCATACAGTGGTGTGTGCGTGGGGAGGCATCAGCACGCAATATGCGTAGCTATGTGTGTGTGCGTGGGGGGTCTCTGCTCACTGAAGCAGAGCTCTCCCTTTCAACTGTATGCCACTGCACTTTGACTGCTGTCATAGACAGCTGCAGCAGTCATTGGAGAACTGCGGCCGCGCCTGCAAACTCACTGACTGAATTTGAAGAGGGGGTGCCACACCTCCGAAAACTCGAATAATGGCATTATGTTTCTTGCACATGCGTGCAAGCAACATAAAAATGCCTGTATCTGGTACAGCAGCAGGGCTGACACTCACAAGTCGCAATGCCAGCAAGCTGAGCCGGGAATGAGCTGAGGACGCTGGAGGGCTGACAGAGTATACCACAGAGTGTTGTCCTCCTCTGGGAGAGTGAAATACCAGTCCTTGTATCAGGAGTACCACCTGGGGAGACCCAGGAGGTGCAAGCCAGTCAGGGATGGCAGTGGGAGGGGAGGCACACTGGCTTCATGATGCGTGCATGCCCATTGCATATGAGCATACGAATTAACAGCCCAGCATCTCGGGGGTGGGAGAATGTGGCAAAAACACCTTACTGTGGCAGGATGAAGCAGGCATGTTTGGGCAGCGTGACAACCACTAGTCCAGCATGATGGAGCTTCCCTGTCCATGATGGAGACTAGAGAGGACTGGTCCAATCTTGACAGCCCTGCCATGAGAGGGATCCCCACAGGGCAAGTAAGGGGAGCTCCCTGGGGTACAGAAGGTGACAGGGCTAGATAGTGGCCAATGCAGATACAGACCCCACTGATGAAACATAGAAACATAGATTTAATGGCAGATAAGGACCGCTTGGCCCACCCAGTCTGCCCATTTCCCTACTTAATGGATAAGCTGCAGATCCTAGTTAACCAGCAGCCTACTTCTTCCTACCCCCACCCCCTAGAATTGCCTTATGACTGTCCCATGCATGCTTGAATTCCACCACTGTTTTTGACTCCACAACCTCCTCCGGAAGGCCATTCCATGCATCCACAACCCTCTCTGTGAAAAAATACTTCCTTAAATTACCTCTGAGCCGTCCCTTCTATCTTCAAATTGTGCCCCCTTGTTCTTGCACACCTCTTTTTTTGAAAGATGCTACCCTCTTGGACTCTGTTGATTCCTTTGAGGTACTTGAAAGTTTCTATCATATCCCCCTCTCCTCCTTTCCTCGAGGCTATACATATTCAGCTCCTTAAGTCTCTCTTCATATGTCTTCTGGTGCAGACCCTGAACCATTTTAGTTGCCCTCCTCTGGACAGCCTCCATCCTGTCTATGTCTCTATGAGATTGAGTCTCCAGAACTGCACGAGTACTCAGATGGGGTCTCACCAACTGTCTGTACAGAGGGATAATAATTTCCTGTTTTCTACTGGTGATGCCTCTCCTATGCATCCCAGTATCCCCAGCCCTCCTTGCTGCCCTCTCACATTGCTTGCCCACCTTTAGGTCATCTGATATGACTACCCCAGGTTCCTTTCCATTTTGTTGTTGTTAGTATCTCACCCCCCATTGTGTACTCTTCCCCTGGGTTTTTGTTTCCCAGGTGCATTACCTTGCACTTCTTAGCATTGAATCTAAGCTGCCATACATTTGACCATTCCTCTAACCTTGCCAAGTCCCTTCTCATCCTTTCCACCCCACCTTGTGCATCAACTCTGTTGCAGATCTTTGTGTCATCTGCAAAGAGACATACTTTTCCTTCCAGTCCCTCTGCAATGTCGCTTATAAAGACATTGAAGAGCACCGGTCCTAATACTGAACCTTGTGGTACCCCACTAGTAATCCCCCTTTCTTCAGCATGGACTCCATTTACTATTACTCTCTGTGTCCTATTCTCCAGCCAATTCTTTACCCAGGCTGTCATCTTGGGACCCACTCCCAGGCTGGCTAACTTGTATATTAATCTTTTGTGTGGGACTGTGTCAAATGCCTTGCTAAAGTCTAGGTAGGCCATGTCCACAGCCCCTCCCTGATCTACTACTTTGGTCACCCAGTCAAAGAAATCTATCAGATTTGTCTGGCATGACCTTCCCACAGTGAATCCATGCTGCTTTGGGTCCTGAGCCCCTCTGGCCTCTAGATACTCAACAATTCTTTCCTTCAGAAGTGATTCCATCATTTTCCCTACCACTGAGGTTAAACTAACAGGTCTGTAGTTTTCTGCTTCTGCCTTGCTCCCACTTTTGTGAAGGAGAATCACATCTGCCCTTCTCCAGTCCTCGGGTACCACCCCATCCTCCCATGATTTGTTAAAGAGGGTAGTCAGTGGTGTCACTAGTTCTACCCTTAGTTCTTTTAGAATTCTGGGATGAATCCATCAGGCCCCATTGCTTTGTCCACCTTCAGTTTTAAGAGTTCTTTCAAAACCTTTTCTTCTGTAAATGGGCTGGTATCAACTTCTGTATCCAGAGTGTTTCTACTGTTTGTTTTAGGTACCTCCCCACTTCCTTTGTAAATACTGAGCAAAATATTTGTTTAGTATCTCTGCCTTTTCACAGTCACCCTCTGCCCACCCTCCCTCCTCTTTATTAAGCCTCACTAACCCTCCCTTGGTCTTCCTTCGCTCCCTGATGTACCTATAAAAGGTTTTATCCCCCTTCTTAACTGAGTTGGCTATCTTTTCCTTGGTTTGGGCCTTTGCTGTTCTGACTGCCTTCCCAGCTTCCTTTTGCTTTAACTGATACAGTTCTCTGTCCTGCTCCTTCTGTGACTCCTTGTACTTTCTGAATGCTTTCTTTTTCTCTTGAACCTTCACTGCCACTTCCTTTGAGAACCATAGTGGTTTCTTACATCGTTTCGTTTTGTTTATTTGCTTCACACAAAGGCTTGTTACCTCTGTGATGGCAGTTTTTTATTATTCCCCATTGTTCTTCCACCCCTCCTTCCTGCCCATTTGCTAGTGCATTCCTTAGGCACTCACCCATTTTGGCAAAGTCAGCCCTCCTAAAGTCCAGTACTTTTGCCTTTGTATGGCTTGACTCTATTGCTGTGTTTATTGTGAACCATACTGTTCGATGGTCGCTAGTTCCCAGATGGCTACCCACTTCTACATCTGTGATCCTCTCTTCATCTCCATTTGAGAGAACCAGGTCTAAGATTGCTCCCTCTTGAGTGGGCTCCAATACTAGTTGTCTAAGGCATGCCCCCTGTAGGGCATCTAGAATAACCCCACTCTTTGAAGTGGCTGCTGCAACTGCACTCCAGTTAACATCTGGCATATTCAGATCACCCATCAGCAATATCTCCCCTTTTTCTGCCATTCTAAGTATTCTTTCTATCATTTCCTTGTCCATTTCCTCCCTCTGAGAAGGGGGTCTGTATACAACCTGATGGACCTGTTTAACACCTCACTGGAGGAGGGCTGTGTTTCACAGAACTGGAGAACAGCTCATGTGGTCCCAGGAACGAGCTGGGTAACTACAGGCCAGTTAGCCTGACCTCCATAGTGGGGAAGATAATGGAAACCATTCTAAAGGAAAGACTGGTGTCCTTCCTTGAAGAAAATAGTCTCCAGGACGACAGGCAGCATGGGTTTGTTAGGGGGAGATCTTGTCAAACCAACATGATTGACTTCTTTGACTGGGTTATGAGGTCGTTGGACAGGGGACAGGCAATGGACATCCTGTACCTGGAATTTAGCAAGGCGTTTGATTCAGTGCCACATGGCAGGCTAGTCATCAAGCTGAGGAACCTGGAAATAGGGGAAAAACTGCTGGGGTGGATCAAGAATTGGCTGTGGGACAGGAATCAGGGAGTGGTGGTAGGGGGGAACTATCCAGATCACGGCCTATAACCAGCGGGGTCCCATAGGGCTCAGTACTTGGACCTGTGCTGTTTAACATCTTTATTGGAGACATAGCAGAGGGGGTCAAAAGTAAGATCTGCCTCTTTGCAGATGATATCATGCTCTGTGGGAGGGTGGGCACAGTGGAGGAGAGACAAGAATTAAGGGAGGATCTGGCTAGGCTGGAGAAATGGTTGGGCATCAAGCCCTTGTGTTTCAATGCTAAGAAATGCAAGGTCATGCACTTGGGTACCAGGAACCCAGGGGCAAGCTACTGGCTGGGGGGAATAGAGGTGGCAGTCTCAGAGGAGGAAAAGGACCTTGGGGTGATGGTCAGAGGAGACATGAAACACTTGGACAGTGCTGCAAGGCAGCAGCAAAAGCAAATAAAATGCTAGGCTACATCATCAGGGGAATAACCTCTAGGAGGGAGGGAGGAAGTCATTTTGCCCCTGTACAGGTCACTGGTGAGGCCGAACCTGGAATACTGTGTGCAGTTCTGGTGCCCATATCTGAAGAAGGATATCAAGCTACTGGAGGGGGTCCAGAGGAAGGCAGCCAGGATGATCCAGGGTATGGGCGACAAAACGTACAAGGAGAGGCTAAGTGAGCTAAATATGTACTCTCTAGAGGATAGAAGAGAGAGAGGGGACATGATAAAGACCTTCCAGTACCTTAAGGGAATTAACAGGGTAGGATCAGAGGGCATCTTTAACTTAAGAAAGGAGAGTAGAACAAGGGGGCACAGCCTGAAGCTAGTGGGGTTGGATTTAAGAAGGAAATGAGGATGCACTATTTCACTGAAAGGGTGGTGTTGAGATAGAACGAGTTGCCAGAGTAAGTGGTGGCGGTAAATACAGTGACTAGTTTCAAGGAAGGGGGTGGGATAGGGTGAAGAAGAAAATTAGGGTGGCTGTTCCTGAGATGGGGGAGGTGGAGGGTATTAAGGGAGGGGTAGTCACTCCAGGGGGGAATATGGGAGGGGAAACAGCTCCAGGAAACTGATTAGAGCTGCACATTCGAGCAGACTTAATAGACCACTATGGCATTTGTTTGCTGGCAAATTTGTATGTTCAAATACAAGGTCAAGGCAAGGAAATCAGGAGGATAAAGAATAATTAAAAACTTAAAGGATTAGCCAGCCCAGTGGTGTAGAGGACAGAGGCATTGAGGAGCACTTCACTGCTCGCATGCCAGAGACCCGAGTATGAGAACGCGCTGCGGCTGCCATGGGTTGGCAGAGGGGGGAGGGCTGGGAGAGGATTGAGTGGCCGTCAGGCAGCTCTCCTCTCTCAAACTGGGGAATTTAGCCTTCCTGGCTCTTGACTGTCACTGGGTGGAGGCTCATTGGTAGTTTCAGGCAAATGGGGGGCTGCCACTAGGCCGGGTGGGTGGAGTGGATCTTTAACAGTTCTGGCACACATGCGCTCCTCCACATGCATGTGCAGCTGTGTCTGCTGGGACCCCAGGGATGTAAGAGGAGAAAACTGGGAAAAACACTATGTCCCCCGTCGCCATGTGTGACAGCCCCCAGGGTAGCTCCCCTGGGGTTTGATGGCAGGAGAAGATGGCAATGGACAGGCAAACAGCTATATGAAAAAAAAAATTGAAAAAAAGATTGGCCATATTTTTTTTTTAGATGTGAGATTCACATGGGTCTCGACCAATGTCCCCCCAACCCCCACTCATGTTGCCTGCTGCACTGCCACTTGTGGTCACCCAGGTGTCAGTATGGTAGAGGCAGCAACAGCCCTCCCTCCCTCCTGCAAGGAAGAGAGCCTCCTCTGGAATGCTCGATCTTTCCTCTGACCATCCAGCACTGGCCCAAGCTCATTCCCAAACTCAGGTCACCAACATCCTGAATGGTAGTCCTACTGCTGTGCTGCTGGATTGGTGCTTTATATTTAGATTTTATTGAAATTGTTAATCACTACTGTAACCCCTAGGTGGCGCTATCCCAAGGGCTACTACCCATGCCTGCTTGGCTAGTAGCAGGTTAAGGGGCCTGAGTTCTGAAACGGGTGTCTCCACCCGGAGGTCAGGGTTGGTAGTGGTCAAGCTAACCTGGGCACAGCCCTCCGGGACACTGTGAACCCCGTCTTTCCTTACTAGTGGTCAGAACAATACACAGTAATCACTTTCACAATACCCCTGATACACCACACAAGTACCCACACTGTTTGCACTTACCACCAGGGCTTTCCTCTGACATGGCCCTGGGGACCCTCTGTAAAACAAGGTTATACACAGCAAATAACAGCAGTACAGTACTCTTGCACAAACTGGAACCACAGTCAGGGTAAATGCAAAAAAGAGTTAGATCTGATTTATTTAAGGGGCTTGAACAAGGAAGGGGCGTAATCAGGTTAATTTGCTTAAAGGCTGTGTCAATCAAACAGTTATGCATGCACTTCAGGGTCCATAAACAGTCACACACTCTTGGAGAATGGTGGGCTAGCCAAGAACATTGCAGCTGGTTGGGGCCCTGTGATGGAAGAAAACAACATGCACAACACACACTATTTGTAATCCGGGGCCGGAGGGCTCAGTTCTTGAAAAGAAAACAACAAGACAATCAGAAGACACACTTTTCGATTAGGCTGTTGTTGCAGAGAGCTACCGTGATGATTACTCACGATACCCAAGACTGGACACAGGCTGGACGAAAATCAAGACAGCGGGTGGTTAATCTGGAGTGCCAGGAGAAGCAGAGCCCACATGATTCGCTGAGGCGTTGTTCCTGTTCAAGCGTGGAGCAGGGGGCTGATCCCCAGGCAGGTCTCTTGTCGGTGGCTTTCTCTGTGCAGTGGGGTAGTCTAGCAGGGCCAGCGTGGCATGGCCCACGCCGAATGGAGATGAATGCAGATTCAGTCCGATTAGGCTGGATAAAGCTTCCAGCAAGCAGAACACAGTTCGCACAGTGGGGAACCAAATCACGACCCACTTTCAATACGCAGCACATTTATATGTAAAGGATTCTATGGTACCAGCAAGCAGAACACAGTTCACACAGTGGGGAACCAAATTACGACCCACTTTCAATACACAGCACATTTACATGTAAGGAAATTCTACTGTACCAGGCAAACCGCTCTCCGGTCACAATTGCAAAGTCTGTGCACAATCCGGGGATTCAAAAGCAACTGAAAATCCTGACAGGCCGATCGCAGTCAGCAAATCTTCGGTCTTCTTCAGGTTAAAGCCTGGTCACAGTCCAGTGGCTTAAATAGTCTTCACAACTCGGATTCAGTCCGAATAAACTCTTATTTTCCCTCTCAGGGACAGCAGGCAGACAGGCAGGTCAAAACTCAGCCCTTTCACAGTTCTCCCATGCAAACTACACAAAACTGCTTCTCAAAATCACTTGAGCTGTTACTTCTTCACTTCTCAGCTCAAAACTGAAACTAGCTGCAGCAGCCTGGGAAATTCCCCAAGATCCAAAAGGTTCGGTTGGCTGATCCTCCTGTCAGTCACAACAAAGGCTCCCCCTTCAGGTGCAAAAAGGCACAAAAAGCCCAAAACTACAATTCCTACAGATTTTGACTCCAGACAGCTCCTGTAGTCCGGCTCCATTTTAGGTCCCACCAGTACAGATTGATCCAATTCGAGTCCAGGACCAAGATAGTGGAGATAAACAAAACAGTCTTTGCTGCAAAGAAGGCAGGTTAGACAAACTACATTATCATTATCACTCTAAATGATTTTCAGCAAATAGTTACATCTTTCAACAGAGCTCCTTCTCAGATTACTTATGACTGCAATCCAGGCAGCTCTTAAAGAGACAGTACACAGAGGCTATACAGGCACTCTCTGGCAATCACATTTAAACTGCTAAAATGCAGGACACCAGCCTGGCAGTGAGCATTTAGGCAAGCTCGAGGAAGACTTTTCGGGAACCCCCATTTGTAGGGGGGTTACACTATGATATCATAAGCAAAGGCAATATGTGGTCAACTGGGGGCAGTCCACTGCTTTTATTCAGACTGTTTGGGATGAGCTACCAAGGTAAAAGCCTAGGACCAGAAGAAAGTATGAGGACCCAAGGCCTTTTTGGAAAAACATTAACCAGATTTTGAGGAGTCAAAAGAATACTATCATTGAAATATTGTTTTTAATGGTATTACCATTTCTGACTCATTCACCATGATCAGCCTATTTAATCAGGCTTTTGAATTGCAGTAAAACGTTCTTCTGTCAGGCATGAGTTTGGAATTAGGAGTTGCACCACTTCATAAGGGGGCTCCAAACAGCTTTTAGAAAATTCCAGACCTATTCCCACTCTGCCTGAGATTTATTACATAATGAGCTGCAGGCTGACTTGGACTCCTGTGGCCGTTAGCTGACCAGGAGCCACACATCAACAGCCTTGGTCAAGTTCAGAAATAATATCTCTCATACCACAGGCAAAGGTCTCATAACCAGGGCAATATCTCTGGACTTGACCAAGGCTTTGGTATCCTGCGAAATAGACTAAGCAATTTATGTCTCAGTGAGCTCGCCTAGACATGGCTTTAGAGCTATCTCCGCTCCAGAACACAGATGGTTAAAATGATTTTCCGTTGTTCTGCAAAACACCGACAGTATCAGCAGGAATAAAATCAGCTAACATTCAGAACAGTTCTGAATTTCAGTACATTCCGTTCTTTATTACTGATGGCATTTGCAGGAAAACAGACTCCTCGCCCCTTAGACTGCATCTGTCCCAGCACCATTGCCTGTCTTGAACACATAATCCTATGCTGTGATATTGTAACCGGCTGCCTTGGAAATGATTATGATATCAGAAACAGAAGATTATTACTTTAAGGCAGGAAAAGCAGTAGGGACAGATGAAGTCTTAGGGCAAAGAGCCCATTCTGATGCAAGTGTGTTCAGTAATAAAATAACAATGTCCAGAATTTTACATTTTGGGCTAACTTTGTGTAACTGTGGGCTGTTCAGTAGCTCATTGCAGACTGGGTAGTTCCAAAAGACTGCTGTGTGGTACCAGGTCAAGGACCTGGAGACATGAGTGGAAACTGATGGGAGAGAGGTTCAAGAGAGATGTGAGAAAGTTTTATTTTCCAGAAAGAGTGATGGAACCATGGAACAGTCTGCTAGCCAAGGTGGTGGGCACCAAAACCATAAATGGTTTCAGCCATAGCTGGCACAGAGTGAAGGGCATAGTGCTTATGGTGGATGCTCGGAACAGCCTCCCAGCAGAGGTAGTGGGGCAAAAACTGTAACGGGATTCAAGAATGCATGAGATAGGCATAAGGGAACCTTCGTGGTTAGGGAACGAGGGTAAAACCAGAGATCAAGTAGGGTCTGCAGTATTATAGTAGGTAGGTAGGGAAAATGGGCAGACAAGGTGGGCAAAGAAGTCCTTATCTGCTGTCAAATTCTATGTTTCTATTGCTCAGGACAGTAGTAGTACTGAGGGGAACAGGGGGTGGATACTGAGGGCTAGTACCTTGTATGGACAATAGGTCCCAGAGCTTGATAAGGAACTACGGGCAGACTGGATGGACCACTGGTCCTTTCCTGCCATCATTGTCTATGTCTATATGTTTCTAATTGATGCCAACTGTGAATATTTTGCTGCAAATCAGAAAATTGCTTTAAACCTAATTGGATGGTGTCTTCTCCCTTGAAGTCTTAAGTGGGGTGCCACAAGGCTCCACCTTGGGCCCTGTTTTGTTCTCACTTTTTATGCCCTTTCCCCTGCACCTCACCCAAGCCTCCTACTCCTTCTGGCTGCTCAGTGTCCCTGTCTGCCTGCCTGCCAGTCTCACCCTTTGCTGCTGCTTCCTGCCACCTGGCTTCACAAGCTGTCCCCATATGCTCGGAGGGTCCGGCTTATCCCTGCTGGGGGGCATGAGGAGGGAAGTAACATTCCTGTGGGGGTCCTCCGAGGTCTGCAGGGCTGGAGGGGCAGGAGCAGAGTACTGGGGGACTGTAGCATGAGGATGACTAGGCAGCCATCATCCAGCAGGCCAAGGCAAGTGCTAGTATCTGTTTTCTGCTCCCTTCTCCACACCCCAACAGCATGCACCATGGCAATGCCCTGGAGGTTGAGCTAACCAACATGGGATCATCCATGCTGGCAAGGCACTGTGCACCACCAAGACTTTGCTCTCAGCGTGGTGCTCTGCAGCACCCTCCCCCTGGAAGGAGTGCATCTGCATGGATGCTCTATCACTCTCCCTGCCGGCCCCCACTCCTGACGGGTCACCAACATGCCAAGCAGGTACCCCACCACTTAGTTCTCACTTTTTATCATCCCTTTGTCTCTTCATTGTGGTACTTCAAGGACTCTACTGTATGCAAATGATATAGTTATCTATAGGCACTCCAGTAATATTGCTGTTTAAATTGTGACTTTGCATCATAGCAAAATTGTTTTTTTAAATTGTGACTTTGCATCATAGCAAAATTGTTTTTTTTTCATACAGAATAAAGTTCCTAAACAAAAAGAAAACCAACGCTGTTATTTGGGTATACAACCACAGTAAACAGATTGAGAGATGCCATTGAAGTATGCACATTGGATGGTTTTAAACTGGAGGTTGTAAACATCTTTAAATACCTGAGGATCTACTTTGATCCCTTTCTGTCTGTTTTTATTTATTTATATTTTGTGCTCCCAGTTCCAGGATGGCCCTGATTGATGGCATCTACCCAATCCAGTGTCCCAGCTTCTGTAGCGCTTACCCCCCCCTATGAACCCCCCCAGCTTACCCCTAGAGGTGCCCACCCTGACTGGGACTAGGGTCAGGACAGCAGTTGGTTGCTCTACACATAGGGACATCCAAAGTAGAAAATGCCTAATCACTGGAGCCCAGGCGTGATCATTTCATGCCTTCTTGCTGACCTGGGGTGTTTCTGTGTTCTTGTTCCTCTCTTCCCACATGGAAGTCAACATATAAATATAAAATGTGAAGAGCTACAGTGGGACATGGGTGCTATAGAGTTAATATGGGTAAAGCTGCTTCCCCATAAAGGTACCAAGATCATTTTAGGCTTACTTTATAGGCCGCCTTCCACGTCATTAGATGACGATATGGTAGTACTTAATGCAATAGGTGATCTGAACCCAGCAGACAGAATACTGTTGGTAGGTGACTTTAACCTACCCAGTATAGATTGGATGAGAGGGCAAGGAAGTAGTAACATGGATAAGAAGTATCTGGATATTATTGATCAGATGGGACTCGAACAAATGGTCCGAAATAGTACCAGAGGAACTAGAATCCTTGATTTGGTACTCCCCAATATGGGAAACCCAGTTAATGAAATCCAGGTTAACAGTCCTTTAGGTAAGAGTGACCACTGTTCAGTCCATTTTAGCATCAGAGAATCTCTAATTACCAAAACATCAGGCATCACAACTAAGTTAAACTTCAGCAGAGCTGATTTCTCAAGTATTAGAAATCAACTTTCACTTTGGGACTGGGAAAAATTATTTCAAAGGTGCAACTGTAAAGGGCATGTGGAAATTGTTGCTAACTAAAGCAATATGTCTTATTAAATATTATATACCTAGTGTTCCAAAATACAACACCGATAGGAAAAAAAAAACTGCTTGGCTGAATGCTTCCATTAAGAGACTGATAAATAGGAAAAACAGAATGTATAAAAAACTAAAACAAACTAATTCACCTATGATTCATCAGGCCTATGGAGAATGTGTCAAGGAAGTTAAAGTAAAAATTAAGTAAGCAAAGGCGCAATTTAAAGTGGAGCTAGCAAATAACGTGCAGGATAGTGAAAAATCATTCTTCTCTTACATTAACAGCATGAAAACAGGCCATAGCACGATAGGCCCATATTTGAACGATTCAGGACAGACAGCTAGTATCATGGAGATGGCTGATATTCAGAACAGATATTTTTGCTCAGTCTATAATAATAGCAATCCCGTATTACACATTGGCAAGGATGCATCTAGACCCGGGAAAAGAATTATTAACTGCAAAGATGTATTTGATCAGCTCAGTAAGTTAGATATTAACAAATCACCTGCCCCAAGGACTTATACCCAAGAGTCCTGCAGGAACTAGCAGATGTATTGGCTTTACCAATCACCTGTATTTTCCAGGCCTCTCTTGATACAGGAACAGTACCCTCAAACTGGAAAACTGCCATAATAGTCCCCATTTTGAAAAAAGGGCCCCAAGTCAAAACCTGACAACTTTAGACCCATAAGTTTAACCTCCCTGGTAGGGAAGGTTATGGAAGGGTTAGTTAAGGATTTCATTTCAGACTTTCTAAAGACTTATGGCCTGGTCGACCCTGTACAACATGGGTTTACAAAATCCAGAGCCTGCCAAACAAATCTTTTGGCTTTCTAAGAGAATGTCAACAAAGAGTTGGATCTTGGGAATTCAGTCGATGTGGTTTATATGGATTTTGCTAAAGCATTGACAAACTGACCCACATGAACTATTAACCCTATTAGAGGAGATTAATCTGAATAACCATATTTGTAACTGGGTGTCGGCATGGCTGAAGGGGAGGAAACAAAGGGTGACCATAAATGGGGTGCTTTCTGAGTGGGCACCTATCACTAGTGGGGTTCCCCAGGGCTCGGTCCTGGGACCACGTCTCTTTAATATATACCTTTCTTCCCTTAAACTAAACAACCCAAACATTTGGCTTTATAAATCTGCAGATGATTGCAGATTGGGGACAATAGTGAACAATCAAGAAGATGTTGCATCTTTACAGAGTGCTACTGATGAGATCTCTGAGTGGACATTATCTAATAAATTAGTCCTGAACACTGCAAAGTGCAAGGTCATGCATTTTGGCACACACAATGGACTGGTCTGTGAGTTAAGCTGGAAAGGAAAATGGGGACAGCCATCCGCACAGGTGTGGTCTATAGACCACCAGCCCAGGAGGAAGAAACAGATAGGGAGCTGATGCTAGCCATCCAAAGGATGGCAGACTAGGGTGAGGTAGTACTGGTTGGAGACTTCAATATTCCAGATGTGGACTGGAGCATCCCAGCAGCAGCATCAACTAGGAGCAGATTTATCCTGGACTCCTTTCAGGGTGCCTTCCTCAAGCAACTGGTCATGGAACCAACTCGGCAGAAGGCAATACTGGACCTTGTGCTCACAAACAGGGACAGTGTGATGGGGGTAACAGTGGGGGAGCACCTGGGAAACAGTGACCACCAGTCATTGTGGTTTGAAATCACAGAAAGAGCAGAACCAAACCACACAAAACACGATCCTGGATTTTAGGGGCAGTCTTTGGGAAAACGTGGAGATACTTGAAAGAGGCATTAAGGGGAATGGGACAGGAATCAGGGGTTGAGGAACAGTGGACAGTATTTAAAATGGGGATTACAAGAACAACAGAATTATGCATTAAGCAGGTTAGCAAGAGGAAAAGGAAGAGGAGACCATTATGGTTTTCCAAAGAGGTAGCAAAAGAAAGTGAAAGCCAAAAGATTGCATTCAGGCAATACAAAAGACACAGGCAGAAGGGATAGGGAGAAGTACCAGGAGAAGCAAAGGAGGCAGGGAGGTCAGTAAGGGAAGCCAAAGCTCAGACAGACGAGCACATTGCAAAATCAGTGGGTAGAGGGGACAAAACCTTTACAGGTACATAAGTGAAAAAGAAAGACAAAGGGAGGGATAGTGAGACTGAAGGGGAGGATGTGGGGGCAGTGGAGGATGACAACAGTAAAGCTGACATATTGAACAGGTATTTCTGCTCAGTCTTTACTGAGGAAGAGGAGAGGTAATGGGTCTGAAAGGAGTACAAGGGTGAGAATGGTGCAGAATGGACACAAGTCCCTTTACAGAAAGGGTCCTGAAGGAACTGGAAGTAATAAGAGTTGATAAAACAATGGGGCCAGATGGGGTGCACACCAGGGTCCTTAAAGAATAAGAGAGGTGGTGGCTGAACCTCTGGCTATCCTGTTTAGCTGATCACTGGAAACAGGGGAGGTACCCAAAGACTGGAGGACAGCAGATGTAGTCCCCTTATACAAAAGTGGGAACAAAGAGGAAGCAGGGAACTACAGACCAGTCAGCCTCACCTCGGTAGTGGGGAAGATCATGGAAGCACTACTGAAGGAGAGATTGGTGGAACATCTGGTTGTCAATGGACTACAGGACCCAAGGCAGCATGGTTTCACCAGGGAGGTCATGTCAGACCAACCTCATTGAATTTTTGACTGGGTGACTAGGGAGTTGGATCAGAGGGGGGCAGTGGACATGGCCTATCTGGACTTCAGCAAGGCCTTTGACACTGTGCCACATAGAAGACTATTACACAAACTGGGGAATATGGGTGTGGGCAGGACAGTAGTGTGGTGGGTAGGTAACTGGCTGGGTGGCAGGACACAGAGGGTGGTGGTAAATGGCTGTCACTCCACAGAGGGAAGAGTGACCAGTGGGGTACCACAGGGATCAGTGATGGGACCGGTCCTATTCAACATCTTCATCAGTGACATTGCGCAGGACCTAGAAGGCAGAATTTCACTGTTCGCTGATGACACAAAGCTCTGTAACAGAGTAGACACACCAGAGGGTGTAGACAGAATGAGAAGTGACCTGCAAAACTTGAAGAATGGTCAGGGGTTTGGCAGTTGAAATTCAATGCAAAGAAGTGCAAGATAATGCATATGGGGCACAAAACCCTGGCACAATATATCAGTTGGGGGTGAGGATATAGCATGCACCAAGCAGGAAAGGGATCTTGGGGTTATCATCTCTGATGACCTCAAGGTAGGGAAACAGTGTGACAAGGCAGCAGGTAAAGCAAATAGGATGCTGGGATGTATGGGCAGGGGCATCACCAGCAGGAAAAGGGAGGTCATAATTCTGCTATACAAGACACTAGTGAGGCCCCACCTGGAGTACAGTGTACAGTTCTGGAGACCATACTACGTAGGACATAGACAGGGTAGAGAAGGTTCAGAGGAGGGCAACAAAGATGGTGCATGGATTGCATCACAAGTCCTATGAAGACAGGTTGAAGGAACTGAACATGTACTCCCTGGAGGAGAGGAGGAGAGGGATATGATAGAGACATGCAAGTATCTTACAGGAGGAACAGGGTGCAGGAAAACACTATTTTAAGCGAAAAAGATGTTCCAAGACTAGAGGGCATGGGATGAAGTTGGAGGGAGACGATTCAGAGGAAACATGAGAAAGAATTTCTTCACAGAACGGGGTGGTGGACAAGTGGAACACCCTGCCAGAGGAAGTGGTGGGGGCTGAAATAATCACGGGATTTAAGAATGCATGGGATAGACATAAAGGAATTCTGGAGGTCAGGGGTAAGGGGCAACAGACTTCTAGGAAAACAAACTGAACTTACAAGCTCAAATGGGCAGACTGGGTGGGCCATAGGCCCTTATCTGCCAACACTGTCTATATATCTATGTATCTATGTCTCTTATAAACTTGCAAATACTACACTCATAGATACCAATGAGGAAAGAGACTTGGGGGTTATGATTACTGCTGAATCTCTAAGGACATTAGTCTATTAGCTTGATTTTACGTATGATACCTATGATATGAGGAGCATTAAGCACGCGCCCGCTCGCTGAGGCATGTCACTGTACAACATTTGACCGGCAAGTACCCCACCCTCTGAGGCATCCCCTACCGTAGAGGTTGCAGAGATGTGAGGGGGAGTATTTAGCCACTGTGGGGTGTTCAGAAATACCAGTTGACTACCTTCCACGCAAATTCTTCCCATTGCATGGAGGAAGACACCTTGCGTTGTTGCACGTAAATTCACTTCCACTGTTTCTCCTGCAACTGTGTATTCCATTCTCTAGTTCATTACGTTTGCTTGCGCGCATGCGCAAGGAACGTTTTGGGAGAGTAGCACACTTGGAGGTGTGCCTCTCCATCCAGTGCACTGCTCCCTTGAGCAGGCGTGGCGGTCCTGCACCAATGGGTGCAGGAGCTCAGTATGACAGCGGTGTTCCTCTGCTTCAAAGGAAAGCACCACTGCCATACTAAGCGCCGCCGTCACGTCGTCCCCCCCATCGCGTCACGCGCTGCCCCATCATGCTGCCCCCACAGCTTTGGTGCACGCAGAGCTTTGTTTGCGCGGCGGAAGTGCCCAATCCCCGTCGGCTCCACGATCCCCTCAAACCATACTGCTGCCACGCTGGAGGCCCACCCCAGGCGTGGCAAGCGTTTCTTTGTTTGCCAGCGGGGTGCCCAATCCCCGTCGGATCTAGCCCCAGCGTAATTTGCCGGACAGGGTGCCCAATCCCCTCGGCTCCTCACCCCCAGTCATTTTGTGCCACGCTGGGAGCCCACCCAGCGTGGCAAACGGTCCCACGCCGTCTTTTTTTAACACCTGTAAAATAAAACGGTCCCACGGGCCGTCCTCCCAGCCCTCCCACAACCCACACCCACCCACTGCGCACCTTAGCCTCCCCACACCCCCACCCCATACTTACCTCCGGACTCAAAGCGATGATCTTCGTGGACCGGGAACACGCCTGCACTCTTCAAAGGTGACCGCGAACTGAGGAAATGCCGTAAGCTGTATAATGGGCTAGATAGGGGTTTCAACTTTATTGCATATCTCAGTCATTGTTTGGAATTTTGCACCAAATTTTCAACATGGGGTTTTTGGGACCCCTTCTCATGAATGATGTCACTGTCATGGCGTTATTGGGGCCGAAGGGTGATTTCGCAGGCACTGCACAGTCACCTGCGGAAATCACCCTTCAGCCTTGAATAACACCAATGAGAGTGACATCATTCATGAGAAGGGCCCAAAAACTCCATGTTAAAAATTTGCTGCAAATATTCCAAAAAATGAATGTTTTACGAGCATGCATTGCGCAGTTCCTACACAGGCTCGTAAGTTCGCGAATTTTCAATATTTTCACTCCAGATTTTCAACATTGCCATTTTATCACACCTTCTTATGAGCTGTACAGCTGTCATTTTCCACATCTCACCCAAAACGTGTTTCCGCCCATGTAGTGCACAATGGCGCAGTCGGTGTGCAAACTCAATGTATGGGACACATTAAGAAAATCACAGTGACACTGTTCATGAGCAGAGGTCTTAAAATGGCTGTGCTGAAAATTTAGTGAAAAAATTCCTAAAAATGACTGTTTATGAGTCTCGTTGCAGTTCCTCACTTGCGCTACGTAAACTGCAATTTCCAATATTTTCACTCCAGATTTTCAACATTGCCATTTTACCACACCTTCTTATGAGCAGTACAGCTGTCATTTTCACATCCTGCCCAAAACATCTTTCCGCCCATGTAGCACACAATGGCGAGTCGGTGTGCGAAATCAATGTATGGGACACAGTAAGAAAATCACAGTGACACTGTTCATTAGCAGAGGTTTTAAAATGGCAATGTTGAAAATTTGGTAAAATTCCTAAAATGACTGGTTTACTTATATGCGTTGTACAGTTCCCACGCATCAGTAGGTTTGCGAATTTTCAATATTTCCACTCCAGATTTTCAACATTGGCATTTTACCACACTTCCTTATGAGCAGTAGAGCTGTCATTTTTCACATCCTGACCAAAACGTGTTTCCGCCTATGTAGCGCACAATGGGGGTAACAAAAAGGTCATGCTGACAATTTATTGTGCAAATACCAGCAATCGCACAGAGCATTAGGGTAAAGCACCATACATGCCAAACACCACTGCAAATACCTGCAAGCAAACGTTCGGCATTGACAAATGCTTGTTTTTGTTCTGTGTTCACTTAGATATTTGCTGGAAGTGCAGCTTAGTGCTTTATACCCTGCCGATATAAAATGTGGAGGCAGTCCATGATGCATGGATGTCACCAGCAAAGATGCCAAGATGTGATTATGTGACTCTGTAGAGGAGTCCCCTACAGGTGGTAGGGAGGCAGCAGAGACTGTGGCCCTCCCTCCCTGAAAAAGGAGCATGTCCTGTTTGATGCTCAATTCTCCCTTCCCCGCTGACCCTCCGACAGTTCAGACTCATTCCCGAACCCATGTTAGTACTGTTGCAAGCAGTAGCACTACTGCTGCTCAGATGGGCTGGTCCCAGTTTGTCTTATAAAAATTCCTGGGACTCATTCACAAAAACAATTGTGCTCCTTTACAAAGTCAAGAACTGCCTTACTGAGGAAGCTGGCTTTGCCATAACAATTCATAACCTTCTTCCCATACTGGACTACGGTATTATTCTTTTCACCTCTGAATCCAACAGGGAAAGGTCTAGAAGCAAAACACTTTACAGTCGAATAGGGCATTTTTGCCCTAACTGCTGGCAGAAGGCTGCATCATTTTACGATGTATAGTGATCTTGGATGGCTCTCCCCAGAAGCAAGGATAAAATATTTACCAAGTAGCACTATTTATAAAATCTTTGCATCTGGTTCTCTTACATGTCTTATCTTGTCTAGCCTGCTCCACTTACCTGAAAGGCCTCAGAAGCTCTGATCCATAACAGCTAATTTACTAACAACTCTTTTGTGCAAAGCAGCAATAGGACAAAGCTCTTTTGAGTATATTGCTCCAAACTCTGGAACATTTTATCAGTCCATCTGAGGGAGACTAAATCCTTCTGCTCCTTTAAGTAAGGAATAAGATGCAACCAGGCTGATAAGAGCACGCCCCAGTTGTGTAATAAGGCTCCAGACGCATGTGCTGAGTGCCTTTATCAACTGGGAAGTGCTCTCATCAGTCATAAACCACCACTCAGAGTGTCTTATTCCACTTATGAAATGGGTAGAACATTTGTAATGTAGATTCTGATCAAGTTAGTGTAGTTTGAAAAGTAAAATGTTATTTATTAATGTTTTTGCTTCACTTTTTTCAGGTTTTAGGTTCCTCGTGGTGAATCCTGGTAGCAACATTGCTACACTTGCTGGCATGAGTCTGTGTGCCCATCTTTTTTTTTTTTGTGTTCACTAACTGTATTATTACCATCTGCATCATGGCTCCAGCTGAGCAGCTCTATTTGTTTGGATTATATGGGGATACTGTAGGTAGGAAAAAATGGGCAGACTGAGTGGGCCAAGGCAAGCAGTCCTTATCTGCTGTCAAATTCCATGTTTGTATGAGGTGATGTCTGTCTGTTGCTCCCCCTGCCCCTTCCCCTCCCCCCCACACACACACAGAAATTATTTGATGTTCTATTTTTTTGCAGGGTGTCCTTGGCGTGGAGCAACAGAGGGCGCAACAGAGTGGCAGGTTTCACTGTGAATGAGTGTGTCTTGCAAAGTTCCTCCAGCCACCCCTTCCCCCAGAAATGGATACACGGGCTATTTAGTTTACTTTTTCATTTCTTTTTTTTATGGATGTTGTATTTCATATTCAATCACAGAGCATCCTGTGTGACTGCAAGAGGTCGGGTTGAGCAGGAGTGAGCGTGCCCCTCAGGAGCTTCCATACTGAGTGGTTTATGCTTCGCGCTTCTCCAGCAAGTGGCTTCCTGATCACTGTGGTTTCATTGGGCCGCTTTTTCTAACAAACGTGGTTTCATGCCAAGAAACAAATTTTGTGAAAAAGAATGGTTTTGTGTCCAGGAAATGTATTAGGGAGCTGGTGGATTGGCAGGTGGGTGGGTGAGCTACTCCAGTGCCGGAGTCCAAGGATCTGATAGAAAAACAGCAAAGCAGGTCAGGTAATCAAGAAACACATTTTTTAAACCCTAATGTGATGTTCCTTGTAGGGTGATGATGGGTATATACTAAAAAGGGTAGGGAAAGGAATTTTAAGGTGTAAGACAATGTAGGTGTTTACCATTCTACAAGGCTGGCAGAAGTTGCTTTTTTTTTGTTTGTTTTTACAAAAAAGCTTTCTGGCATGCATTGATCTCTTTTTGTGTTGCATTCTGGTTGGCATAAGTAGTACCAGTTGCCTGAACATGTCCTGATAACAACACAGCAAATGGTACCTCTTAGCCAATCAAAAGCCAGGAAATTTTATACCCATTTCATAAACATATTAACAGTATCATTTTGACCGCTTTAAATGCAACTGTTTTATATTAAATGTAATCTGGGCCATCCTGTGTTGTTATGTTGATAAAATGGGTTGGAAAGTTCCTGCTGCTTGATTGGATAAATGAGTTCAGAGGTTCATATGTTATGTGTAGACCTGAAATTCTTATTTGGGATTTCGGCACTCAGACTACAAAAGCACGTTTCTCAGGTAGTGCACCCAGGTCAGATAGGCTTCATACAGGCCAGGGTCGCTTGTTACAAGACCGTCTTCGCCACCTGTTGAACCTTTTTTTGGGTGCTTGGTCCTTTAAGGAACTGCAACTAGCTAAAAGCCAGCCCAGTGGTGTGGAGGGCTGTGGCACTGTATGCCTTATCTCCTGCCATGCTGGTGCCCTGAGTTTGGAAACAAGCTTAGATCACTGGGGTCAGGTGAGGAGGGAATGGATCGAGCGTCTGGAGGGCTGCTGTCCTCTTCCAGGGTGAAGCGGTATGTCGTCTTGGCCCTTGGTTGCCCCCAGGTGGAGGCCTGGGAGGTAGCACTTGCATTCGAGTGTAATGAAGGGAGGAGTTGCAGTTCTGTGGTGTGCACGAGCGCAGGGAGCCTCAGGGAGAACATGGAAAAGAAAGAGGATTCAGGCTCCGTGAAGTCCTGCCCACTCTGCCCTGCCCTGTGCTTCCACCCGGACCACCAATCCACACTGGATAATAAGCTCCAGGTGGGGGGAGGATGGCCCTCCCTTTCCTGGCCCTGCCATGGGGGGGTGCAAGATGTGGAGGTCAAAAGATCCAATGAATACTAGGGGAGGTGGTGACCCTTCAAGAGTGAGTGGGATGGGACCGAGTGGCCCTGCCCGTTCCCCCAGGGAACAAAGCAATATGGAAAAAATGGAACCACAACTGACTATCTCTGTGAATGCAGAGAAAGCCTTTGACGTAGTTAACTGGAAATTTCTAAAATATACTCTGCAGTGCTTTCAATTCAGCCCCAAATGTATTTGTTGTATGGATACCTTGTATGCCAGTTGGGCAATGGTGGTTAGTTTTAATGGTCTGAATTCAGGGAGGTTCACCCTGGAATGGGACACCATACAGTGTTACCCCTTGTCACCTGTTGTTTGTGGTAACTCTGGAGCTGCTAGCGCTGGCAGTCCATCAGAACCCCAGAATAACAGGATTTCCATTAGAAGGGAGATACACATAGTGCCTCTATATACTGATGACATTATGTTTTTTTCCTTCCCGTATCCAGTTATAAAATAAACTATTTAAAATTGGATGCCCTGTTGATTAGTGGAATGTACACGGCAACTTTCAGGGAGTCCTTCCCTTTCACCTGGGAAAAAAAAACAACATTCCATTTTTAAGGGGTACAGGTGACACCAAATATTCCCAAACTGTTTGAACCTAATTAACTTCCTTTATTTGCAAATATGCAGGTGGATGTGGCCAGGTGGAAGCTACTACCACTGTCCTTCTTAGGCAGAATTAATACATTTAAGATGAATCTACTCCCTGGGTTCCGTTTTCTGTTTCAGTCTTTACCTAATAATATTCCAGAATACTTCTGGAAACAGGTACAGTGGGAACTCTCCAGATTTATTTAGGGTGGTATGAGACCCAGGGTGTGAAGACACATTCCGACTGCTGGTTGGAACCTAGGGGTCTGGCGATGCCTGACTTAAAACATTATTGAGCAGCATAATGGGCTGCACTCATGACCTGGATGAAACAAAGAGCAGAATCAGGCTTGTATAATATGTAAAATGGATTGGGTGTTCGCTGGCCATTTTTTCCGATGCTGACTGGAATCTTGAGATGGGAGGCTAAGCACAAGGTAGTTAATGTCTGGGTTTAGCATTCATTGATTGTCCTACAACTCCATAAACTTACTAAAACACTGATAACGCTAGACCTATTGGTTCTGACGTTCCAAGAGCTCAAACAAAAATACTAATTACTGTAAACAGAATTTTTCAGGTACCTACAGGTACAGCATATCATTACAACTGGAGACAACTTATAGAATCTGATCCAAGAACAATCTGCTCTTGAAAAGTTTTTTTATTGGGGGTAAGGTAGAAAAACAGGTTGTAGTGCGTATCTGATCTATATAAAATATTGGGCACAAGACAAGAATACTCGTCAAAGACAGTTAGATTGAGGTGGGAGTGAGATGAGGGGATGCCTTTGATTCCAAATACTTGGGAGAAAAGGCTGTAATAGGGCAGGATGGTATCCTCCTCGCCACTTTGGCGGGAGTTATTGTTGAAGGTCATGATCCACTTTTTTCAGAGCTCCTACACTAAACACTATGGTGGCCCAGGCACACATGTGTGCTGGAGGCGTTGTGGAGCAGTGACACACACAGCTACATTTTTTGGGCTTGCCCCAGACAGCAAATATACTGTCAGAGTGGACTGCAGCAGGGAAAAGCCAGCCCCAGGACATGAAGCTGCAGATCTGTCGTGGTCTCTGCAGCAGGCTTCGAGTGGTGAGTGTTGCAGATAGAAGGGGTGCCATTAGGAGGACTGATGGAGTGGGGCACCAGTGGGCACAGGAGGTGGATAAAAATGTCAGGCAAAAAAAAAAGCACAATAAAGATAATAATATTAATGAAAAATCTCCTCTCCTGAAGTCACTCAAACACTGTACTGATAATGTAGATATGTCAGGGTGTTGACGCTAGTACACGTTTCTGATGCAGTGACCAGCACAGCACCATCCGGATCTGTTTAGGCAGGCCAGGCAATTGAGCAGAAACTTTTGAAAACTTTGAAGACCTCTATTTTGTCTCTAGAATGAAATAAAGCGAAAGGAAAAACAGATGTATTGATGTTTTTGTTTCTTCTAGCCGGCAACTGGGTTATGTATATTTTTGTAAACTCGTGCTGCTGCTTTAATTGGGTACTGTGTAGTCTCTAGTTTATACATGTAGCCCCCATGTGCTAGGCACATTCCCAGCCTCTAATAAAATGGGGGTGAAGCCAGTGTTAGTGCGTTCCAGAGGCCCATCCGACCTGCACAGTAGGTCCCTGGTGTCAGCCAGGCCCTGTTTTCTTTTCCTTAGTTTGAAGCTGAGCCTAGACAGCAGGGGCACTGAAGGCGCAGAAGCCTGAGAATAGACAGCACCCTGAGGCTAAAGAACTGGGACGTCCATCTGGGAGATAAGCAGAGTGCATCCAGCACTGAAGGAGCAATGCAGAGAGACTACAGAAAAATAAGGTACAGGGAGAATGCAGTGTCACCTGCTGGCAACTTAGTATGTGGGGTGACTGGATCCCAGTCCAACCACAGTCCCTTGGTGGGACTGTAGACTTCATTTTACATCTTTGCTATTTTGGAGTCCCTGTTATGTTTTTTTTTTGTTTTTTTTTTTGGGGGTAACTGGGTAAGGCCCACTTGGCACAAGTGCCTGTTTTAAGGGGCGACCTGTGAGCACTGGGGCCGTTACGTGACTTGTTCAGAGTCACACAGTATGCAAGTGGAGGTTGGGGGAAACCCAGGCAGTATAGCGCAGTGGTTTAAGGCTCGGAACTGCAAATCTGGAGACCTGGGTTTGAATCCCACAGCCCCCACTTGCATATTGTATGACCCTGTGCAAGTCACTTAACTTCTCTGTGCTCCCAGGTTGCACCTGTAAACAAGCTTTCAGCTTAGTGTATCTCACCTGGTTAAACAATTGGGGAAAAAAAAAAAAAACCTAGTCTGCTGAATGTGCCAAGCTCATTTACTGCTCATTACTCTAACCTTTAGGCTATATTGTATGGACTTAATGTAACCCCTTGCAGATAGACAAGCAAGGGTGGATTGTGGAAGTACCTATGGGCACTAGGGGATCCAGTTATTTATTTATTTAAAAGTTTGGAAACCGGGAAAGGCACACTGAGCTGGAGCTTGTTTCCAGGTGCGACCTGGGGAAGGGTAAAATGGAACAAAACAGCAGCATTTACAATGAAATGAAGCAACATTAGCAGTTATAAAGTGCAAAGTACATTGTAGGCATAACAAATAAATACAGAAATAAATGCACAGAGGTGTAAAGAGCATTACTACCAACAGTGTCAAAAAAACAAGATTTTCAAGGAGTGTGCTGGTGGGTGAGGTCAGGAGGGTCAATGTAGTGAGGCAAGACCCTCAAATGAGGGAGGGGGAGAGGGGAGTGTAGTGGGGCAAGGGAGCTGTAAGACAGCAAGTAGGTAAAAGGTAGAGACAGCAGTGGGGAAGGATGAGGAGTAGGGCAGCAGGGGGAGAGAGAAGGGGGAGAACAGGGTAGGGCAGTAGGGAGGAGGGAAAAAGGGGGGAGAGGGAAGGCTATGTAGAGAAGTAGCACCCACTAACGCCATAGGACAGCAAACATCTCCCTGCCTTTATGCGCTGTGCCTGTTATTGCCTCCCCTTTATTTCTCCCCTCCCTATTCTGCCCCTCCTCCCCTTGGCTATCCCCCTTTCGACAATGCCATTGCTGACTGCACTTATTTTATCTTCCCTCCCCCCCCCACTTCTATTCCTTATTTCTCCCCCCCGCCCTTACCTTCTCTACCTCCCGGGTTCATTTTTGGGTGGGAGATTGGGACAATTGGCACACAGTTTTTCATTTTGACCCACCTTTTCTTTTACCCTGGGGACAACTTGCTCACTGTTATAGAGGTTTTAAATTGCTGTTTTATGAATCTGGGCTCGGCTGAACAATATGACCCATTATTTTTTTCATTGGGCCCTTAATTTTTATACTCAGTGGGTCAGTGTCCCACATAGATAAATATCTGAAATGAACCCTGTCCCGTGTCCTCTGCCACAGTTCTACACCACCACCATGCCCCCCCACTTTGCCTTCCTGAACCCCAACCCTTGATGGACTGTACTCCAGAATGTAACCACTCTGTTTCCTGAATTTATGTTTCTGTATTTTATCCTACATGGTTTCCTTGTATATAACTTTTTTTTTCCCTGTATTGTACCCTGCATTTTTTGTTACCATTGTATATTGTTGTATTTGTTTTTGGACTGAATGATGTGGAGCCTTTGTAAAGGAGTCTCTTACTCAAAGGCTATAATTCTGAGGCTTTTAATAAAATAAAATAAATGAATAAATAAAACAGTAGCTCTTTTGCTTAATCTGAAAATTAGAAGGGAGAATTTTGCATTTTGGGGGGAAACAGCTACTCCCTTGACAAAATTACTACCCCTTTTAAAACATTCTGGATCTGCCCTTAGGTGCCTCTTGGGGGGTTGTTCTCTGAAGTGAGTCCCTCCCAAATGGAATCCAGTTTGGTTTGTGCCAGGTCAAAGACTCATCAGCGTGCTATTTATGAAATTCCTATCAAGTGTCTACCCATACGATGACAGCTCCGAATTAACTGTGTTCAGCAGAAATTAAGCCCGTGAATTAACTAAGGTCCCCCTGTCTGGGTCCTGTATTGTCCCAGAGTCTGTAGTGGTTTCACTGCGTTTGTCCCATGCCTCAGTGGCAGAGGTGCATACCAAAAATTATGTGTGTGTGGGGGAGGGGGCTGAACTGCGTAGAACACTTAAGCCAAGGGCACTGGAGAAAGTAATTACCTTCTTGAATACACTTTATTCAACCTACAGTACCCAACTTTTTTAATCACAAATAATCCACACATTGTGATGAATAATCCATAATTTATTAACAAATTCATGGGCTACTCATGATTATCAAAACAGAACAGGGCCAGAAAGAGCAGCTTTTGGGGAGATTTTAGAGTAGAAAGGAAATGAACAAAGCTATACAGTGCTTCCCATACGGTAGTAAAAAAAAACATATAGTCTATGAAGCCTTTTTCCAGAATTTGCTTCCTAGACTTTCAAAGTATATGGAGTATCAAAAGGTTTACAAGCAGTCTCTAGAATTTCTACCAGCCTTGCCCGGCCTGGTGGCTCTGAGGGCTGAGGCCCTGGACACCACACCTCACACCACGCCAGCAACCTGGGTTCGGGAACGAGCCCAGGCCACCGGGGGTCGGCAGGGGAGGGAGAAGATCTAGCATCCGAGGGACAGCTCTCTTCTCCCAGGAGGGAGGGGGCACAAACTTGGCACTTGTCTGGCTGCTAGCAGAAGCTGGGGGTACAGCAAGTGCTGAGCAAGAAGAGGAGGGTTGGGAGTGGTAGAGGTCGGCAGTCACCTTGACGTCAGAGCGTATTCCACACCCCTAGAACAGGAGAAAATAATGCTGGAGCACCAAGGGGATGGAGCACCACAGCACAGACCCTAATGGCTCCTGCCTACCTGACCACCAGGGGAGCCGCCGAAATCCAGAATGCTCGGTGTGCTTGGGCCCCACCTCGTACCCACCTGGGGGATATAGCCACGGCTCCATGGGGATCCCCTGAGGATTCAAGTGAGTGCAGTAAAGCAGGGCTGATGCAAGTGTGACTCCTGATTGAGCAGGGCTCCGGCATGGGGCAGGAGTATAAAGTACAATTAAAAAAAAAAAAAAGTTTTACCAGCCTTATTTTATATTCTGCTCCACCGATTGAAAAGTGTGTGTGTGTGTGTGTGTGTGTGTGTGTTCGGGGGAGGGGTGTCAAAATGCATTATCTGACCCCTCAGCTATAAAAAAAGATAGGTCTAGTGACCTCCTGGCCCCCTGGTACTGCCATCTATGCCATGCTTGGGAGCAGCCAGCATGCACACCTTGTACTCTGAAACAATCCCTAACTGCTTCAGTGGAAGATTTGTATGGCCAGTGGGTTGCTGCATTGTGTTTTAACTGTTAAAGGTACTCCCTCTGCCTCATGCTGTATGGTCCTATGAGAACTAACTAAAAAACCTTTCAGGGACACCCTGATGACCCAGTGTTTGCATGTCATGTGGCCATGCAGGTGAACCGGGTTTGGAAATGAACTTAAATCACTTCATCGGGAGGCTGGCCAGACCACAGCAGCTACCAAGCGGCAGTGCAGTGTGGTTGCTGGGATGGAAGGCGTCAGGTACCTGGTGCCATAGTGACTCCTGTGGTGGCCCAGGGGAGCTTGCTTCTTCCACAGAGTCAGATGCCATCAGAAGGCTCCGTCCACGCCAGGGGAAGAGGAAGGACAGGGAAAATACTGAATAGAATCCCATGATTGTCTATGTGATGGCTGGTGTTCTGGACTCCCCTGGGTCCTAGTTCCCCTAACACTGGATCATATCTACCTGGTGGACTACCTCAAGGGAAAAAGACAGTGCTCCCCCTGGAACCCCTGCCTATGGAGGAAAAGTTAAGGGAGACATTCAGTAGCAGCTAGACCTGGGGGATGGGGGAACACCAGGCCTGAGAAGTGTACTATATATCCCCAAGACCAGGGTAAATCCCTGACAATGACATGACTGAAGGAGGCAAAGCTCTATAGGAGAAAGAAATGTGTCCAACCTCCTCTCGTGATAGAAGGCATTGTGGCACTTGACAGCCAGTGTCAACTACAGGAAGAAGAGCAGCAGAATGTTTTTTGAGTTAAGGGAGGGGTTTGTGATTTGAGAGGTGGTGAGGGTATGTCTGGTTGAGCAGTATAGATTCAGAGTTCAGTGCATTAACACTGTCTTTCTAGATGAACTAGCCTTGAACTGCATCTCTAGTGATTTTGCATCACTCTGTTAATAAATGTTTATTTATGCTTATGTATAAATTTAAGTGACTATGTACTACTCTGTAAATATATGTATATTTATGTATATGTATATATTTATTTCTCCCACTACCCTTCCCCCCAGGACGCATCTGGAAACAAGCTGTTCTCAGCTCAGTATGTCTTTCCTAGTGAAACTTTTTAAATAAATAAATAATTGTGGCATAGTTTGTGAGAAATGTGCAGAGAAGGGGTTCATTGCAGAGAGATAGGAGTACGCCAAATGTAATCAGGTGAGAAGGCTTGAAAGAGCTGAAGATGGAGTAGGGTAGACATGGGAAGTACAAGAGGGATAAAATGACTAAAAAAATCGAAATTAAAAAATAAAGATTTCTAACAAAAACGGGTGCTGACAATTCAGCCAGTGGGCTGGGTGGAAGGGAAAGGTCACCACTAGCTGTTATCTGGAAACCAACTTTTTAAATAATTGGTTAAATCATAATTTAGGTGAGCCGGGGCATCTGTGCGCGGTAGGGCTACTGCTTATGACACCGGCGACCTGGGTTCTGAAATTAGCCTGGGTCATTGGGGGGTAGGCTGGGGAGAAGGAGGATCGAGCGTTCCAGTGGACGCTGTCCTCATCCTGGGGAAAGGGGGGAGAGCTATGTCCTGCTGCACTACTGCTACCTATAGACTTACAGGTAGCAGAGCACTTGGGACACAAGGAGGGAGGGACATCGCACTGCATATTGCGCAAGCATGCTAACACACTCACATCAGAGACCTCGTCCCAAATGTCAGTGTCCCTGTGGGGTTATGGGGCACAACAAAGGAGAGAGGGGAAACTAATAATGGCAAATCCCCCCTCTGTCCATAGCTCCTTAGGGCTAGTAAATCCAGTCCAAAGGTTGTATATCCATCACACTAGAGTGGAGGGGTGCAGAAACAATTAAAAAAACATATTTTGGAGAGGTTATCTTTGTAATGAACTCTAATGCTAATGAAATCACTGGAGACTGAAGCCCTCTATTTATTCAAATGACAGATGTAGCATTAATGGCCACACTGCAGGCTTCCCCCACACACTCCCCCCCTCCCCCAACATCTTTCAGTATCCCGTCAAGAAGAGAATGCCACGAGGGATAAGGCAAGTCAAAGCCCACACCCATTCAGTCCTTGGCCTTTCATTTGTTTTCCAATGAGCAATTAGTGTCTGTTGTGAATGTGACTTTGTGACACACGTATGCACCAAGGAACTAGATTGAGAATACAACTAATTTCATGTAGGGCTGAAGCATTTTTTTTATTCTGCTTTTCCCCAGGCTTTCCTGGCCAGGATCTCCATTGACCACTACCAGCACCACCTCCAGTCTGTCGAGGCTCCTCTCACCTGATGTTACCAGGACTCCCAATGGCCAGCAATGTGTTGCCCCCTCGGATTAAGCCCCCAGAGTTGGGGCCTTCCTTCAGTTCTTGTGGTAGCTTCACCCCAAATATCCTGCCACCCACGGTGGAGGAGAAGTCTAAGAGAACTTCAGGAACCAGGAGGAGTGAGTCTGACTCTGAATGTGGTGGCCAGGCAGGGCATCGTCTATCCAGCAAGTCCCCAGTTGCACACTTTTCTTCCCGTGGGATGCCATGGTGCATGACACTTCTGGGTGTGCACACGCGCATGCATGGTCAGTGCTGGCATCAGCAATGTCCCCTCGCTCTCTTGTCCTGCTGAGCCCCAGCTGTTTTGCCACCCAGCATTCGCTAGGTGACAGTCTGATGGTGGGTGTGCAGCCCACCCACCCTGAAGGCATACAGCTGTCCTTGGGATACTCAATCCTCCTTTGCCAGAAAAACCCTGGTGACCTGAGCTCACTTTTGAACTCGTCACTGATGTAGCGAGCAGTAGTGCTACCACTGAGCTATTGGGCCTGCTCCAGAAATGAGACATTTTAAGAGTCCAGCACCCAACATGGCTTTGAAATGAAGTTCTAGTAAAGAACTAATCCAACAAACTCAGTTTAAGCAATATGTTGGTTGCCAAGACCTCACCTTTTTAAATATTGCTACTTGTGGGCCTACCCATTGGTGCAGCAGTAGGGCTACCACCTGCGATGAGAGAAACCCTGGTTCAGGAACAAGACTGGGTTGTTGGAAGACGCTGGGGAGAGGAAGTGGACCAAGCATACCAGAGGACATTCTCCTTCGACGAGGGAGGGAGGGAAGGATGCTTTCCTTGCTGCAATGCTTCTATTTGCTGACCTAAGATGGCAGTGCAGAAAGGTGCTAAGAGGAAGGGGAAGGACACTGGCTGGGGACCTGCACTGTGCAAGCACTGCATGTGAATTGGTCTCCATCATGCACAAGCATCCTCCAGGGGATCAGGTAGAAAAAGGAGCGCAGCCTCAGTGCCAACTTCCTGGGAAGCTGGTATAGCCAGGCCAGTCCCTGTTTCCTTGCTTCTTCTCCTGACATTGTGCACATCCAAAGATATAACCCCTCTACCCTGTACTCTGCCCAGAACGTAAACTGAAGCTCAATGGAGGATGGCGAGGGAAGATAGGTGGGAGCTGGGGGGAAGGTGCCAGAGGGTTCCATGATGAGCCAGCGCCAGAGGCAGAGGGGGTATAAAATATAAATTGCCAAAAACAACTTACTACTTGATACAGCACAATTGACAGTGACATCACATTGCACTGTCATCTAAGGGACTGAGGTTCAAATTCCAGCTAGGTAATCCCAACCTGTGACTAGCTGGGTGCCAAAGGCATCTTGGAGGTAAGGTGCTCAGCTCATGTGAAGGGAGGGCATGGGATGCATGTCATTCACCCACCCCTGCAGGTTGATAACAGAGTGGTATTTATGGGAGTCGCTTGCCAGACATCTCAACCAACAGAAAGATGCAGCGGTGGCGATCCTGGTCATTGGGGTTGAGGAACTGGGGAAACCGTAAAGGAGAATAGAAAGGAGAAAGGGGGATAGAAATAAATTTCTATTGTTATTTTCTTTCATTTTTATGCTTCCTACATGTACACTGACATGCCATGCTTCCACTGACCACTAGACTCGCCCCAATCTCTAATGACCATCTCCTGGGTCCCCAGGTAGTCCATCAACAAGGACTGGAGTTTCCCATCAGGGCCTTCCTCCCCACCAGCTCTCATCAAGGAAGGAAGGCACCATGTTACTGCTTTAGTGATGTCAGAAATGCTTGCAACGCACTGGAGAGTCTATTGGGGTGGGGGGCACAGTGGCTGTCTTCTGGCGTGCCAGGCTAGATCATTGTCCGTGTTCTGCCTACTCTTTTAATGAAGTGTGCATAAGGGGATAGCCAGGCAGCAATAGAAAGAATTCAGACAAAATGGGAGGATGAGCTTGGTTATACTCTACCACCCCAAATTCAGGAAACAAATCAGGCAGGGCATGAAAAAAAACAAACAAAAAAAAACACTGAGTCTCCATCCTGGTGTGAATTTCGATGGAAAGTCTGTGCGAGATTCTTTATTACCCCCACCATCTCTAAACATTTTAATACCTATTCCTCAGATAACAGTTGAAGAAACTGTGGTGGGCAATCACTACTAAATTTTTTGAAACTGTCCAGAATTGCACCCGTAATGGGCAGTGGTTACTGAAGGGACCTGAGTTTGACTGCCATGTTTGAGAATATGATATTATGCCTACCACCTAGAGGATTTCATACACCAGCTGCAAAATATCTTTATCTATATTATATTTTAGTAGCTGCTGCTAATAAAGTGATAACACCAAATTGGCTGACACCCAACACATTGAGTCTTCACCATTCGCTTCATAATATACAAAATATTGAAAATATGGAAGCCATGACAGCCTGATTACATCTGCATATAGATAAGTTTAACTCAAAGTGTCTCCCTTGTTACCATTGGAGGAAGGGGAGAGACGGTATTTTGATTTTGGACCAGCTTTTGGTTTAAAATTGGTGGCTAGTATAAGGAGAACTAAGTTGCAGGTACTTTCTTGTAGCTCTTGGTGCTTGGGTGAACAGCTTCTCCTTCGTGCCTTCTGATCTGCTGCTTATTCTCTCTCTGTTTTCACTCACTGAGGGGGAAATAGCAACACAGGACATCAGATTATGTTTGCTTGTTTTAATAATGTTCTTTTTGTTTAACAAATAGTTTGCCTTGTTCTTGATTTATTTGTTATGAAAGCTAGCAAACAGAGTTAAAATGCTTGGACTTTAGGTGGTGCTGTTATAGTAGTGGAATGCACCCCCCTTCTATTGATGGACAAACACTTGTTTTCTTTCTATGAGACAATGGACTTTTACTTGTGTAACCCCTAGATGGCGCTATCCCAAGGGCTACTACCCCTGCTTGCTTGGCTAGTAGCAGGTTAAGGGGCCTGGGTAGGAAATGGGTGCCTCCACCCGGAGGTCAGGGTTGTTAGTGGTCAAGCTAACCTGGGCACAGCCCTCCGGGACACTGTAACCCCCTCTTTCCCTTCTAGTGGCATGAACAATATTCAATAATTACTTTCACAATGACCCTTATTCACCAGGCAATTACCCACATTGTTTGCACTTACCCCCAGGGCTGGTTCCTCTAGCTTGACCCTGAGGACCCCTTGTAAAACAAGGTTAAGCACAGCAAATAACAACAGAACAATATTCTTGGCACAAACTGGAACCACAGTCAGGTTAAATGCTAACAAAGTTAAATGTCATTTATTCAGGGGACTTGAACAAGGAAGGGGCATAATCAGGTGATTTGCTTAAAAGCTATATTAATCAGACAGTTATGCATGCAGTTCAGAGTCCCTACACGGTCACACACTTTGGGTACCCAGGTAGGAAAATGGTGGGCTAACCAGGAACATTGCAGCTGGTTGGGGCCCTGTGATGGAAGAAAGCAACATGCACAACACACACTATTTGTAATCCGGAGCCGGAGGGCTCAGTTCATGAAAGAAAAGGCAACAAGACAATCAGATGACAACACTTTTAGATTTAGCTGTTGTTGCAGGGAGCCACCCTTACTGGACTCAGGCAGGATGAAATCGAGACTGCAGGCTGTTGAGCTGGAGTGCCTGGAGAAGCAGGGCCCACACAGATTACCGAGGCATCGTTCCTGTTCAAGGCGTTGAGCAGGGGACTGATCCCCAGGCCGGTCTCTCGTCGATGACTTTCTCTGCGTAGCAGGTATTCTGGCTGGGCAGTGTAGCAGGGCCCAAGCAAATGGAGATGGATATGGATTTAATCCGTGGAGCTGGATACAGCCTCCAGCAAGCAAAACCCAGTTCGGACACACAGTGGGGAACCAAATCACGACCCACTATAAGCACACAGCACATTCACATGTAAGGAAATTCCGCTGTACCAGGCAAATGGCTCTCCTGTCACAATTACAGAGTCTCTGCACAATCCAGGAGTTCAGAGGTAGCTGGAAGTCCTGGCAGGCCGATCGCATTCAGCAAATCTTCGGTCTTCTTCAGGTTAAAGCCTGGTCACAATTCAGTGGCTTAATTCACTCTCGAAGTTTGGATTCAGTCTGAAAAAAGCACAAGTTCCCTTTCAGGAACAGCAGGCAGGCATGCAGGCCAAACGCAGACCTTTCCACAGTTCTCCCATGTGAATCCACTATGGATTGTTGCTCGAACTATCTCAAGCTGTTACTTCTTCACTACCCAACTCAGATCTAACTGAAACTGCAAGCAGTGTGGGACTTTCCCCAAGATCCAAAAGGTTCGGTTGGCTGATCTGCCTGTCGGTCACAACAAAGGCTCCCCCTCCAGGTTATTTTAGGCACCAAGGGCCAGATATTCAAACTGCGCCATTCTGTGGCGCAAGCCCTTGCGCTGCTCACAAAAGTTGCGCAGGGGTGTGGCCAGGGCGATATTCAACGGAGTTGCGCTATGGAGCAACTTCTTTGAATATCGTCCCCTGGCCACAGCCACTGTGCATGGCGCAGTGGAACTTGTGCCACCGCAAGTGGTCAGAGTGGAGCATGCAGATGCGGTGGCGCAAGTTCCATTGCGCCATGCGCAAACCTGCGATATTCAAAAGGTGACATGCAAATGGGGCCATAATTTATGCAAGGCGCATGGGGGGCCATTTGCATCTAATTACGGCCCCATTTGCATGCCATTAGCATGCGGGTGCGCCGATCCCCGACGACTTGCACTGTGCCCTGCCGAGCAGCAGCGGCCGAGGGAACGCCCCTGCAGTATCGCAGGCAGCACAGTAGTCTTTCCCACCCCCCCAGTAGCCCGAGCGAGGGGCATAATGTTATCCTCCCCCATTAGCCCGATCGTGGGCATAAGCAAATGGTCCCCACCCCCGAGTAGCCCAATGCAAGGCATATTGGCCACATTCCCCACTTCCGAGAAGCCCGACCATGGACATACTGTCCACACCCCCGAGTAGCCCAATCACAGGCAGAGTCATTCCCCAAAGACCAATATCCTGGTGGTCCAGTGGACCCATGAGCGATCGGCGGGCATAATGTCAAACCCACCCCTGCAAGACCAATATCCTGGTGATCTAGTGGCCCCACCCCACCCACCCCACCAAGAGCCCCACCACCCCCCGTCAGCGGCACGGCGGCAGCACCCACCTGCCGCCGCCGATCCTAACAGCTCAGTAGGGCTGCCGCCCATTGGTTCCAGAGCAGAGCAAGGGCGTACAGCATGCTCGGCAAAACGGTCCAGATATGAGATAATTCGTCATTCACATATCTAATTTACTGCTGTACAATATGAAACTTCTGCGCCCATTTGGCTCTTGCTAGAATCTCAATCGTAACCCTACTAAGCAATCAGTCGGCAGGCGGCAGGCAGGGTGTTTGCCGGCTGGCGGGGAGGCGGGTGGTGGGGCTCCGTGGAAATGAGTGGGTGGGGGAGCCACTAGATCACCAGGGATATTGGTCTTTGGGGTGGTGGGTTTGACGTTATGCCCGCGATCGGGCTTCGCGCGTCCACTGGACCACCAGGATATTGGACTTTGAGGGGGACATCTGATGCCCGCGATCGGGCTGCTGGGGGGAACATAACGTCTGCCCACGATCGGGCTAATGGGGGTAAGTACGTTATGCCCGCAATCGGGCTAATGGGAGGGTGGGACACTTCAGCCAGTGATCGGTGCATGGGGGCGCCGCCAGAGCAGTGGAGGGCCACCCACAGGTGGAAGCTGCTGTGTTGTGCCCTGCAATGCGACAGCTCACCTGTGGGGTGGCCCTCGACTTGATCCTTTTTTTGGTAAGTTGTGCGAGGCGCGGGTAGGGGGTTGCGCCTGTATAACTCTGCGTGGCCCGGCTGAATATCGGACTGTGCAGTTTATGCAAGGTTCCTCCCCCTTCGGTTGCGCATGCCTTCATTAGCATTGCGCTGTTGCTCAGCATGATTTGGGGGGGCGCAACTGCCTCCTGCTGAATATCGCAGAATGGCGTATTTCGGACTTGCGCAGGCGCAACCCTATTGCGCATGGCTCAACTCTTTTGAATATCTGGCCCCCAAAGCCCAAAACTACAATTCCTACAAATTTTGGCCCCACCAAGCCCCTGTAGGCAGGCTCCATGTTAGAGTCCCAAATGTACTGATTGGCCCATTCTGCAGTCCAGGACCAAGATGATGGAAACAAACAGAACTGTCCATGCTGCAAAGAAGGCAGGTTAGAACAAACAGCAATATTATTACTACTCTAACAAATGATCAGCAAACAAGTACATCTTTTAACAGAGATCCCTCTCAGATTAATTATGACTGCAATCCAGGCAGCTCTTAAAGAGACAGTACACAGAGGCTATACAGGCGCCCTCTGGCTATCACATTTAAAATGCTAAAACGCAGGACACCAGCCTGGCAGTGAGCATTTAGGTAAGCTCAAGGAAGACTTTTCCGGAACCCCCATTTGTAGTGGGGTTACACCTGAAAAAGAAGAAATAGACAGGATTTGTTTTGTTATATTATAACACTTTAGGTCATGCCTTTTACGGATTACTTTGTTCATAGACAGGATTATTAGTTCCCTTTTTTTTCTTTTTTTTCTGAAGAAATATGTATGTGAAGTTAATTTTGTATGATGACATGAACTTGTTCCTGTCTGCTACTTTCAATAAACTTCGAGAGTTAAAAAAAAAAAAATGAAGTGTGCATGCATCCTGTCATCCTGGGGGTGCCTGATGGTGCACGGTCTCCCACGCTGTCAAAAGCATGTCCGCCACGCCTTTGCCAGCAGCCCCCACTATAGTGATGTTGCACTCAACCCTCCCTGCCAGCCTCCACCTCTGCCATCCCAGGCTTGCAGCACAAACCCCGGGTCTCTGCCACAAGGTCAGCTAAAGAGCTTTCTAATCCAGTGTTGTTTTTCTCTCAGATATATATATATATATATATATATATTGTGTGTGTATATAGATATATATATATATATATATATATTATATATATGTGTGTGTATATATATATATATATATATATGAAGGAAGCATACTCCTCAACCTCTTAAAAAATTAGGAGCCAAATGCTTCAGACATGTAGAACACTGGTATATGAGTTCATTCACACTGTCACCATGGAGACAGACTGGTGGTGACAGTACCAGGTGCAGCAGTGGCAGGCAGAGGAATTCTGGGTAATTGTAAAAGCAGACGGCAAAGCTACTGAGAAACCATAGGGCTGAGCGTCTTTGACAGAGAAAGAATAATAATAACTGTCAGCCAAGAACAAAGCTAGCTTCCACTTGAAAAAGCCACTCGACTATAGGATTTGATTTTTTTTTTTTTTTTTGATGGTTGCCGAGGTCACTAGCTGGAGCTTGGTTGGTGACAGTGGAAACCAGGGCTTGGTATGAACTGTAGTGCACTTCTCATCCCTGCAATCCATTGCTAAAAATCAAGGGACTTCTCCATAATCCCCAAGTGCTGAATTATTCATTTAGCAGCAATATTCATATCCTGTAGCGATGCCTAATTTACACTGAATTGCTAAAATAAAACACCTGACAATGCTTTAGTCTAGCTAAGAAAAGAGTATGTGCTATTTTTGCCCTTTTAATTAGAAGATGTGAGAGCTGTTTGTACTGTTACTGTCTGCTTGTGACAGCTCTGTAGCTGGCTTCCAGACTATGCTAGTATTATATTTTGACTTAAGTTTGTGTGTGTGTGTGTGTGTGTGTGTGTGTGTGTCTCCTAATGTTCATTACCGTTATGTCTGGATGCCCACCAATTCTCTTCAACATGCCACCTGCCTACTCACAAAGAGCGATGACATGATTACTAATGCCTCCCCGATGGGTGAGAAAGCATCAAGTCAAGAAGAAGCAGAATATTCCTGAAGTGAAGACCCTTTTCTGTGTCCTCCTTATTAATGCCGTGCAAATACTTTTTCTCTTAAATGGGGAAAGTAAGGGAAAATTGGCTTTTCTTAATGTATCTCTGAATGTTAAATGTGGCTAAAAAGGAATGTTATGCGGCCAGCTTGTCAGTGCAGTGGTACCATTACCACTCACAGCACCGTTGACCTGTGTTCGAGAACTAACCAGGACCATTGGCTGGCTGGCAGAACAGGTAGCATTGAGCATCCCACTGGACTGGATGGGTTCAGTAATTCACTGCTTCAATGCCTAACAGGTGGTGGTGCTGTCAGAGAATGCTGTGTTGTGGATGTGGAAGAAAGCACAGCCATTGGCAAGTCCCAATGTGACTATGCATGTGATGCCATTTGCACGCATCCTCGGGGGCAGAATATTGCAGGAAAAACCAACAGCCTCCAGAAAGATGAAGGTTTGCTGGCTAGCTTCTAGACACTGACTCATAGCACTTTACATCAGGATTACCATATCACAACCAGATTACAGCATCACAGCGAAATTAAAGATAATACATCATGTCACACATTTTTTTCTTTTTATTAAGTATTCAAATGACATTACAGTTGATATTCATTGTAAAGAGATATACACTTATTACGACACAGGCAGTATCGTGGTAGCATAGCAACAGTGCTCTCAACATTTGATACATGAATGAGGGGAAGTTAATACATGTTATTCACATCAGATAATTGTAACTCAGTGCTATAGTGCCATCAATGCATGTCTTACTGGACTACATATAATACGACAGTGATCTTGAGACAGATTTACTTTCAAGTCTAGAAAAAATAACCCTTGAGCTCCAGCTTTGACATCACATGGTTATGAACATTTCTGCAGCTGTAATAAACAAACCTGAATGTGGAATTCTCACAGACCAAATACTGTGTGGAGGGAGCTGGCAGAGCCACTCAAAAACTATAACCATTGAATATATCAACTAGGTTGGGTACGGGAACAATATTAAAACTAAACTTATTTCCCAAGGGAAGGGCATTACTGCCGCTAGGTAGGACATAGGGGATGGGAAAATAGAGGTGCTGTGATACAAATCCATATGGCAGTAGGAAGGATAGTAAGGATGGGTGTAGTTTCTAGGCCACCTAATCAGGACAAGGATAAGGAGTTGGGTACCATGATCAGAATGGCAGCTGAAAAAGGTGAAGTAGTGGTGATGGGAGACTTCATTTGCCTACGGTAGATTGGAGTGTCCCGTCCACCACTTGTGCTAGGAGATGATTGATACTGGATGCTGTCCAGGATGGGTTTCTGATCCAGGGGGTGACCGAACTGACATGGCAGAAAGCTATCCTGGACCTAGTATTAACAAATGGGGATCATGTCAGGGACATCGCAGTGGAGGAGCACTTCGGGAGTAACAACCACGGGTGCAGTCCCACCCTTCTGTCACCCAGCATGTCCTTTCGTCCCAAAAACAAAACTTTGGAGCATGTATGGTACAAAAATAAACCTTAAATATATATAATTTGAAAGGTTCAAATAGGCATTCCTGGGGTGCATGGATCATCCTATAAAGAAGAAGTAGAGGTAGTATAGAGTCATGCCTGTGTACTGTTTCTCCTGGGTTGATGAAAGGACAGTGATAAACAAATCTATTATTATTGGGGCACAGCATGTTAAAATCAATACTTCTTTTTTCATAACTTTATTTTTATTCAACTTTTATGCATTTTCCATAAGAAAAACATCAGATTCCCATTCATATAGTGAACAATAGAAACAATTCACTTCAGCACAAATAAGCATATTCCTCATTCGTTATATTCTAAGCTCAGGTACAGTATCTAATTTGGAAAGTAAAATCAATACTTCTAAAATTAAAAATGTCACAAAGTTTTATATTTTCCAGGCCCCTTAGGTTTGTGTAGCCCCTTCCCCAAATAAATCCTAGATCTGCCCCAAGCTCACTTGACACTGCATAAACACTTCCAAAAGTGCAGGTCTCCATTTGAACACAGGGTGTGAGCCGAGAGTTGTCTTTCTCTGCCTGACTCAATTCATTGCCCTATGGGTGGGGTGTGAGAGTGTGGTGAGGTGAGGTGCATGATGATGTCAGCTATTGTGTGTGCAGAGCTAGGACTGCTTGATTGAACATTTGCTGTTGTAGTATGCTCTGGTTCAGTGGGGGGAGGAAGAGAGGGGCCATGGTACAAAACAATTGGGGGCACACTGTGTGGGAAGGCATTGCAGTCTTTTTTTCCCCTGCTGGGGCAAGAAGCAATGTGGGAGCAGGATAAATGTGCAATAAGAATACTGTATTTCTTGGCTTGCATTTCTTTCTGTATAGGTCTGCAGGCTAGTGCAGTTTTGAATCAACTTGTCTTACTGGTTAGTGCAAAAAACAAGGTTAAAGTTTACCCCTGAGGACAGCAAAGATGATTCAGGGATAGCAAGGTAGAGAATACGAGGACAGACTGAGGGAACTAAACATGTACTCACTCAAGGAGAGGTGTTGGATGTCTAGATAACCCCCACAAGCTTCACTCTCGGGGTTTATGTGGCATCTAACACCTCAGGTGTGTGTAAAATTCTCACTACACCCACCACCCCATATAATATTCTATATATAATGGAAATAAGAATGTCAAAATAAACAAAACAATAATGCTTAAGAATACATTGTCAGTCAGTAAGTTACCATACAGTAAATTGTGGAACTGACAAAAGAAAATTTAAATAGTAATCAGCTTATCAAAATAAGGAACAGGGGGAATGTCTGATACAAGAAATTATATAACCCAAGACGTCTCGCCCTTAGGAGCCCTCAGAAATGTCCAGTAGTCTGAGATTTTGAGCTTGAAGCAGATTTTCAGTGGTTTCTAGCTGAAGGTGCAATAGGTTATTTCCTTGTACCAGAGACGTCATTGCAGCTAAGGCACAATCTGCCATTTTGTTAGCTTTGGCTGTGTTATTTTTGTCTTTGTCAATTTGCTGCTCAACTGTAGTCAGCCTCGTGATAATTATGTCTAATTTTTTTTGTCCATAGTGGTGTAATAGCTATATCACTCAGGAAATGTTTTTTTTTTTTTGTATTTTACTATTTTCTTTGTAAAATATTTTTAAGTCATGTGGGAAATGTACAGTTTCTTTCAAATCTGCTGCCCCTGGAAAAACAAGTGAGTGTGGGTAGCAGAAGTCTTTTGATCTAAAACGGCTTTTTTTTTGTTTTGTAAGTTACTGAGTCATTTCGGGAATAGATAACCAGGAGTAAATTGGAAAGTCTGTGATCCACTTCCAAAGAGACAGGCTACAAAGTAATCATATCTAAAGCAAAGTACTTTCATCTGTGACATAAGGGGTGGGTTGTTTGCCCTTTGGGAGAGAGCACTGCACTGTGTAAGTAGTGGCTCTTTTGGGATTCGGGCCTAGAGATACCCCAAGTGAGAGTCACGCTGAGTGATGATGGCATAGCAAGGTAATCCTCTCAGACATCTGAAGGGTTGTGAAAACTGGTAGCAGTGCAGACTCAGTTCTGGGAGAGAGACCGTCTGTGACAAGTGGTAAATGAGGCACATAGCTGCACCGCAGTGTTTCTGAGCACCCCCTGTGCTGCTCCCATCTGATCCTCTGCTGTTCTAGACACCAAGGCCTTGGCCCCATCCTGCACAGCTCCACAAGGGTGGAAAAAGTTCGGAGATGTCTGCTGTTGTGCCGCAGCTTTGCAGAGATTCCCCATCGTCAGAAGTGATATTCATCGACTCCATGCAATGAGTTCTAATACAATGTTTATTTCTTGTTTTGCTGTGAATTTAAGGTTATTAATGTTTTTTAAAAGTCTCTCCAGCAGGAGTTCTATATGTTTGTTGTGCTCTGCAGGGCAGCTAGCAACCCCCCCCCCCCCGTCCTGTCACATCTTGATTGTATTTTGTATGGGGAGGGTCATACTCCTCCCAATAGTAATGTGATTTTGGAGTGACGGGGTGTTGGGGGGATTTGTCCTCAATAAATATACTTATTACACAAATTCACATTTGAACAGTTGTGATTTACATTAACTTCCTAATGAAGACCCATATGACATTTTTTGAGGAATTTGCAGCACAAAAATAACAACAGTGATTCAGCACCGATCCAGTATACTGAAAGATATGCACCTGTCTCATTAACAGAAAAGTGTCAGGTAACAAACTGCACACAGTCCAGCAAATGTCTGACATCCAGATTTGCAGGACAAACCCTCAACATTTGAAGCAGAGCATATAACTGGCCCCTTCCTTGGGCTGCCCTGATGGCCCAGCAGCAGTACATTGCCCTGCCATGTAGATGACCCGAGTTTGGGAGGGCACCTGGGTTTCTGCAACATGAGGCGGGCCAGGGCAGCTGCATCGTGGCAGTGCATCTCAGCTTGGGAGGGTCAGCGGCAAGCTTCAATGCCATAGGAACCCCTGTGTCTGAGCCATGGAGCTAGCTGCTGTTGAAGGGTCTGCTGTGAACATACAAGGCATGGGCTAGGCTCATGTGGAGGAGGAGGAGGGAGGAAACCAACGAAAAGAAAAAAAACACTTCCGTCTCCATGATGGCCTGGGCCTCGGTGACTTCCTTGGATCCAAATGCCTGCCATCACTGGTTCTTAGTCCACATAGTGGACTGTCTCGGGGAGAAGATGGCCCTCCTCCTGGAGCTCATGACTTGGAGGGTAAGCTGTGGTGGATAACTGGTGGGTTACTTGGGTCTGGGGGAGCCAGGGGCTCTATACCTGATAGGGTACATCCCTGGGATCCGAGTATATCCCTGGAGGACACAAGTGGCTGGGGAACAAAATCGCTATGGAAAAGGACCCCTTCTTTACAAGTGCTAATGAAAGCCTTGAGGCATGATGATTGTTGATGAGATTTCTTAGACAAGTTTTAATGTGACGTATCGTTAGCCAGTGACTCAGTGTCTGTAGTCACTTCAAAGCACCAGCCCCCACAACCAACACAGGTTTTCCTCCCTCATTCTTCTGTTCTGTCTCCCCTGGGCTGCACAATAGCTGGCTAAGTATGTGGGACTATACTCACCAGGCACTGAAAGGTGGAGCCCCAACCCAGGTGGTAAATGGGGGGGGGGGGCTTAAAGGGCTGTGAGGTCAGGAACTGGTAGGAGGAACAGCAGGTGGGAACTCTGTGGTTGGCCAGAAGGCCTTTAGTGTTGGTAGAGGATGGTCTAGTGGGGGGGCCTGAAGTAGGAAAAATACTGTATGTTAAAAAATTGTTTTCTAATGAAAACTTGAAATACAGTACATAGAAACATAGAATTCAACGAACAGAATAAGACTCACAGTCCATCTAGCCTGTCCGGTACTTACCGATCTCCTGTACTGTACCTCTAAGACGTCCCTGACTTTTAGGGTTATCCCTGATTTTGCAACATATGTTTATTTCTGGCTCATCTAAAACGGCTGTTCGCATTGCAGAAGAGTTATGACTGTAAACAAAGCATAATGTCAAACTTTTAAAGTCACGGGCTAGTTCCCCTTCAGAAAATACTTTTTACACTAAAAAGTCACTTCCCTGCAGTACAGTCATGAAAAGTTTTAGTTAACAAAGTTTGCAGATGACTGCAGACTGGGAGTTGAGGTAAACAGTCCTGAGGACACAAACATTCTTCAAGATGCATTAATCCATATCCACGAATGGTGCAATACACACAAATTGTATCTTAACTTGAAGAAGTGCACGGTAGTGCAGGCTATCACTATTGCAGCACCGCCTTGGCAGTGTGAAATTGGGGGCAGTGCAATGTAGTGACCATAACCACGATGACCGGTGGCTCCCAGACCTGCACCTGAACAAACATTCATTTAAATGGGTGGCCTATCCCCTAGCAGTGTCTACTCCCTCCCTCAACCCCTCCCACCCCCACCTCCCGAGAGAGACACAGCAACAGTGACAGCCACCTCCAGTGTGACATATATGTGCAGATCCAATCTGTTACAGTCAGGGATGGTGTCAATCCCCCCCCCAAACAAAAGTGGAGTACAGAGTGCACCTGAGCTCAGTTACCGTCCATTTTATTTCCGCTCACTCTTCTGCCACCTTGCTGTCAGTCTGACTCTCTGTTTGCCTTTCTGAAGATCAGTGCTGCCGACAGAGAGGCAGAGAAAGTAGCAGCAAAAGTGCCATGACCAGAACAGAGAGCAGTGCTGCAGAGTTTTCCCTTTTACCGTGGGGGAGCAGACGTTAGAGAGAGAGAAAGAGAGTAAGTGAGAGACCAGAAGAAACACAGTGTAAAACAAACTTGGTGCATCTATTCCACCACTGCACAAAAGGAGCACCCAGACAGAGCCAGAGACAAATATGTGGGTCACATATCTGCCCCTTCACATTGACTAGCACAGCGTAGGGTGGGCACTGGATGGGCACCCCTGGGTATTTGCTGCCCCCCTACACATCCAGCTCACATCAGCACACATGGAACAATCTACAGTAGCCACAGACTGATGTAGGTTATTCATCTTCCCCTCTATACCCATCCCACTCTACACAGGTTGGCACAGTGACAAGGTGACCTCCAGGTGGGCAGCCCAAGGTAAATAGTGGACTATGACCTGGCATAAGTTGGTGATTGGTGCCCCCTCGACAACTGTCCCACCACTGTACATTGGCTGCCCCAGCCAGAGACAGAAATGTGACTTGCACATTTGCCATAACACATCTGTTTCTATCTAGCCTGGTGGGTGCCAGGTGAGTGGAAATGGAGTTGCAGTCCAGATCCACTGGGTGACCTGGGATCATTGGCACCCAACACATCTTTCTGCATTTCTGCACATATGAAGCATTTTCTCCTTCCATTCTACCTCCTGCACGATAGGGGCACTCTGCAGGAGCCAATGACAGATGCGAGTTACATATCTCTCCATTTTCACCCATCCAAGTTCTATGAAAGCTTGCACTGGTATTGGGTGGGCTCCAGGCAGATGGCTCTGGGAGAATGATGCCCATCCCCCATCCCACCTCCACACAAGGGTAGAACCCTGCAGCAGCAAGGGATAGAGCTGCAAGTTGCACATCTGCCCTTTCATGCCCGTCCCTGCTCCACCAGAGCTAGCATGAAGGTTGGAGTGAGATTTTGGGTGACTGGATTTCCTTACCCTATGCCACACCTCTGCACTTACAGGACACTCTGCTTCAGCCAGAGCCTCTCCCACCTAACGTGCTTGGTAGCCCATGACATGGGCATCAGCGATTGAGTGCTTGCAATAACGGTGACTCAATCCCGGTGCATGTCCATGGGGCTACCACTGAGGAAGGGCGACCGGATGGGGGAGGTGGACGTATATAGTGACAGGATGTAGCTGTATGTTTATGAGTGCGGGGGGGGCGAGCGTGATGGAAGGGAGGGAAGGGAGAGTTGGCCTGGTGTGGTTGGCATGGGGCTGCTGAGTTGGCCCCGTAGCGTGGTGAGTGTGTGGCAGCCTAAAGCTGTGAGGGTTTTAGGTTCGGGTCCGGGCGTGCCTACATTTTTGTGCGCCCAGCCCAAATTATTTTTGCAGGATTTTGCACCTCCCAACATGCACCCCTGAAGTTAAGAATCACTTAGGGAGTGCAGGGTGCAACCCCTGCATGAACAATTAAAAGCTAAGTCCCTGGTGGCGCTTTTCTGTGCGCCAGTGCTGTACATTGCCAAAATAGATTTTCGGCGATGTACGCTCGCCCTGCCACAGATCACGATTGGGCTTTTGCCCTTATCACATAAATCCATGTGCCCTACCTGTGGAGAGCACTCTGAGGTACTGAGATATAAAAATATGGATCTTAACCAGCCCAGTGGCACTGAGAGTTGAGGAGCTGGCCGCCACACCTCGCACTACGCCGGCAACCCATGTTCGGGAATGGACTCAGGGTTGTCGGGGGATGGCAGGGGGATGAAGGATTGAGCATCCCAATGGATGCTCTCCTCCTCCAGGGGTGGGTTACTGGGGGTGCCTCGTGCACCTGACATTCCTGGGGCCAGTGGAAGCATGGGCTTACAAGGGCAATGGTGACTCGTCAGCACGTCATCTGCCTGGACGCATGTCCTTCGCGCTGGCATCCTCTGGGGTGAAGGGGAGAAAATGGGGAGAAAAATGATATACATCCCTGGCCCCCGAGCATAATAATGCCGGGGTAGGGGTAGCCTTCAATAGCCCAGGCAGACAGAGTAGAAGGGGCTACGAGGCCTCCTCTGAAAGCCATGAGAGCTGGGCAAGTGCAAAAGAAAAAACATGGATCTTGTATCTCCCCTCCACAACTGTTCCCACTCTGCTGAGTGGGTGGGGGGGTAGGATATAGTGGGTGCCCCTGAGTGACTGGTGCCCCCTCTTGCATCCCCACCTATCAACTCAATACTTTACAGCAGCCAGAGAAGAAATATGGATTGTTCATCTGCCCCATCATAAACTGTGCCCGTTCCAAAAAGTTTCACACACAGGCTGGAGTGGGGTCTAGGATGGTGGCCATTAAGTGACTGTTCCCCCCCCATCCCACTTCCACACATGGGAAGCACTCCTCCTCCTCCATTACACATTTGCACATAGAGAGCACTCCTCCCCTCCGTGCCTCCTTTGTATATGGGGAGCAATTCTCCTTCTCCAGCCCTCTTTCACATGGTGGACATAGTGTCTTATGTAATCATATTTGGTCTCAATCCTTGTTGAATGCAACATTGTACATATTCTAAATACTAATGTAAAGAAAATTGCATTATTTTAATTTATATTATGTGTCCTTACTTTTTGTATCTCACACCATTTATTTATTATTGCTTGTACATGGGATCTCCTTGCAAATGAGCTTGCTTAGTGGATTTTATCCCTTCACAATAAACTTGAACTTGAACATGGAAAGCACTCTTCCCTCCATTCCATCTCCACACATTGTGAGCACTCATCCCCTTACCCCTCCAGTGCTTCTCCCACTAGGGCCTCTGGGGTAAGACTTTGCTTATGTCTATGAAGCAAACCAATATGGATGTTCACAGCCTTTGCAATAATTTCAATGTGGTAGGCATATGACATAGTGCTGTCTATAGTGACACCCAAATATCTGAAATGCTGGATGAGTTCCAATGTAGTTCCAGACTCATTTGTTATACTGAGTGGGTGTGACCGATGCCTATTCTGGGGACTGGAAAACAACAAGGTCTTGTTTTTTTTGTAGTTCATAATGGGTTTTTGTTCTCTGAACCATCTTTTGACTGTAGTAAAGCTGTCTTGGAGCGTGCATTCCAAGATATAGGGATCGGGGTCACTTGTATAAAGGACTGCATCATCTGCATAGGGCAGAATTGGACAGCTACTGGTGAGCGGGAACCAGTGGCGGAGCCAGGTTTGGGAGTATTTGGGAGCCGGGGGGGGGGGCCATTCAGTCAATCACAGGCTCCAGGATGGGCACTAAACAGTGAATAAAGATGGTGGCGGGGCAACACTGCTCACACTGGGGCAGCCAGGAGGGGCGACCGACCCCCAGCCCCCCCCCAGCTCCGCCACTGGCGGGAACCTGTTTAGAAACAAACTGAATAAAATGGGACCCAGGACGGAGCACTGGGGCACACAGGAGTGAACGGGGTCTACTCTCAGATAGGACATTATCAATCCTAACATGTTGATTGTGATTCGTGAGGTAGCTCTTATAATTACACACTAAGAAGAATGGTCTTAATGAGTTCATTTAAGGTTTCATAATTTGACCTTTTGCAATTTTAATGACCTCCCAATCCTGGATCCTTCAGTTTGTTTTATTTAAACATTTCTTTGCTCAGTTCTTCAATAGTCCAATAAGATTTAGAATAAAATTACTTTAGAACAAAAACTGTATAAACTTTGGGTTTGATTTGGCTCAAATATTAACTTCTCTCTGAGTTGAAAATGCATGAGATTATTTGTACACATTTTTGTATTTTTACACACTTTTACTTCAGGAATTTGTAAAAAAAAATAACACTCAACAGTCCAATAAGATTTAGAATAAAATAACTTTGGAACAAAACTGTATAAACTTTGGGTTTGATTTTACATAAATATTACCTTCTCTCCAAGTTGAAAATGCATAGGAGATTAGTTGTACATACATTTCTATTTTCCACACTTTTACTGTGGATATTTGTAAAAAAACAGAAAAAATAACACTTGACCTTTTGCACAGGCCTTGACCTCCTGTAAAGGGAATGGCTTAAAACTTATTTAGGAGTCATTCAAGAGTTATCCCAAGGTCAAGATTTAGTAAACTATACATTTAATGCATTTTAATAATAGAAGTTGCCAAAGAGGACATAATAAATGAAAAAATCAGTGTTTCAGCACAGATGCCTAATGGTTTCACAGACAGCCATTGTTTTTCTTCTCTGTCTTCCTTCTTCCTCCTATCTGGTCAGTGTCAGCTTCACATATAGATCTTATAGGATAGTGCTGACTAATGATTATTAAAATTAATCTGCTGTTTTTGTTCTGAAAAGATTTAAAATGATCCCATCCTGAAAATATCTAATGTGACCCCAATAAGCAGATCATTTTGTTTCAAGCTGGTAAGCACTAAAGAATTCAATTTAAGTACTAGTAAGTCATCATGATGCCCTACTGTTAAATTAGGCATGACAAGATTGTCTGGTCTCATTGCACTTAAAAGTGACGTACTGCATTACAGAAATAAGGCTGTTATAAGTTTAATAGGAGTTATGGCCAACAAATGTAAATATCTCTAAAACTATACAAATTACACATAAACCATCAGTATGAAAGTTGTTCAGGACAAAGTGACCTTTCAAATGAGCTCATTCATTAAGCGTCACTAATTATGTTTTTTAAACTATGGCCATCTGATTACCTGAATTTTCATTTTTTCTTCACAATTTTCACTTTTCGGATGGCTATATTTAAAAAAATGTAAAGAATTTAGATTAGTGACTACACTCATTTGAAAGGTAATTTTGTCCTGAACAACTTTCATGTTGTTTTTATATTGGTAACTTGTATACTTTGTCAAGTCCTCATTTTTCCATCTGAGGAACATCACCCGGATAAAGCACCTCGTTCCACCTGATGACCTTCCTATATTGGTTCACACCTTTGTGTCCTCCCGTCTTGACTACTGCAATGCTCTATACCTAAGGTTACCAGGAGAGGACCTCTGTCGCCTGCAGCTAGGGCAGAATGTGGTGGCCAGGTTGCTGACAGGGCAGTCAAGATCTTGCCATATCATGCCTGTGCTCCTCGAACTGCACTGGCTGCTGGTGCAGTGGTGGATCACCTTAAAGGTCGCATTGCTGACCTATAAGACCCTACATGGACAGAGACCGGGTTACTTGCAAGAACTTCTTCAGCCTTACTGCCCCCTCCATCCTCTCCGCTCCACCGACGAGGGATTGCTAGAGGTTCCCAGGATCCATCTCCAGACATCAGGTGCTGGGGCTTTTGCTTTTGTAGCCCCAACCCTGTGGAACTCGCTACCTCATCAGATTAGAGAGTGCCTGTCCACTGAGATGTTTAAATCCTCTTTAAAAACATATTTATTTGGGCCAGCATTTGGGGATGATGTCTAGTTTTAGTACTACTGCCTTTTAATCTTGTGTGTTTATTTGTTTAATGGTTGTTTTAATGTTGTATACACGCTTTGGTTTTAGATAAGCGCTTCAGAAATAAAATTTGATTTGATTTGATTTCCGAGATATTTACATTTGTTTGCCATGACTCCTATTGTGTTCACTCAGAGAGAAAATAAATGAGGTTGTTTGAAAGAACATAATTTACAAAATATAAAGAATTCAGATTAGTGACTATCCTCATGTGAAAGGTCTTTTTACCCTGAACAACTTTCACACTGGTTGTTTTTGCACACCATGAATAGATTTAAAGATATTTAGATTTGTTTGGAAAGTGTGCATTTGCTCTCAGAGAAAAGCAGCTTTGAGTTCTGTGTCCCATTCTAAACAGAAAGAAGGGAGTATTATTTAACTGCCATAGAGATTTGCAGTGTTATGGAAGGATATACTGAAAACTACTAAAAAAAATGTGCTCCATGGAAACCCCTTTTCATGCTAAAGCGATATGGCTGTAGGCTCCACCCACAGCAACAAAAAGTCCTTGTGGTTTTCCAGCAGGATAAGAAGGCTAATCAGGAAGAAAAGGTCTGCCTATAGCACAATGAAAAAACATCCCTCACCCGCTGCTACCAAGTATAAAAAGACACTAAAAATACTTAAAATTGAGATAAGGAAGGCAACTGAGTTCAGGCAGTCCCACTCCAAGCATAACCATAAGGTTTTTTATTCATACATCAATGAAAAAAGAGGGGATGATAGGTCAGTAGGACCACTGATAATTAATAACACATATAATAAGCTGCAGGAAATAACTGAAGAATTCAATAAATATTTCTGTTCATTCTACATACCTGGGGAGCAACCCTCCAATCTCACAGAGCCAATGAATCTCAATGCAAATATCAGTAACATAATTACAGAGGATAAGGTCCTCAATAAATTGTCAGGCCTTAATACATGTAAATCCGCTGGACCGGATGGGCTTCATCCCAAATTGCTGAAAGAATTGGCCTCTGAAATCGAGCCCTGGATTGTGGATATAGAGAACAAATCACTACTAAGTGCCTGTGTACCCACTGATTGGCATAGAGCAATAGTAATACCTATTCATAAGAAGGGCAGTAAAGCCAACCCCAGCAACAATAGGCCCATTAGTTTAACTTCTATTGTGGGCAAAGCTATTGAAAGCATAATCAGGAATGAGACAGTAATAGATCTATCAAGTAGAGGGTTGATAGATAAAGCACAACATGGCTTTTCTACAAACAGATCGTGTGTCACTAACCTGATTACCGCCTATGAGTTTGTGAGCCTGAATTTGGACCAGGGTAAGGGGTGAATGTAATTTTTCTAGACTTTAGGAAAGTGTTTGATGCACTACCGCATAATATCTTGATTAGGAAACTTACTGATTTGAGAGTGAATATACATCTGGTGTGGTGGATTCAGAGTTGGCTAACCAACAGAATGCAAGTTGTGAGAAGAAATGGCATGGTGTCACAAGAGGGAGATGTGACCAGTGGGGTCCCACAGGGCTCGGTCCTGGGGCCACTCCTGTTTAATTTATTCATCAATGATCTCAGTATTAAAAGTAACAACAAATTGGTCAACTTCGCTGATGACACTAAACATGGGGGAATAGTTGACACAGTTGAGCAAAGAAAAATGATGCTTGAAGATCTTACAAATATAGAGAGATGGGATAAGGAGAATAAAATGCAGCTTAAAATAGAAAAGTGTGTCATCTTACATTTTGGCAGGAATAATGGGAAAAAAATGTATCAGATTAATGGGATCGACATCAGATCTGTGGCCTCAGAGAGAGACCTAGGAATCATTGTAAGCTCAGTTCTAGTTATATAACTGCTGTTTGTGTTTGTAAGTACTGTTTGCTCTGGTCTCCCTGTGTAGTTAGTACTACCAAATCATCAAGATCTGCCTTTCTGTATCCTTTCATTTTGCTGTATGTGCCACCCTATTGGCTTTTACTGTGTTATGACCATTCTGCTGAAGTTGGTTTACATGTACTTGTCTTACTGCTTGGCTGTGTTCCATGTAAAAACTGCTGCTGTCACTTGTGCCACCTTGTGGCCCGGGTCGTGACTTGAAATCGGTCCTTTGGATCAGCTCACTTACCCGGCTATCAAATACATAAATAAATAAATCTCAAATCAAGCACCCACTGTAAGAATTTAGCATGTAAAACAAGTCATCTCCTAAGTTGCATACGCAGATCATTTTCATCAAGATCAAGTTCTGTCTTATTGCTCCCTATATGTTATATGTCAGGCCTCATATGGACTATTGCTCTCAGGTTTGGAGTCCTTACCTAAAAAAAAGATATTAATGTGCCGGACAAGGTGCAAAGACGACTCACTAGATTTTTTAAGAGTTATAGGGAGATACCCTATGAACAGAGGCTTAGTGAAATGGGACTCTGGGCCTTAAACCTAAGAAGAACTAGGGGTGATTTGTTACTCCTATGCAAACTTCTGGATGACCCAATATCATGTATCAAATTCGGATAGGTATACAAGGACACAAAATATAACCTTGGGACATAAACATCAGCTAAATGAGCCAAGTTTTAAAAGTGATCTCAGGAAATATTCATTTTTACCAAGGACCATTAGATTGTGGAACTTGCTTCCAGAAGAAGTAGTCACTGCTAAAAGCCAGGTACTGTTCAAAGATAAGCTTAATTCTTTCATTAATGGGAATAGAATGGCAATAGCCCACTGAGCAGTGGGTTGGGGGGCAACCATATGGGCCACGGGCGGCCTTCTGTTGCCTCATGTCTGAAGTATTATCCAAAGTATTATGCCCAATAGTCCCTATGTGAGGGGCTCTATGAAGATAGCCATGCTGTATGATGAGGTGAAAACATCTGGTCAAATCACTCAGAGGTTCTACAACCTACATTTGTTTCAGGAAGTGCTATTATTGTTTTTTGAGGAAACAGAAAAAGGAACCAATTGTATCCCCCTTCAGGCAAGTGGAGGTTAAAATTTTGTGCAGCCAAGACTAAGAGTTTCAATTTCAGGATGTGCTGTACTTTTTCTACAAAAAACAAGTTATTAGATGGCCCTGCCAGGAAATGAGTTGTTTAGACCCAGCCAGGGTTGCTACAGCCACTTTGGGTATGAAAGGGGATTCCAGGAAAACCTGGAAGAGTTCACAAACTTCAGGGGTCTGAGCAAGAGAGGGTGAGGCATACTTATGGAACCCATTAGCATTAACCAGCCTGCTGTGCCGACTGTGACTGGCCACAGAGATCTGCCTTGCTTGGGGCATGACACTAGGTGCCCTGAATCTGGTATGTAGCAGACATCTCCCATCTGGTCCAGTTTCCAGTTGTTGGGTCCTGGGGGAAGAGACTACAAAAAGCTAGTGATGGATCTGTAATGGAGGTTCCTCCTTAAGGCATTCATCCATATGGCTGCACCATGTAGTTTGGCAGGTACCAGCACTAAGCAGAGGTTAAAGATTCCATTCAAGTTTGAGGGACTTGGCAACATATGAGATAATGCTCTTCACTAGCAAAGTAGGCTGGATTCCAGTTATAAATAAGTTATGACGTTTCTGTTTGGGTTTCTGTGAGCCGATGGTTATGGGAGCCATCTTATGCCTGCTGTCTAAAGTTTGCCTTACTGATTTAACTCTAGTTGGTCCAAGCTGCTGCTGAAAGACAAACACCAGGCAGGAGTTCCTTTCAGGCCAGTGTCCGGGTCCTGGGTGAGTATGACTCCCACAGTGTACATCCCCAATTGCCAGAGCAGCCATGTAATGGACATGAATCCTGAGGTTAATGCAGATACATGTGAGTAAATCAACGAAGTAATATCAGCAGCCTGTCCCTCAAAGAATGTTGAAAGCCAGACCCCAAGGGGGTGGTGAGAATGTGAACCCAAAATACAGGAAGATGCTGGGTTCGAATGGTGCCATGTAAACATATGCCTACTATAAAGATGGGTTTACATAGGTCAGTGTGTGACCACCAGTTGTGAAGTGCTTGTGCAACTGTATTGCAGTTCTTTTTGGCTTATCTCTTTCCTTTGGTTTTCAACCCTTGATAGAGGTGCCAGGAGGAAACCGGGGGGGGGGGGAGACACCACAGAGCACATCCACAGAGTAGTGTTACTCAGATAGTACCGCCATGGATCCGCCAGTGATCCGGCAGATGGTACTATTCCAGTTGGATCTGTCCCAGGATCAAGCTGAATATGGAAGTTGGATCCCAGGTCAGATCCCGTGTTATCCGGCACCGGATCCAGGGACCCGGTGCCGATCCAGGGATCCAGTGCCAGATCCCTGGATCCAGCATCATCGGATAATGTGGGATCTGACCAGGGATCCGATGGCCGGATCCACAGGCAGATAGTGAAGTATCTGGCAGATCCATTATCCTGCTGCAAAAGGGCAGATACCTGTGGATCCAGGTTTGGCCAGATACATCTGAGCAACACTACTACAGAGCAGACGTGTTTCCCTCAGCTCCTGCTTTTGCTGGATATTTTCGCCTTCCAACTATACTTTTGCCATCTGCAACTATTTACTGTCGATAGCTGGAATCCTCAGGAACAGTTTGGTGTGCATTGACACTACGGGCAGAACGCAAAAAAAGTGGACAAAGCGGTGCTAAATCTTCACACCAGCCACATCAGCAGGCGCAGTCCTCGTGCCGGATACTACTGCAGCAGAGTCCCCGTGGAAGACCTTGCAGATGTCAATGCAGGCCATTGACTCCAAAGTGGAGATGACTTTGAAGAGGATTGGGGAGCAAGATTTGAAAATCGAGGTGGAGATGAAATTGGCTGCTACCACGGAGGCGCAAGCCACACAAGCCCTGTTGGCCACCTTGAAGGTGGTTCAAGAAAACTTCCACCTGCACTATTGGTTGGAGGCACTTGAGAACACCCAGCATGCACCCAACATCAGAATAGTGGGCTTTCCAGAGTGCCATGATGATCCCGACCTCCTAATGGCCTTAAGAGAATGGCTGCCATGGGGGCTCTATCTGGCTCAGGACTTTGCTCTCCATTTCTTGCAGGCCTACCAGATTACCCCCAGGTTAGCAGATGCCCAGAGGGATCTTCCCAGAAAAATCTTGATGATCACGGCTGGGGTCACTTGCCGAGACCAGGTGTTAGAGGCATCTCGGGTGGCAGAAAATCAGAATTTTGAGGGCAAGACTGTACATTTGTTTCTGGACCTATCCTTCGCCACCCAGGCACATAGGAAGAAGTTTGACAAGGTCCAGGCTCGGCTGAAGAGCCTCGGTGTGACCCACTCACTTTTAATGCCAGCCAGACTCCACACCTTTTATGGCGGCAAGACTTATCAGTCCACTGACCCAGCTGAGGCTGAGAAAAGGGTCAAGCTCTTATATAAGGATTTTGATGTAGCTTGGGGAGCTGATGCTGGGGACTGTAGCTCAGGTTATGAGGATCCCAAAATCTGAACCTATGGGACTCTCCGAGTATTTGGAACATTGATAATATTTACAGTTTCTGTTTTATAGTGTTGACATGTATCGTTAGGCTCTATCCTGCCCACCATTTGGGGAATATATAATAACAGTTCTTGCTGTTCTTGAACAGCTTAAAGATGGCCTATAGTTGCTATTGGCTCTTGATTGTATTATGTGGGTTTGTCCACCAGGGGAGCGCTTGGATTTAACACTACATCATGATTAGTTCTAATATGATTGGTGAGGGATTATAGCAGCTGTATTATGTTGAATGCTTCACTGTGTTTGGTGTATAATTTTTCATTTTTGGGAGAACCCGTAGATCTTGTAGGGTGCGGCCATCTTGGACTAAAGACTTTTATACAAATTTTAATGCTATATCCCCCACATCCGTAATCTAAATACATTTTGATTACTTATACCTGTTCCATTTGATAGCTCCTTATTTACTATGAGATGTCAGACACATGGTTGTGACATGATGTTGTATTTTTCATTGAAAATGCAATAAATATAAAGTTAAAAAAAAGAGGTGCTTGGAGAATTGTCTCAAGGCTAAAGGAAATTTAGTGGCTAAAAGAGCAAAAAGACCAAGGTGGTACACAACTAAACCCTCCTCCTCCAACTCACAAAAGAGACCCAGTAACACAGAGCAGAGGAAAAAACCCTGATACAAGAAAGGTCCGGGGAACCAAGGAACCTGGGTTACCCTCCCTCCAGGCTTCAAAAATGTATGAGGCTAGCTTTTAATAAGCTTGGCAGAGTTCTTAATTTGGTTCCCTAATGTACTATTCAAAGCATGAAGAAGTCCAGCAACCCATGAACTTGATAATGTATGCTGTAATGTTCTTTCAGGAAGCTGAAGTGTCTGCTCTCATCCTGAATAAATAGCCAGAGAAGTGTAACCCTGGTACCATTATACCAAGGTTTACTACCCCGCCATGGTGGCCACTAACAAGGTTGAGAGGCCTGGGTTCCTAAAATTAACTTTAAAACTTGTTCTTCCCAAGATAATATATTACGCAGTGCCTCCACCCAGAGTATACCTTTTAGTGGGCTAGCTTAGAACCTGGTACAACCCTCTGGGATGCTGTACCCACCCACAACACCACAAAGCCACCCCAAGCATGACCCAATAACATTACCCCACATTTATGACATTTTGTAATTATTAGCGCTCTACTAACAATATGCCCACAAGACAAGGTTATGCAAAAACATCAAACAACAATTTATTTACATGGGGAAGGGCTAGGATGGGTGAATGGAATAGAGGTCAAGCTATTTACAGTTAATTAGATGGATTGGTTTGGTTTTGATTGGCATGACATTACAAATAATCATTTTGCATTTTACTTTTGATTACAAATTACAGTGGCTACCCACCAACCTCTGAGATAGTCAGAGCCCTGGCTATCCCACTAGCTGCATTTAAAAGCATCTACATATTTACAATTTTCCCACACACAATACCACATCCCCAATTTGTGTAGGACCCCACAATCTTCCACATTAACCTGGTACCCAGTAATTAACAGTTTTTAAAGGTGCAGGCTTGTTATCTGGAGCAGCTATACATTGGCCGGCTAGTTGGGGCTCTTAAAGGAAGCAAGCAGATTAACATATGCAACAAACTTGTAAAACTTAAAGCAATTGTATCCATGGCCAGATGGTCCAGTCCATGTAAACACCTTAACTATGTACATATCCCCTTTAGATTTGATGCAGAGCATGGGCCCTGTATACTTACAGATCAAAAGTCATTATCGGTTAGTCACAATTAGGGTGTAGAGGAAGGTTTAAGGTGATTACAGCAAGTGGAACTCTGACTCTGGAGACAAGGGAGGCTGGCAAAGGCCTACAGCCGGGACATCCAAACTGACTGCAAGATGGTACAGCATTTGTAGATGGAACAACACTCTTGCTTCTTTTGTAGTGCCCCTTTCTGGGCTGAAGACAGGCATTTTACCTGAGTCCTAATGTTTTAGGTCTGGAGCAGCCAGTAAAATTTTTATTGAAATTATTTTCCCCCCTTTATTTAGTAGCCCACATGTTGTCCATGGAGGTGCTGCCAGTACACACACTTTATCTACATATTTACAGTGGCAGCTACCCCCGAAAACTTGCAGCTCTTTACTCTGAAAAATGGACCCGCTTATGAATATTAATGCCCCGCTCATTAATATTCATGAAGTTGAGCCCAAGAACATGTAGCGTGGAAGGCTCGCTTTATTTAATTAATTTGTAGCTCTCTCTTCATTCTGCCTGAGTCACCAGCCCCCTATGCCAGCCCTTTTAGGGCGGGGACACCGGAGAAGCCAACTTGTTGATCGCAGTGGTGGTCTGATTCAAAAGCACACCTTGTCTGAGCTCTAGTGAGACCGCCAGCCTGCCAGAAATGCTGGTGGCTCACAATTCTGCTCTGCGAGCCTTGGAGAGGCTAAAGAGGCACAGGAGCAATGTGGAGGAACCTTGGAGCACATACTCCCGATCAGGGCCGTGGCCGAGAGGCGGGAACAAGATCGGGAGACCTGGCAGGCATCGGGAGGTGCTCCACAGAACGGGAGTTACAAGAGACAAATGGGCTGCAAGGTAAGCCCCCATTTGGGAGGGGGAATTACAGAAGGAAGAGGCATCAAGACCCAGAGAAGAAAGAAATACTCTGACATTCCATAGGAGCTTATATAAGCTGTGTGACCAGATTGACAAAACTTTGCCCAGGCCCAAACCCAGTTTGCATGGTGCAAACTGGGATTTGCACTGAGTTGGCATTCACAAAAGACTGGTTTTCACCTGCAAACCAGGTTTGCGCCGGGGCAAAGTTTGAGGGGGCTGCAATGCAAATGAGGGGGAGGAGACCTGCATATTGGCGTTGCCCGATTCACAAAGCATTTGCCCTGCGCAAGGGCCTCTTGAGTGGTCCCCTTGCGTAGAGCAAATACCGCCAGCTGAGACCTGGCAGTATCCCGTGTGACCCTAGTGGCTGGCAGAGGTACTGCAGTGCTCCCCCATCATGACTAGCCGTTCCGTTGTGTTGAAATATCATGTCCCTGGTAGTCTTAGTGGTCCCTCCCCATTCCCCCATTGCCGATCGCCATCCCGATTGTTGTACAGTATAATTTCCTGGTGGTCTAGTGGTCTCTCCCCCTCTCCCCCATTCTCTAATCACCATCCCATTGTTTAAAAACATTATTCCCTGGTAGTCCAGAGGTCCCTCCTCCTCCAATGTTTGCAGATTTCCATCCCCTTATTATAAAAATAATGCCCTGGTGATCTAGTGATCCCTCCCTCTACCCCATTTGCCAATCACCATCCCCTTATAATAGAAATAACTTCCCTGGTGGTCCAGTGGTCTCTCCCCTCACCATCCCATGTAAAGGAAACACTTCACCTTGGTACCTAGTGGTACCACTCCCCAACCCAATCACGTGCCCAATAGATATCAAAAATTGTCCCTGGTATCCAGGGTAACCCCCCATCCAACCCTCATATAATAATGCACATATGTCCTGGTGGTCTAGTGGCTCCCCCTCCCTGCCCACCCTGGTAGGAAGTGACCCATCACTCCAATTCCCCAACCTGACCCCCACCGTGACCAGCACAGCCTTCCACTCTCCACCATGGCTGGACACCGACTGAGCTGTCACTGAACACCTACTGTATACAGTACGCTCAGTAACATCTCAGTCAATCAGTGTAACTGAGCACATACAGTTCACAGTTGGCACTCAGTGACAGTTCAGTCAGCGGCCAGCTATGTGGAGATAGGAGGGATGTGCTGGTCGCTAGCTGGGGTCGGGTTGGGGAGAGTGGGATGGGGTCACCTCCCTGCCAGAGTGGGGGGGGGGGTCCACCAGACCACCAGGGACATATGTGACATTATTATATGAGGGGGTCAGGATGGGGGCCAACCCTGGACACCAGGGACAATTTATGATATCTATTGGGAGAGTGATCATGTGGGGGGAGGGACTACAAGCCACCAGGGAGAAGTGCTTTCTTTACACGGGACAGTCATCAGGTGCCCAGGGAAGGGGGAGGCCACTGAACCATCATGGTGCTAGATCGGCAGTCAGAGAAGGGGAGGGACCACTGGACCACTAAGGAGGTTATTTCATGTATTACCAGGACAGCGATCGGCGATCAGAGAGGGGGGAGGGATTATTAGACTACCAGGGCATTATTCTTCTTATAAGGGGATGGTGCTTGACAAATGGGGAAGGGGAAGGGGCCACTAGACTACCAGGGCATTATTTTTATTATAAGGGGATGGCAATTGGAAAATGGGGGGGGAGGGACCACTAGACTACCAGGGTATTATTTTTATTATGAGGGGATGGCAATTGGCAAATGGGGGGAGGAACCTCTAGACCACCAGGGAATTATTTTTTTCATCAAAGGGACAGCGATAGGAGAATGGGGAAGGGGGGAGGGAATGCTAGACTACCAGGTACTGCTGCTGCATGTCAGGCAAGGGCGGAGGGTGCTATAACCATCACAGCCTATGTAAATGGGCCCATAATGGGCATGCAAATAGCAACCTAGTGCCTTGCCAAATGGACTCAATTATATGGCTGCTTTTGTGAATGGGAATTAGCACCCCTGTGCTGTTCCTGCAGGCCCATGCTCCTGGCTGCATGTTGGGGCAACTCTACTGGGGTAGCTCTGGCAGTACTGGGGTTACCACTGCCTGGGACCACCCCTATTCAGTTGGATAGCATGGAGCACTATCCAACTGTGAATAATGATTTTTGGCACATAGGCAACCACAAAACACAATGCAAAATTTTGTGTTGCACTTTGTGATTTTTTTGTGAATCTGGCCCCATATCTTTTGTTTGCTGTTTCAGCTGTCCTCCCTGGGCACAGAGGACTGTACTTAGCCCCTGGAGAAAAGCAGAACCAGAAAACATCTGATTAGAGATTATAAAAGCTGTAACATACCCTGCAGGCCATTGATTCTACCTACTGCTCTGATGTTAGCTGCAGTGGATTCTGGGATTTGTAGTAACAGAAGATGTCAGTCTAGATAGAAGTGAACAAAATTAGTCTGATAAAATCTACTAGAGTATTGTAAACAATAAGTAACCCAAAATGATTTTGCAGACAAAGTGCACATTGGGACCAGCCCCACACTTGGACATGGGAACCTTGGTGCTGACTGTTCCCTTTTAATGTTTTTTATTTTGTTTTTTGACTTTTGGTAAAATAAATAATAGGACAATCAGGAAGTAGGACATTTCCAACCCATTTATAATACATTTAAAAAAAAATAATCAAGCATATTACCAAAATCATATTGAATCAAATACCTTCTCTTTAACTGTCTTAAAGGAGCCATCCTCAGCCGCTCAGCATGTTGGGGTGATGTGCATATGTGTTCTGAGCTCAGTATTCCAGTTAGAGCCAATGGAAGTTGAGCCCAGTCCCTGAGGGATGATTCCTCCATGGTGGGTCCACAGCACTTACTGGTGCATGATTGGTGACCCGGGGAAGGGAACGGGAGTTACAAGGTTAGACCCACCTTCCAAACACCATCATGATGCTTGATAGGGTGCTGAGTGCTGACATGTGCTACATAGGTAAGCCATATTCAAACCCAAGCCGACATCATATGCAGGGACACCAGGGAGACCCCACTGTTGGTGGCAAGCAACAGTGGTCACAGGCGGTGAGATTAGGTAGCCACCACAATGGTTGATGAGGCAGTCTGGTAGTAGAACACCAACTGAAGGCAAAGAAGGAAGAATTCACAGGGGCCTTGAAGAGAGAAATACAGAGGAAAAACAATAAACAGAATTTAAAAAGAATGTATTTCTAGATTGCACCTTATTGGTATGTCTCATGTCTGCTTACTCTCTAATACATACTGTAGCTCTGAATGCAAGCTTGCAATGTCCCTAATAAAGCTGAAGTCTTGGATTCCTGAATGTGACAGACAGTCTTTCTTACTTGCTTAATTAAGAGTATGACAGAAGGATGTGAAAAACATAAAGTACCTGAGAGCAGTAATTTAGGCACATGAGGAGACGTGGGAATTAAGAGGAATTGATACCACTCATAGTTCATTGATATATGCCTAATTACTCTAGAACATTTACTTACTACGCTATAAATGTTTAATGAGATATGATTACATTTAGCAGCATCACATCAACTCTTGTTGACACATTTTAAAGAGCAAGTCAGCTCTTACAAGTCAGGAAAACACCTTTTAAAATTGTTTTGCTCTCCCCAGATTTTCTTATTTTTTCTTTTCTTCCTTTTTTTTTTCTTTTTTTTTCCAGCCAAAGGATATGTAAGGAATAATCCAGGGTTGGATATGAGGCAATATTGTAATAATGGAATGACCTGTGTGGGTTGTGAGGCCCGTGGTATAGCCGAGGGCCTTCAACCACCCAGGAACGAGGTTATTACAGCATTAAAGGGGCTTATTATAGTTATTTATTTGTTTGGTTTTTAGTTGCCAGGTACCTGCAGCAGACAAAAAATTTGCCTATTTTCAGGCATGACATTGGAGGTTACAACATAGGAAGTCATCACAACCGTATACAAGTAACAAGGAGCAGGGTGCAATACATATAACCAGGCAGTAGTACACGTATGATTTAGTATTTCTTCAAGGGAAAAAATGCACAAGATACAGTATAAGAAGGGCACTGTGTGAGATACAATACTGTGTACAACAGTATACATACAATCAAGCTACAGGGATAGGTAAGATTCATTAGAACAGTGTTCAGCCAAAACAGGCAAGGCAACACATTTCCTAGCAGCCTACAGGCAGGTACATACAGAAGCCTGATTTAGAAGAGTGTGATGCTCTCCTTTGAAGGATAGCCTGGAGGGATGCTGACGGACCTTAATCAGGACAGAACTGCAAAGTGTGGGAGTAGAGTAGGAGAACGAGATGTCTCCTAGTTTCATCTTGGTTTTGGATATGTTTAAGGAACATGGGGCTTTAGACCCTAAAGGATAGGATTGGCTATCAGACGTGAGTGGTGCTGAAAGGGACATGGGGAATTGCTTAACCATGACAGTGTGTATCACACCTCCCATGGTAAATTTGTGCAAGGCTGATGGAAGTTATCTTAATTTGTTGTAAAGGTTGCAATGGTGTGTGCATTTGTTTGTGGCCAAGGCAAACCTGCAAATGTTGTTACAGACCATGTCTAATTTTTGTAGAACAGTTTTGGAGGCTCAGTAGTAGACTGCCATCCCGTAGGTCAGTATGGGGAGGAGGATGCCCCAGGCAATGGCAATACAGGCTTTAAAGTGTAAGGTTGTCTCTAATCTTATAAGAGAACCCCAGTCTGGTGTTCACTGCCTTACCAACAGCAGAGATATGAACTGAGAAGTCCAATGAGGTGTCAGGTGTAACTCCCAGATAGTTAAAGGAGGAGACTGTGGTAAGACAGAATCCATCAATATATGCTCCTGCTAGTGGAGTATGGCAAATTTTTATCCTTGGGGCTGAGCCAAAAAGCATGGCTGGGTCTTGACAGTGTTCATAAGGAGCCTGTTTGAGTGGAACAAAGTTTAAGTTGATTGAAGGTCAGAAGAGAGTTGACAATTTAAGTGCAGGATGCTGTGAGAGCTTGTGAAGAGGACATGGTCATCAGTGCATAGGATTGGAGTGCAGTGCCTAAGACTAGTTTGGATTGAGCTCATGTGTAAGGAGAAAAGGAGGGGCCCAGGTATGGAGCCTTGAAGGACCCCTACTGTAGTAGCAACAGGGTCAGACAGGACATGACCAAATTTAGCTTGCTGATGCCTATTGCCCAGGTAGCTTTTGAACTATGCCAGGGCAGTGGAGGTGATGCCCAAGGCACTTAGTTTCCCACTGTGTAGGATGTGGTTGACCAAATCAAAGACTTTAGTAAGGTCGGTGAAGACCATACCACTGAGCTCACCCCTGTCTATGGCAGTGGAGAGGAAGGAGGTTAGTGATAGGAGGGCAGTAGTAGTGCTATGGTCTTTCCTAAAACCACACTGTGCAAGAGACAGGAGGTTATGATTGGTGAGGTACTCAATCAGTTGGGAGGCAACCAATGTCTCGAGCAGCTTGTTGAGTAATGGTCGTATTAAGATTGGCCTATAGTTGCCATTGTTTGTACAGTCACCTTTTTTGTAAACTGGAACAACATGTGAGCTCTTCCAGATATCAGGGACTGTAAGTGTTGTAAACCCTAGTATGGATATTTCATAATCAGGCAATCTCCATCACATGAACAACAGGGGATTTTCTACCCACATTTTTCCCTTATTCACCCACCTTCCATTTAGTATGGGACATGCCCAACAGCCTTAGTGATGCAGCATACCCCTGTGGAAGGAATAAACTCCTTCACCCACTCACAGTGATCGTTACATGCTGAGACCCACTGCCAAACTTCCTGGCTGAGACAAACTGCCCTCCATCAGCTGCCTGCAGCCTGGCCTGCCTCCCAATGTGGCAACTTGAGTCCACTTCTGAACTTCACTCATCTGTATAGCAGTTCGATGCTCTGCTGTTGGGCCATCAGAGTGGCCTGATTTGCAGTACTCTTTGGCCAACTTATCAATTAAGTCTGTATAAAAGGGGGAGTGGGGATACTCCCTGGCTCCAGTGCACAGTCACGCACGTGACAGTGATGCAGCTGGGACCACAGAATCAGCAAGTACTGATTTAGAGTCGATTTCACAGCAGGACAGTGATTTTGAGTAACTTTCCTTATGAGCACTAAAGGCTACATTTACAGTTTAGCCAGCACCTGAGGGATAATTGAGCATGCTTTTCCATAAGGAAAACAACTAGTCTTCACTAATTATTTATTTATTTAGTTTTTGTTGACTGGGTAAGTGCACTAGACAAATCCTGCCTATTTTCAGGGACGACCCGGGGGAGGGGGATACAGATGAATGCCAACTGACCTTGAACCAGATTAAGCTGTTGGTGGTATTTTTAGTGAATGAGGGAAGTTTGGCCAGGACACCGGGGAAAGTCCCCTACTCTTTTCGAGAAGTGCCATGGGATCTTTAACATCCACCTGAACTACCACCAATCCATGCAGATGGGACCTCGGTTTAACGTTGCATCCGAAAGACAGCACCTCAGAAGTGCAGCACCCCTCTCATGTTGCACTACAGTGTCAGTACTGGGATATTAACCCAAGTGCCAGATGTGGGACCTGAACCCACAGCCCTCTGATCTCCCAGCCTCAGAGGCGAGTGTGCTACCTACTGAGCCAATGACACTGCTAATTATAGTACTGATGACCTCAAGTGATTTGTGTGCTTTTTATGGCTGTGTGTAGTTTCATGAAATGAAAAACTTTAAACTTTAAAAACAAAACATTTACTTCTTCTAACTAGACCTAGACACATACCTAGAAAAGTAAAAAGGTTGTATTAGAAAAGAGTTATTTATTTGAGGCCAGAACATTAGGCTTCTAACAGCAGGATTCTGCTGCTGCAGCTTTTACTCTCTGAATCAATTTGATGATTCTGGTACAGGAGGTGTTGTAAGAAAAAGAAGAGCAATAAAACATTAAAACATGGAGATCCCCAGGAGTCATAAAACTAGTATGCAAATTTAGAAAAAAAAACACACAATAGCAAACAATGAGAAGGACACATTAGAACTACACATAAGAAATCAAAACACTGTACACAACATACATTTTTGCAAATTCTGAATGTAGTACTCCTTTAACTTATTATAAATTCCTAACGTGATTTCAGCCAGTCAGCATGCAGAGCTAGTGTACCTCTTATCCACGCACAATGTGCTGTTGTGCGGGAGCGCTGGGAAGGAGTGCTCCATGTCAATACCAGGGGGGAGGATGATACAATAAAATAAAAAATTAAAAAAGACTACCGGTAAACTTATTATAAATTACTCAAACTAAACTCAAGTGATTTATAAGTGAATAAGGCCTCCAAGGGACATCTCATATTGTATAAAAAAACTCCTCTCGTGAGGTCTGAGTAGACAGAACTGCTCAGCTTCGCTTTGTGTTCCTCTCACTCAAACCTCACACTCGGAGTCTCTAACACAAGAGACATCACTTGAGTTATCTGGATTGATGTTTGGTGTATTTATTTATTTTTTTTTAATACCAAAAGTTAAATGAAGCTGTCCTTCCCCAGGCTGCAACATTCCTGCATGAGAGACCACTGTATGCAGCATAAGAGGTACAGTTGGCTCTGTACCCTGATTGGCTGAAATTACTTGACTGATTTATAATGGCAAGAATAGTGGACATAGAGAGGGGGGATGCACGAGGGGGGGACAGCACACATTAAGGGTGTAAGCTGAGAAATGGGAGCAGAGATTGAATTTCGGGAAGTGCAAGGTACTACCCCTAGGGGGCAGAATTCAGTTCACATAATCACCTCGTGTGGTGCAATAGTGGACAGAAACATAGAAACATCGAATTTGATGGCAGATAGAAACCACTTGGCCCACCCAGTCTGCCCTTTTTTCCCCTCTCTTCATTGTTACCAGATTGCACTTCATCTACTGCTCTTTCTCCTTCCCCCCATCCTTCCCACTATGATTCCCTTATGCTTATCCCATGCATTCTTGAACCCCACCACTGTCTTAGCCCCCACCACCTCCCCTGGAAGATTGTTCCAGGAATCCACCACTCTTTCTGTGAAGAAATACTTCCTAACATCTCTCCTAAATCTTCCCCCTCCAGCTTCATAGCATGTCCCCCTATTTTTGAGCACCTTTTTTTTCTGAAAAATACTTCCCTCCTGTACCTCATTTACCCCTGTGAGGTATTTAAAGGTCTCTATCATATCCCGCTCCTCTCTTCCATGGTGTATATATGGAGGTCCTTTAGTCTTTCCTCATAGGGCTTTTGATGCAGACCCTGCACCTTTTTAGTTGCCCTCCTCTGCACACCCTCTGCTCTGTCTATGTCTTTCTGGAGATGTGGTCTCCAGAACTGGACATAGTACTCTAGGTGTAGTCTTACCAGAGATCTATACAGAGGTAACACCACCTCCCTCTTTGTGCTGGAGATATCCCCTCCCTATGCACCCCAGCATTCCACTAGCTCTCCCAACTGCCTTGTCACACTGCCTGGCCACCTTTAGGTCATCCAATATGATTATCTCCAGGCCGCTTTCCTGCTTGATGGTTGTCAGTACCACTCCATCCATTTTGTACTCTGCCCCTGGGGTTTCTGTGCCCTAAGAGCATTATTTTGTACTTTTTTGCCTTGCATACCCTTGATCACTCTTCTTGTTTTCTCAGGTCAATGCTCATCCTTTCCACTCCCCCTGGAGTGTCAACCTTATTGCAGATTTTGGTGCCATTCGCAAAGAGGCAGGCCTTCCCTTCCAGCTCCCCTGCAGTGTCACTTATAAAGACATTAAAGAGAACCAGTCCCTGCACTGATCCCTGAGGCACCTCACTGGTCACCCTCCCTTTCTCAGAGTGAACTCCATTTACCACCATCTTCTGTCACCTAACCCCCAACCAATTTCTTACCCAGTTTACTGCTTTTGAACCCACCCCTAAGCTACCCAAACTATTCCCCTATGTGGAGCAGTATTGAAAGCTTACTGAAATCTAAGTAGGCCATGTCCACCACTCCACCCTGATCTAGTTTCTTGGTCACCCAGTCATAGAAATCTACCAGATTTGTTTGACATGACCTCCTTCCTGTGAAATTATGCTGCCTTGCATTTTGTAACCCATTGGATTCAAGATATTCTACAATCGTTTCATTCAGCGCTGATTCCATTAACTTTCCCACCACCGATGTCAGGCTGACTGGCTTATGATTGCCTGCATCTTCCCTGCTACCATTTTTGTGTAGTGGGACTATATCTGCACTCCTCCAGTCCTCTGGAACCACTCCTGTTTCCAGTGAACGTTACATAGAACTGTCAGAGGTGCAGTTATCCTTGTGTAAAATTCTAAATAAATAAATAAATAGATCATACGCCTAAATGAAACTATCGTTGTAGAATGCACAATTCAAAATAAATAAAAAGGTGACAAAAGTAAATGAAGCTATCCTCCTCGCAACATTTTAAATAAAGGGGAATACACCTAAATGAAGCAATCATTGTGCAAACTTCTAAATAAATAAGTAAATAAATAGAGTGGGTCCCCAGTACCCCATGTGGGATTTAGTCAGTCTTTGCACAAGGGTCGTCTTTAACCTCTCTTGACATATTTTCTATTCCATTTTATGCATCCCAGCATTCTGCTCCCCTTCTGACAGCAACTGCTTCCTGCTATGAGTGCTTCAGAGATTTTTCTGCTATTAATCCCAAGTTCTGCTTCTGATCCGCAGCTGGAAGTTCCCTCTCATTGGCATAGCCATACGTCTGCCCCACCTCTGGCCTAAAGGTGACCAGGCAGTGCGACAAGGTAGTGGGAGTGAGGAGGGCTAGTGGGATGCTAGGGTACATAGGGAGAGATATTACCAGCAGAAGGAGGGAGGTGGTGCTGCCTCTGTATAGATCGCTGGTAAGACCTCACTTAGAAGACTGTGTGCAGTTCTGGAGACCACAGCTCTGGAAGGACATAGAGTAGAGGCAGTTCAGAGGAGGGCAATTAAAATGGTGTGGAGTCAGCATCAAAAGCCCTACAAAGAGAGTGTAAAGGACCTCAATATGTACACCCTTGGAAGAGGCGGGGTATGATAAAGCCCTTTAAATATCTCACAGGGGTAAATAAGATACAGGAGGGAGGTATTTTTCAGAAAAAAATGTGCATAAGATAAAGGGGGCATACTATGAAGCTGGAGTGAGGTAGATTCAGGAGAGATGTGAGGAAGTACTTCTTCACAGAAAGAATGGTAGATCTCCGGAACAACCTACCAACCGAAGTGGTGGAGGCAAAAACAGTGACAGTTTTCAAAAATGCATGGGATAGGCATAAGGAAACCTTAGTGGAAAGGAATAAGAGGAGGGAGAAAGAGCTGGAGCTCAAGCAGGGCTTACAGTGATATTATGGGTAAGGAGAATGGGCAGACTGGGTGAGCCAAGTGGTCCCTATCTGCCGAGACATTCTACATTTCTATGTAAAAGACCATTTTCTAAGTTTTTTTTTGTTTTGTTCCAATTGTTTAACCAGGAGTGGCATGCTAAGCTGAAAGCTTGTTTACAGGTGTGACCTGGGAGCACAGAGAAGTTAAATGACTTGCTCAGGGTCACACAGTATGCAAGTGGGGGCTGTGGGATTCAAACCCAGGTCTCCAGATTTGCAGCTCAGACCTTTCAGGGTGAGCAGTATTATGGGTTACCCACACTTCCAGGGACTGTAAGGCCCTCTGTCTGTGTTGTCAGGCCTCACTACACTCTGGGCGTGCAGGTATCCCCTAACACCCCACACCCTGTGCGGTCTTATTGCTTACCTGTCCATCAAGGCTCATCCACCCACCCACCTTCTATTTTTTGTTTTGTTTATTTAAAATCTGGTAAGTTCATAGGCCAAGGACCCATTTCCATGGGTGACCAGAACATATAAAGGAGAGACATTCAAATAAATAAATCAGTTATAACAATGTATACAGCACATGACTAGACGTGGACAGTATATAACCATGATTATATTTACATTAACTATCAGTAGGTAGGTGCTTTTATTAGACCCAGTTTAAAACTAGAAACAGAAGTGATATTCCCAGTTAATGAAACTGGCAGTGAATTGTAAAATAAAAACAATTTGAAAAAAAAATAGTCTTTTGACCAGTAGTGATCTTCATTCTGGGTATGGAAAATTGGCAATGCATGGCTGAGTGAGAAGAGACAGAACTAGTATAATCTTGGAAGATAGAATTAAGTGAAGTGGAGACGCAGTCCAAAGTCACTTTTTTAACAAGTACCTTATCTGTAGCAAATATCTCTGGTTCAGCAGAAGCCAACCCATTTGGCTGTACAATACACAGTGATGTGTATGGCAAGATAATTCTGCTGCATATCTTGTGACCTGATTGTATAGGATCCTCACCCGAAGGGCAGTCCCTCTCCTACTGAATAATAAAATAAAATAACAGTCAGTTACAGGAAGTAGGAACCTCTGTGGTGGTAGCTTCCTTGTAGAAAGCGTGATTAATGAATCTAGACTATATAAAACTCTCAGCCTTTGATGTACTGTTTTTATCATGGACGATATGTGTGGTACTCAGAAGAGGTACAGTAGCTGTGCGGAGTGAGGCCTAGGTATTTAAAGTGCTCTACTTGCTCAATCTCAGCACCCTTTAAGGTGCTCAGTGAGAGAGCTGGGCCAACAGACAACTTCTTTCTGTGATTATAAAAAAAAAAACAAACACAGATTTTCTTTTTTGTTTGTTTGCATTCAGTACCAATTTGTTTTGAAGAAATCAATTCTACAAGTTTACAATGTCAGATTGTAACGATTCCATTAGGTCAGGTAGGCTGGACCCACTCAGGAGGATCACTGTGTCATCAGCATAAAGAAACATTTTAATGCTATTACAAATAGTAGGTAACGTTTTCAGAAAGAAACTAAATAACAAAAAAACAGCCTCAGGACTGACCCCAGGGAACACCCAAAGCAACAGGGGATGGAGTTGATAAATGACCTATAATTTTTATTCTTTGAATTCGCCCATGTCGATAACTCTGACAACAGCCCACCATGCCACCAGACATACCCAGTTTGCTAAGGGCAGCCAGAAGTAGGTCATGATTCACAAGACTGAAGGACTTGGTGAGGTCCATGAAGATGACCACTGAAAACTGACCTTTATCAAGGGCCTCGCAAACTGCCTGTGTGAACCCCTCCAAGGCAGTTGCTGTGGTATGTCCAGAACAAACTTCATGCTGGGCTGGCATCAGTACTTCATACCCAAGTAGATACTCCAACATCTGCTCAAAAACTATTTGTTCCAGTACTTTTGGTAGGGGAGTCAATAAAGAGATTGGGTGATAATTCTGTTTATAACATGGGTTCCGAAAATACTGTCTTCTGATTCGTCCAACCAGGTCACCTGACCATAGATTAATCCCTGATATACCCATAGTTGCATGTTCACAGGGCTTTATTTTACTATTTCTTTAGGTGAACCTCTAACATAACATTGCCCATGTTATAAGAGGATTAACCCATGACAGGGTATGGGTTTACTGAGCATTAATCCATGCCTGGGTGGTTGAAGTCAATCGGCTTCACCTCTTGACTCCAACCCCTCTCAGGCATGGATTAATGCTCAGTAAACCCATACCCTGTTGTGGGTTAATCCCTCCATATTTGCCGGATTTCTGGATTTCCATGGACTGATATAAATGTTGTTGTTCCTAAGGGACAACCCAAATTGTCAGGATACCATGAGAAAGGGAGCATGAGGGTGGGATATGGGTGGGTGGGGACAGGCTAGGAACAGGTCCACGTTGAGGGGTGGGGAGGTAGGAGAGAGTGGGGGATGGATAGGAGGGAGGGCTCAGGTAAGAGGAGGGTCGTGATGTCATGCCTGCCATGACAAATACGACTAGGCAGGTAGGACAGGTGAAGATTGGGCAGAAGGGAAAAGGGGGGGTTGGGGGGTATTTAGGAGCAAGCAGAGGAGGGGGTCTCCCTCTTTTTGCTGGGTCTCAATATTAACAGAGCTCAGCACTTCGATTGGCAGGAGATTAGAGGAGGTAAGTTTGGTTTTGGGATTAGTAGGCCCTGACGCATGGCAGGGGCTTTGTTAGTCAGGGAGGCCTAACTGGGCCTGCATGGGGGCTGGAAGCATTCAGGTGTTTAGGAAGCCTAGAAGAGAGGCTTGCAACTTTAACATCAGCTATGTACTGCCACTTATGTTGTGTTATGTCTGATTGCTGCACTTGTTAAATTTTATGTTTGGTATGGGCTGTGGGGGAGCTTGGTACGGCCAACAGACCAGAACAGGGTCTGGAAAGACCAGAACTTAATTTTATGTTCAGGATGGGATGTTGGGGAGCTTGGTACAGCCAGCAGACCAGAACAGGGTTCGGAAAAGACCAGAACTTCATGTCATTTAACCAGGAATTAAAAAATAAATAAATAAATAACTGCACTTACTAGTTTTGTAGCCTGGTTCTGTGCTCTTCATGCTGGGTTGTGGTCCATACAGCAGGCAAAAGGAAAAGGACTTCTGGCTTTCCGTTGGGCCAGCAGAGAATAAGGCCAGAGTTTGCATGTGAGGAGGGAGAAAGAGTAGTCACTGGTTGCCTTCCTCAGTGGCATTCGTCCTGGTCTGTGTTTTCACTGCGGGCTCCGGGGAGGCTAGGGGGTGTCGGTAGAGGGCACTTCACGTTTTTGGATTCCCGGCTACCCGGCACTGTGGTGATAGAAGGAGGGACAATGGGAGGCATGGGAACCATGGATGAGGGCCACACATGTTGCACCTGTGGGTCGGGTTGCGGAGAGAGAAACAGACAACAAGGAAGAGGCCCACACCAGGAGAAAGGGAAGGGAGGCAGCAAGAATGCGACCAGGAGAGGTGACAAAGGATTGCAGGGGGTCGCAGTGACTTGCAGGCCATCACTAGGCCAGACAGAGACTGTTTAAAAGGGGGATCATTTCGGGCCTGAAGGGAGAGGGCATCATGTGAGCCATGCGTTCCACCAGGGAAGCAGGCGGGGGTCCTTTTTTGTTGGATATGGGAGAGTTGGTGGCTCCCGAAGGGAGCAGAAAGAAAAAGGTTGCTGGCAGGGCCGGAGGGATGGAAAAGCCCAGGGCAGGGGTGCAGACTAAAGGGGTAGACCTTAAGGAACAGCGTGGATGGCGGAGGAAGAGGGCCACGCATGCGTGGCCAGGGGAGGGCAATCCTGGAAGAGCAGCCAACAGCGGCTGGTCTACGCAGCCCCCCACACAAAGGGGGATAGTTTTAAAGCAACTTTTATGCAAAACAGGACTCCGAAATATAGAACCTACTGCTGAAATGCACATTAGGTAATAACAGAAGTGCTTTAAGGATATGTTTCAGTGTAGGTAATAGTAATAATACTTACAACAAAAGACTGCTTATCTCTTTCTCTCTTGCTCGCTCTCTATCTATGCCTATAGAAAACTATGTACATTTTGAGGATTTGGTGGAAACGGGCAGTGAGCCAGGGTAGGGAACAGTGAAAAAAAAAAAAAAAAAAGAGGGGGGGGCAAAAAGGCAACAAGTACAGAGAGGGTGAGGACACAGAAACCAAGCGAATAGAGCAGGCACCAGCACTAGCAATGCATGGTATCCTGGGCAAGTCAGGTTCACATTCATGTGCTCCATATGAGGAACTCCTCTCTATCAGTTAGGTAGGAAGTGGTTATTGATTTCAAAACCAAAAAAAAGGTGTGGGGGGTTGAATTTGGCCAAAAGATTGGGTGCCGTCGTTTGAAGGAGGGACAAAAAGGGACTAATGTCTTTGGGGAACTCTTCAAACGGTAGGGACAAGGAGACAGATCGGAGCAAAGGAAGATTAAAAAAAAGTTATAAATGGGGAATCCAATAAAGGGCAATAGATAACTTTGTTTGTTATATACCCCCCCCCCACACAAGTATTTAATTATTCAGGATGGCAGAAGTCACAAACATCCAGATGATGGAACAGGTAGCAGAAATGATGAAGAAGATGACAGAGATGCTGGACATGGCAAGAAAGAAGGAAGTGGAAGCAGAGGCTGCAAGGATAAGGAACAAGAAGGGTCAGGGAAAAAGCCTGATGGAGAAGATAAGTGAACTGAGAGAGGTAGCAAAGCAGAGGGAGGCCAACGATCCAGCTGGAAAATGGAAGACACCGGCAGGAGGGTCAGGGAAGAGCCCAGCAGAAAAAAAGAGTACCAAGAGAGGTGCTGGAACAAGAACAGATGGAAGACCTAGACACAGACGAGGGCACAAGTGATAAGGATAAGGGTGAGCAGACCCCGGAGGGGGATCTGACTGAATATCTAGCAGGTATACTGGGGGACATGGCAGAAAAGGGCTTAGAACGAATGGAAAAGTCATTGCAAGAAATTAAGGCAGCTGGGGTAGAAGGGAATGCTAAAACTAGAGTGGGTAATGACGGGATACCGGGTATGACAATGGGAGATCATGTCCCGTTAAGGATTAAAGAAAAGATATGGAAAGGGGAGTACATAGATATATTCGCACTGGTGGACAAGGAGTCGGCCAAGAGGTACGCGCAGAAGGAGACGGTAGGAAAATCTGAGATGGTGGTGACTTTGGCGATCGCGGGGAATAAAGTAGAAGAAATAAGTTACAAGGGAAAAAATATAGAGGCATGGCAGGCAGGGTTTTCAATATACAGTGCCATTATGCTGGAAAAAAATAGAGCTGGCCATCCCACTGCTCACGATGCCTCCCACTATAAAGGACGCCAATGAAAGCAAGGATGGGGATAGGATGGCTAAAGTATGACGAGGCGTTTGAGCAGAGGATGGCAGCCAGGGGAGATCTGAGGTGGGATTCCACTCATTCAGAGCTATGGGTGAGGAGCCTGTCAGGTTTTACAAGGACGGGAGCAGGGAATAGACAGGGAGGAAGTGGGCAACAGGAGAAAGCGTGTTGTGGATTCAACAAGGCATTGTGCTCCTGGAGTAACTGCAGATTCAGACACATTTGTTCAAAATGCACAGGACAACACCCGGTGACCCGGTGCAGAGCACTGGGGGACAAGAAAAGCAGGCAACGGGGAAATGGGCAGCCATTTCGAGGGGGAAGGGGATACCAGATTGGGAGGGAAGGGTTTTCAAGGAAGAGGGAGATTTGGGAATGGGGCTATGGGGAACCAATGAGAGGGGATGGGGTGACAATGGGGAGGGTTAGGCTAGCTAGAATGCCAATCAGGGTGGGGGTGATAAAAGAATGGATGAGGGGATACCCAGATGGGAAGGCAGGGTAGATGTTAGTGGAAGGCTTTGAAAAGGGATTTAGTTTGGAGTATCAAGGCAGGAGGAAGGGCACAAGGACCAAGAATTTGATGTCAATAGAAGGTAAGAAGGACATAGCTTTATGGAAAATAAGGAAGGAAATAGAGGCCGGGAGGATGGAGGGGCTATTTCGGATGCCTCCATTACCCCATCTGTGGGTTTCACCATTGGGCCTGGTGCCCAAGAAGCAACAGGGGGAATTTGGGCTTATTCATCACCTGTCATACCCAGAGGGGACCTCGGTGAATGACCACACACCGGGGAAGTGTAGCACGGTATCGTATGTGACACTGGATCAAGCAGCGGAGTTGATTAGAGTAAAGGAGGAAGCATGGTTAGCAATGATTGATATCGAGTCAGCTTTCCAGCTACTTCCAGTCCGGAAGGAAGATTGGGACCTGTTGGGATTCTGCTTCCAGAGGTTCTTCTACTTTGACAAGGCAATGCCCATGGGCTGTTCCACAGCCTGTGTGAAATTCGAGGCATTTAGTTCCTGGATCCAATGGGAGTTTGGGAAAAAGTACAGGCACAAGGCAATAATGCATTATCTGGATGATTTTCTGCTGGTAGAGGAGAGTGAAGATGAGACAAGAACAATGCTCCTAGATTTTGAGGAGATGTGTAGGCAGTTAGGGGTGCCACTTGCAGAGGAAAAAACTGAAGATCCAGCCAGGAAGCTGGAATCCCTGGGGATTGAGGTCAATGCAGAGGAACAAGTCTTCAGGTTGCCACAACAGAAGGTGTCCAGGCTCAAGGAATTGCTACAAGAAGTAAAAGGTAGGAGGAGAGACCCCCTGAGTCAGGTCCAACAACTTTTGGGGCACTTGAACTTTGCATGCCAGGCGTTCGCACCCAGGAGAGTGTTCACTAGGAGGCTAGCTAGGGCAACAGTGGGCAAAAAACGACCGCACCATTGGGTAGACATACCTTGGGGGATTAGACAGGATCTGGAAGTGTGGGAACAATTCTTAAAAGAATACAATGGGGTCACATTTTGGCAGAAAGAGTGGCTAGGGAATAACGATTTGGGCCTATACATGGATGCATCCGTATCTATTGGGATGGGGGCTTATTTTCGGGGGAGATGGATCACTGAAACCTGGCCGGATTCCTGGAGGGAGAGGGGGCTGTTGAAGGACATAACCTTACTAGAGATTTTCCCAATATGGGTGGCAGTGTTGACAAGGGGGGAACACCTAAGGAACAAAAAGATAATGTTTTGGTATGATAACAGAGCTGTGGTAGAAGTTATCAAAAGGCAGGGGGGGCACTCGGAGATGGCAAACAGGGTCCTGAGACAGCTAGTCCTGAGGGGGTTAAAGCTAAACATGTCATTTAAAGGCAAGCATATAGAGGGGGTAAAAAATGACATAGCTGACAGCCTTTCCCTTTTACAGCTGGAGAGGTTCAGGTCCATGGCACCACATGCAGCTGCAAAAAGAACACCGGTATCAGAGAAAGTGTGGGAAATTGGCTGGAAGGAGCCCGACTGTTATACAGGAGCTCCTGGTCCGCCAACACACTGAAGGCATACGAAGGGGTGTGGGGGGCATTCCAGGAGTTCCGGGAGCAGGAGGGGTTCAAGGTAAGTGAGCCAGTTTCACAGGACCAGGTAACAAAATACACGGTGAAGAAGTGGGAGTCAGGAATGGCTAGCAGGACAATGGGGGTTCAACTAGAGGGATAGGATGGGCATGTAGCACAAAAGGTTGGGCGGAAAAGAATAAGTTTAAGGTGGTTCGACACATGTTGATGGGGTGGCAGTAGCTAAAAGGAGGGAAGACAGATGCAAGAAAGCCCATTGCAGGGGATAAACTTAAGGGATTGGTTGGGGCCCTAGGGGAGATTTGTACCTCAGATTTCGAAGCCTCCTTGTCCGGGGCCATTTTTACAATGATGGCAAGAGGTGCATTCAGGGTCAGTGAGTTAGTGGCGACCAACAAGAAAGATGATATAGGGGTATTGCAGGAGGAGGAAATACACTGGGAACAAGAGAAGGTCACAATCTGTCTTAGATGTTCAAAGACTGACCAGAGGGGAATGGGGCAGAGATTATATTGGATAAACAGGAGGGTGAAGGAACTTGCCCAGTCGCATCGCTATGGAAATACAAGGTGAAGAGACAGGGGAGGAGCAGGCAGTTCTTTACCCATTGGGATGGGAAACCAGTGACATGTTTCCAGGTAATGGGGGTGTTAAAATAAGGAATGGCACACTTGGGGGGAGAACCCTCAGAATTACTCCTCTCATTCATTTAGAACAGGAGCTGCATCTGTGCTAGCAGAAAAAGGTGGATCCAAAGAAGAAATCAAAAAAACAGTCAGGTGGAAGTCAAACTGCTATAAGACATATGTAAGGAAAATGGTCTAATATGTGCATTTGCTTTTCACAGGTCAAGATAGATGCAGTGCAGACGGGTCTGGATACTAGGGCACTCGTACATTTACTGGGCAGAGAGGTGGGCCACTAATCGTCAAGGTGGGAGACAACTAGGACAGGATCCCGACATCGTGATGGTTCATTGGAAAGGGATACGGGGTATGAGGTGGGCACAGATCATGCCAACCTTGGAGGAGTTGAAGCAGAAGTGGCCGAAACCAGATCTGATAATAATACACTTGGGAGGTAATAATCTAGGAGAACGACCATGGGGGTTGTTGTGCAAAGAGATGATAGGGGATTTGGGGACAATGCAACAGTTCTGGCCACAGGCAAGGATAGCTTGGTCGGAAATGGTGCCTAGGATGGTTTGGCGGCAGGCCAGGGATATAAAAGAGGTGGAACGGGCTAGGAAGAGAATTATCAGGAAAGTGGCGCGGCTTGGCTAAAAGGGGGGGGAACATACATAGACCATAAACGCATCATTTTTTTACAGCCCAGGAATGTACAGGCAGGATGGGGTACACCTCTTGACAGTGGGGATGGCAACGTATGTATTGCAAATAGAAAAAAGCATAGAAAAGTGGGAGAAAGAGGTGGGGGGAGGAAGCCCATCATTCCATTGCATAAGCTAGAGATGGGCTAGTGGAAAAGTTTGAAGAAAAGAAAATTAAATGGGGGGGTGGGAAAGGGGAGCCACATAAGAACCATGGGCTGGGCTCAGACACCCTGATGTGGAGGCAAGCAAAAAAGTACGAGGAAGGAAGGATTAATATGAGGGCCAGTTGCCACTGGCAGCCAGAAAAAGAGAGGGCAGCAAGGGGAATAGGAGAAGGGGGTATTGAGCTTCCAAGCGCCTGGACCCCAAGAAGACTAAGGACAACAAGAAGGCAAGGACAACAGACTTCCAAGAAAATGAGGAGCAAGGGGTATCAGGCTTTAAACGTCCGGACCCCAAGAAGACAACAAAAAATGGACCAATTATCGAAATATGTGATTGGAATAATGTAAAGGTCTGACTGTATGTTGAATGTAAAATGGATAACTTTGGAGAATGAAGGAATGTTGAAATTGTAAGCGAAAGTAAAATGAAAACATTGTGCAACATGTATAATAAAATGAATTGCCAGTCAAGCACCCACTATCAGTTGTCGTGCCTCCTTTTTTCCGGGATCTCTCTCTGACAAATGCGGTTGCCCCAAGGGACAACCTAAATTGTCAGGGGGATACCAGGAGAAAGGGGGCACGGGGGTGGGATATGGGTTGGGGGGCAGGCTAGGAACAGGTCTAGGTTAAGGGGTGGGGGAGGGTAGGAGAGAAGCGGGGGATGGATAGAAGGAGGGCTCAGGTAAGAGGGAGGGGGTCGTGATGTCACATCTGCCATGACAAATACAACTAGACAGGTAGGACAGGTGACGATTGGGCAGAAGGAAAAGGGGGGCTTGGGGGCATTTAGGAGCCAGTAAAGGAGAGGGGTCTCCCTCTTTGCTGGGTCTCAAGATTAACACCCACCCGCCCACCCTGGAACTGGCAAAAAGGAGGGAGAGGAAGCAAAGGGTGAAAGGGAATGAGAACACTGGGTCACTGAAAAAGGGTGATGGGAGAAGGGGAGTGAGCCCCAAAGAAAATGAGAACACCAGGTCACTGAAAAAGGGTGATGGGAGAAGGGGAGTGAGCCCCAAAGAAAATGACAATGGGTTGGCGAAAGAGGCCAACAGGAGGAGATGCAAGGGAGAGAAGGCAGCGACAATGGGTCACCAGAAAATAGTGACAGGGGAAGGGGCATGAGCCCCGAATGATATGGGTTGGTGAAAGAGGCCAACAGGAAAAGAAATGCCTGGGCAAGCAGGACTTGCAGGGGCATGAGTGCCAAAGGGGGACATGAAAAGGCACAGGTTGCCAGAAGAGGGCAACAGGAGAAAAGAAAAAGTGGAAAGAAGGGACAGACAAAGAGAGGGCAACAGGAGGAAGGGGCAGGAATGGTAAGAATAGATGCCAGAGGAGGGCAACAGTTAAGAAAGAGAAGGGGCAAGGAAGCCAAAAGAAGGCAACAATCAAGATAAGGTAGGGGTGAAAAGAAACTGGAAGGAACGAGGGCACAGGATGGAGGAATAAGGAGGGCCCCCATAGGGAACAAAGCAAAGGCAGGGAAGGGTGAAATAATTTGAAATAAAAAGGGGGAAAAGTTTGAAGAAAAGAAAATTAAATGGCGGAGTGGGAAGGGGGGGCCATGTAAGAACCATGGCCCGGGCTCTGACGTCCGGATGTGGAGGCAAGCAAAAAAGTACGAGGAAGGAAGAATTAATATGAGGGCCAGTTGCCATTGGCAGCCAGAAAAAGGGAGGGCAGCAAGGGGAATAGGAGAAGAGGTATTGGGCTTCCAAGCATCCAGACCCCAAGAAGACTAAGGACAACAAGAAGGCAAGGGCAACAGGCTGTTTCCAAGAAAAAGAGGAGCAAGGGGTATCAGGCTTTAAACATCCGGACCCTGAGAAGACAACAAAAAATGGAAACATTTTTGAAATATGTGATTGGAATAATGTAAAGGTTTGACTGTATGTTGAATGTAAAATTGATCAGTTTGGAGAATGAAGGAATGTTGAAATTGTAAGTGAAAGTAAAATGAAAACATTGTGCAATATGTATAAAAAAATGAATTGCCAGTTGAGCACCCACTATCAGTTGTCGTGCCTCCTTTTTTCCGGGGATCTCCCTCTGACAACTGTTATTTCAACCTCTCAAGTCCACAATAATACATCAACAGTTCATAACTACCCATTTGGTTCTGGAACTAAACTAACTCCATGTGAACTTTATAATTTTGGAGTGACATTTTGGTAGCTGGATCAAGTTTAATTGCACAGTTTCATTATATACTAAGTCGACATGTTATTACAGGTATCACTCTGCCAGAAGCATAGTTAAGCACTGAGGAACACAAACTGGTTTGCTAGGTTTTAATTGTGACCTTAAGGGCATTATTTTAAAACACAGCAAACCATTTGCTAACTTGTAAACAAGGAGTGAACGCCTGCCTTCAGTCTTGACATTGTTAAAGTTGTGTCTGTTACACAACATTAAATGGCCAAAGGAAAACAGAATCTACCCACCAACATGATCAGTTGAAAAGGATGGGGAATGAATAGTATGCTAAAAAACATAATTAAATGCCAAGTGCTGGCAGGTAGTTTTCAAGTTGACTACCTCAGTGAGAAAAGAGGGTTTTTATTAGTAGCAGTACTATTATTATCATTATCATTATTAGCATTACGAATGTACATATGAACATACATACGAACATATGAAATTGCCGGCAGAATAAGGCTCACAGGTCTATCAAGTCTGCCTGATCATGCAGCTTTCAGTTTAATACCACTGCAGCTTCCCCCCACCCTCACCGAATCCCTTCCCTCCATCCCCCTCTCCCGGTCCTTCCCCCCACTATGTTCTTGTCTGTACTAACCCTGCCCCTGACTCTATCCCAGCTCTGCTTAAAGCTATCCACTGTCCTCAGTTCAATTAACTCCTCTGGCAGTGCATTCTGTCCCACCACCACCACTCCCTCTGTGAAGTAATGCCTCCTCATTTCCCTCCTGAACCTTCCCCCTTTCAGCTTCAGACTTTGCCCCCTAGTGACCCTACCCCCTTTAAGCAGAACGATCCTCCCTCTCTGACTTTGCTTATGCCTTTCAAGTACTTCTATCATGTCCCCCCTTTCCCTTCTCTCCTCCAGCGAATACATGTTCAGCTCCCTCAATCAGGGGATAATCATTATTATCATCATACGTACTGTATTTGCCCTATTCTATATTTTTTTATGCCCTTTTGGTTCCCCCTACCCCCTCACCAATGCTGGAGTAGCTACAGATGCACCCTTCCTTTGGTTCAGAGAATGAGGCTTAGCCACCTTCCCAGTTGGCCAGTCACATTAACACAGGCTTGCAATGCAAGCACACGCTGCCCACAAGATGGCAGTGGCAGTTGTTTTCATCAAAAGTTAAACAAGCTGAAAGCCGTAATTAGTGGGATAGCCACCAGCTAGGAAGGGCTTCTGTATTTATGTAGGTTTTTCCTATAGATGGGTAAAATAAGTGTTTTCCTTTAAACAGTGTTCAAAACCATTCTGAAGCCCGTAACACTAACACTGACACCACAGGATCAGGCAACCTCCCTGTGTTTAACCTAATCTCTCTCTCTCTCTCTCTCTCGCTCTCTCTCTCTCTCTCTCTCTCTCTCTTTTCGGTCTTTCTTCCTCTGTTATGTTACCACACCCTTCCCAGTTTTTTTTTTAATCTCCTTGAATCTCACCCGTGCTCCCTGGCCTAATGATTGCTACTAACTGTTCATGGATTGTAAATGCACTGTGCATGAAAAGTGCCATAATATAAAATTAAATTATTTTCATTCCTCGTCAAATATGACCTCAATTTGCATTGTAAGTTGGTCTGTGGATGAGAGCAGTGTGACATGCACGCTGCTGTTTCTGCACTGCCATGTGAGGATTCTCTTGGAAGTGAGACCAAGTGTTGTCTCAAGCGTTCATTTCCAGACAAATATATAATGAGTTAAAATGTCCCTGCTAGGCAAAGCTCAACACAGAATTCATTCAGGCTGTAGAACAGCGGCCACAAACCACAGGAAATGCAACCAGCAAGGGGAAAAATCTTCCTAGCTCTATTGATCCTTGCTATAAATCTAAAAAATAAATACATGCCAATGATAAGGAAGTGAAATTATTCACTGGCAGGGGCAGCCTGTGCTGGCACCCTGGATTCAGGAGCCAGATGGGCAGGCTATGGGGGGGCTGTGCTTCTAACCTGAGGTAATAGGTGCCAGGAGATGCTGCATGGTTGCGAGATCTGTTGAGGCACCACCCAGCGTCATGTGGGATGCTGGCAGAGTCACAAAGGGAGGAAATGGAAAACACTATGTGCAACAAGCCATCAGAAAAACCGTCACTGCCATGCTTGGGCCCTGCTCAGTAGATCCCTGCTGACTTTCATGGATGGGGGAGAAGGAGCAAGGCTGAAAGCGGGCTAGCAGAATGACCCAAAGTAAGGAGAAGGCAATGGCTCGGGAGTCAGACAGCTTGATAAAAAGAAAAACATTTACTGCCCAGATTGGTCCTTCAGGCTCCAGGGAGAGACACTTTCTATTTTTTTTATTGCACTTTGGAAGGAAGGGGGTTCCCCCAATTTTGACACTCTCTCCCTCTCCCCCCCACCTCCCACACCATCAGAGCCACCACAGCTGCACCCTTCCTCCAGGTAAGAGGGCATGCAGGTGAGCAGCTGCTTTCCCATTTAGTGTCAGTGCCACTCCTTGGGAGAGGCACTTTCATGCAATAACATAACCCTGCAGCAGGCATGTAGCTATAACAAGCATTTGTCAATGCCAAGCGTTTGATGCTTTGGAAGATGTCTGCTCCTGCATCTTGTTTATGTTCTTGAGGTACGTGAACATTTTGTGCCCCATGCCAGATTACCCATCTCGTTAATCAGCCTTCTGTGTTGGTCGGTGTTGAAGGCTTTCCTGAAATCATGGTAGGTGAAGTCCACTGCCCTTCCCTGATTTACTTCCTTACTGAGGCATTAGGGTTTCCAATCCAAACGAAACCCCCACCACCACCCTACAGAGACTGACAGGCATTTGGGGTGTGTCTTTGGGTCATCGGCCGTAACGCTCACACCAATCCACCTCACCCCACCCTGAAAACACCGACAGGTATCGCGGTGTGCCTTGGGGTCTTTGGCCATTACACTCACACCATTCCATAAGAAAATAAGCTGAGATGGGTGCAGCATAGGAGAATGGGGTGAACATTATGGCCGAAGACCTCAAGGCTCAACTCAATGTCTGCCACTGGCTGCAGGGTGGGGGTGGAATGTCATGAGCAATATGGCTGATGATCCCAAGTCACACCCCCAATGCCTGTCAGTCTCTACAAGGTGGGGAGGGTTGTTACGGTTTGAAACCCTAACACCCCAGGCATTTGTTAGTATTTTCATTCCAAATTTTCAACATAGGCTTTTTGGGACCCCACCCCATGAACAGTGGCACTATCATTTCGTTAATCCCGAAAGATGATTTTGCACAGTGGCCGCAACATTCGGCACCACAGGTGCGAAAACACATTTTGGGCAGGATGTGACAAAATGACAGCTGTACTGTTCATGAGGAGGTGTGAAAAAATGGCAATGTTGAAAATCTGGAGTGAAAATATGAAAAATTGAAGTTACGAGCATGCGAAGAAACTGTGCAACACATGCCTGTAACACAATTATTTTTTGGAATTATTTCACCAAATTTTCAGCATGGGTATTTTTGGACCTCTCCTCATGAACAGTGGCATTGTGATTTTGTTAATCTGTCCCAAAAGTTTCATTTCCCACAGGGAAAACGCCATTTTGCGCCACAGGTGTGAAAACACATTTTGGGCAGGATGTGAAAAATGACAGCTATACTGTTCATAAGGAGGTGTAAAAAAATGGCAATGTTGAAAATCTGGAGTGAAAATATTACAAATTGGCAAAGTTACAAGCGTGTGTAGAAACTGCACAACACATGCTCATAACGCAGTCATTTTTTGGAATTTTTTCACCAGACTTGCAACATGGGCTTTTTGGGACCTCCCCTCATGAACAGTGGCACTGTTGTTTCATTAATCAGTCCCGAAAGGTGATTCCGTGCAGCGACTGTGAGATCACCTTTCTGCACTGAGTAATGAAATGACAGTGACATGTTCAAGAGGTGGGGGCACAAGAACCCCATGTTGAAGTCTGGGGCCAAAATTCTTAAAAATGGCTCAGCTATCAACCAGAGTTGAAACCCCCCCACTGACTCCAATTATAAAGCTTACCTTGAAATCTTCAGTTCGCCAGTCGCCTTTGAAGAGTGCAGACGTGTCCCACTCCACAGAAGATCACTGCTTCCGACCTCCAGAGATAAGTATAGGATGAGGGAGGTGCGGGGAGGTGGGTGCTCAGTAGGTGGATGGGGATGGGGGAGAGGACCGGGGAGACGACGGTAGACTGTTTTCTCTTTTACAGGGGGGAAAAGAAAAAAAGACTTCGGGGACTGTTTTCTTTATTCTACAGGTAAAAAAATATATATACATTTAGGCACACTGGGGTGGGCTCCCAGTGTGCCACAATAGTGTGTGCATGTGTGTGTGGGGGCATGCTTACACAGGGATTGGGCACCCCAATGTCGGCAAATATTACAGATGGATTTTGGGAGGGAGGGGGTGCATCTGACACCAGGAGTGGGCATCCTGGTGTCAGAAAAAAATAAACAATTACTTTGGCACACTGTGGTGGGCTCCCAGTGTGCCACATTAATGGGGGAAGGGGGATACATGCTGACGCGGGGATTGGGCACCCCGATGTTGGCTTTCTGTGGAGTGTGTGGTGGACGACAGGAGCCGCCACCCCCTAATTTCTTTATTGAAATGTTTCACCAGGAAAGGCACATGAGCAAAGAAGTTGCTTGTGGAGCAAGGCCCGGGGAAAGAGTGCTCAGCGGGCAGAAGCCGACCTGGTTGTGAGGGAGGAGGGAGGTGCTGCTGCAATGACATAACTGTTTGTGACTGTAGCGGGAGGTTTCTTTTAACTCCTTGGCTCTCTTTGAAGCTGCTCCCATCAGCAGCTTCCCCATTGATTGGTGGCTGCGGGAGGTGCCTAGTAAAGCGGCCATTGCATTGGTTGGCAGTGATACACCTCTCATTTCCCGTTATTGTCCCAAAGCATTTGGTGCACAAGCGCATCAAACACAAAAAGGAAATTTGTACACTAGTTTCTATACAAACCCTGTTTTGTTGCAGTCACAGTTGTACTCCCCAGAGTATACTGTATATTATGTTAGGGTGGAAAGAAGACCATTGATCCACCAAGTTCCAGTGTACCCATTGTGACACTTGGACAGCTGGTTCTGATCGCTGTATGATTTTTGTAATATAAAGATGTGTTATTGAATGTCTCTCATGAGAGATGCTGAGAGAGCCTGTGGGATTAACCCCCCCCCCCCAGGTTTTAGCTACAAGGTGTTCCCTGGAAGGCCAGGAGATAATTACAGGCTAGAAGACACCTAAATAAGGATCTCCTGTTTATCTAGCTTAATTGTAGTTTGCCAGCTGCTAGGATGGGAAATCATAAACTTTTATAACGTTTAGAGGAAGAGAACAGGTTGTGACACTTTAGTGCAAAGTCATAAAAGATTCTTTGATGTGTCCTGGGAAGAAGAGCTACTTGAGATCAAAGAGGGGATGATATTTAAAGAATGTCATAATTTGTGAAATGAGTTTTGTTGAAATGTCGCTTAATTAATTCACATCCTGATTGATAAGACATCCTGTGTGTATGCCTTTTTATATTCTGACAGAGAGGAGCTAGGTGACCTCATGCAAAGAGGTTGGCAAAGCCAGTTTTAAAACAGTATTCTGTTTTCCAGTAAGACACACGTTTGGACTCTCTTCACAACAACATCTGTCTATCAGCACTGTTAGAAGAAATACCTTAGATAGACAAATCTAAGTGTATGTTTTGGTAGGAAATTGCACTTTTAAACCTTATTATTTTAAGTGATTGTATGGTTTTGTGATATACTGTTCTGTATTTACATTTTACATTTTGTTATCTATTTTTAAGTAAACCTCTACTTTAGAGACTACTTGGTGTACCTTGGAAATTCTTTTTCTTGACAAGTGAAGCATATATGGTTAAAGCTGACACTGTGTAAAAGCTTAATCGTGATACCAAACTGGGAAAAGGTAAGAATTTTTCCTACGGTCTTCCATAGAGTTTTTAAGGGTTCATTTTGTACTTGGTTAGGTACCCTAGGCAAAAGATATCTGGCATCCCCCGAAGAGCAGAATTAACTGAGCCTATACATTGGGTACGCTAACAAGAGGTTCACAGTTTGAATCCCTCTAAGACTTGAGACCAAAGGTTGATTCAAACCCACAAAACAGACAGGAGGGTTACCCTGTCTCTGTTTCCTGTTCACAAGACTGCGCTTCGGAGATTGGCATTGTGGGAGCAGAGGGCCTGACTGGCTGAGTGGGTTTGTGACACCCACCACAACAAACAAATGGAAGTGCAAAAAAATCCAGATAACACCTGCTCTACAACTACACTGGTCGGGCTTGTAGAACCCAAAAGAATCTCAGCCATGAACAACAAACACTTGCAGGGGCCGGCGCAGAGGCGTGGAGGGCTTAGGTGCTGGATACCTCACCTCCTGCCACACCGGTAACTCGGGTTCAGAAACGGACACTGGTCACTTGGGGGCTAGCTGAGGGAGGAGGATTGAGCATCCCTGGGACTAGTCTCCTCTCTCAGGGGCTTGTCCTGCTTGGGGGCTGTCAGCTAGAGGAATCCAGATGTCAGTGTAGTGGGACAGCAGGGGAAAGAGCACCCACCAGGAAATGCTGGCAGGCATCGCCACAGAGATGGAGCTTGCAGAAAAGCATCATTACACATGGTGGGAGCCCTCTGGGCATAAAAGTGGAGGAAAACCCCCGGCTGCAGTGTGATGACGGCAGATGGCAGATGACACCCCCTGCAAGTCCCACACTAGTAACTGAGCACCTCTGACAAGAATCCTGTGGCAGAGGATCATCAAATAACAGGTGAGACCCAGAGATGCAGAGATGAAATACTGATTAAAAGAAAACTTGCAGTGCTGTGGGTAATGCAAAACCCGATTAAATAAAGTGTATACATAACAGGAACAAGGAGTAGTCAGCAACTTCACAACTACACAACTAAGCACTTTGTGTTGCTCTGGTACTTCTTCGGGGGGCGATGTGAAGGGGTCTATACAATCTTCACACAGGACCCCCTCTCTATTAAGATACTAGCAGTAGAACAGAGTGAAATGAAACCCAGACCTGCTGCTTTCTGCCTGGCCCTTTGAAGGCCATTTGCATTGGTTGTATGCAGGCCTGGAATTCACTTCGGGGGAGGAGGGGCAAATGAACCTCACCTGGGATGCATAAAAAGAAAACCAGACAGAGCAAAGAGGGAGGATTTGGGGTTTTGAGGGAGAGAGCAGGGCTACTCTAAATAGGGGAGCAGAATCAAGCCAAAATGTATTTTGTATTTGCTCTGCCAGAGTAAGCTGCTTTGAACTCTTCTTTGGTACTGAAGTAAATCAGCTTTTTGTTTCACTGAACATTGTTTGCCTGGATTTTTTTCTCTGAGAAGTCTTGGCTTGCTATAACACTGTTGCAAGTCATTGGCTTTAGCAGTGGTATCAAACAAAAATGGCTCCTGAGGATCACCCCGGAACGTACTTTGTGACTTTGAGAGAGTTGCCAGTACCACTGCCTGGCCATGAGAAAGTTAGGCCATTCACATTGCACCCTATCTGACTGGAGATGCACAAGCTGCTTATCGGAGCCTAGATGATGATGCTGCCAGAGACTATGACCAGGGAAATGTGGCTATCCTCTACTGGACTGGAATAACTGAAGACAGCTATCGATGGAACTTTCCCACATTTTGTTTTAAAACTGTATCCCAACCCAGAGTGGCGGCTCAGACATTGAAAGACTTGGCTACCTGGTGGCTAAAACCACAGGTACACTCTAAAGAGGATATTTTGAATTTAATTGGGAAGCTGATGGAGTCACTGATCAAAGTGGACCTTGTGGACTACTTGGAGAGAAGATTCATGGCAGTGAGGCCCTGTTTGAGTACCCTGATAGTTGTCTTTGATTGGGTGATGAGGGAATTGGATACATTCACACCATCATTCATGCATACGTACTCGATCGGGTCACTCATGCAATCAGGGCCTCTAAGTTTAGCACCCCCCCATTTTCCAAAAATTATTCACAAACTCACACTAAAATATCCAAGGAGGAGGGGAAAAACAATTATTCAGCTACATCAGGCTCTGTTTATGTTTGTTGCTCTGACCTGAGGCTCATGTTGCCCCTGTGTTTTCCAGATTTTACTGTACTCAGTAAAGTTCACTAAGTATGCCTGCCGACAACCATGAGTGACTCCCTGAAACAACTGAGCCAGTGCAACAGGGCATATAGCAAGGCAAGTAGGATGCTGAGATGTATCAGGAGGGGTATTTGGTATTGATAGCAGAAGGGAAAAGGCAGTACTTTGTCATATCGATCCCTGGGGAAGCCACACCTGGAGTACTGCACCCAGTTCTGGAGCCCTGACCTCAGGAAGGATAAGGAAAGGCTGGAGATGGTGCCGCACAGGGCAACCAACATGATTCAGGTCCAATAGGGCAGGTCTTATGAGGAATGCCTCAAGGTACTGAACATGTACTCGCTGGAGGCCAGAATGTAGAGGGGAGATATGATAGAGACCTTCAAATTCCTAAAAGGAATTAACAAGGTGAACTGCAGGGAACTATTTAGCTTGAATATTATTTTATGGTCATGTGGACATGAGTGGAAATTGACAGGAGGGACATTCAGGAGGAACATGAGGAAGTATTATTTTACAGAAAGGGTACTGGAGCCATGGAACAGTCTTCCAGATGAAGTGGGGGGTGCTAAAACCATTGGTGGTTTCAAGTATGGTTGGAAAAGAAGAAAAAATTACTCACCTTAGTAATGTTGTTTCTTCTAATCGAGTCTTGATGTATTCTGACAAATGCAGTGATGTCCAACCTTTGAACTGCCCCGGAGAACAAAGAGTTAATGTTCCATGCACGGCATGGAACGCTGAGCTCGAGCTCGGTTCAAGCCTCTGTCTGCTGTTGATGTCGCCTACCTTGACTTCAGCAAAGCTTTTGACACTGTTCCACATAGAAGATTGATAAATAAGCTGGGTAGGCTCGGGGTGGGTCAGAAGTTGGTCAACTGGGTGGCAAACTGGTTGACGGGCAGAAAACAGAGTGGTGGTAAATGGTATACAGTCAGAAGAGATGCAAGTCACAAGTGGGGTACCTCAGGGATCAGTCCTGGGGCCAGTCCTCTTCAACATCTTCATTAGTGACCTTGCAGATGGACTAGAGGTAAGGCTTGTCTGTTTGCAGATGACACCAAGATCTGCAACAGAGTAGATGATCCAGATGGGGTGGGCAGAATGAGAAGAGATCTGGATAAACTAGCAAAATGGTCAGAAGAGTGGCAACTGGGATTTAATGCAAAGAAGTGCAAAATCATGCACATAGGGAAGAGAAACCCTGAAGCCACCTATAGGCTGGGAGGGGAGTTGCTAGCAGTCACAAAGCAAGAAAGAGACTTGGGCATCATCATCACTGATGACCTGAAATCATCCAAGCAGACCTCTAAAGCAGTAGGTAAGGCTAGGGGGGTGTTAGGGTGTATTAGTAGGGGTATCACAAGTCGTAAGAGGGAGGTAATAATCCCTCTTTACAATACACTGGTTAGGCCCCATCTGGAGTACTGCGTGCAGTATTGGAGGCCACACCTTCACAAGGACATTAACCAAATTGAGGCAGTCCAGAGAAGGGCAACCAAAATGGTGCAGGGACTGCATCAGAAGACATATGAGGACAGATTAACAGAGCTCAATATGTATACCCTTGAGCAAAGGAGGGAGAGAGGTGATATGATCGAGGCATTCAAACACCTTAAGGGCATTAACAAGGTGAAAGAGTCTAACATGTTTAAATATAAGAAAATAGCAGAACAAGAGGACACAGCATGAGATTAGAGGGGGGCCGATTAAGGGGGAATGTGAGGAAATTATTTTTCACGGAAAGAGTGGTGGATGCATGGAATGGCTTACCACAAGAAGTGGTGGCTATGAATACAGTGCAGGGCTTCAAACAGGCATGAGATAGGCATAAGGGAGCAATACAAATGACTATGAATAGATAGGCCACTGACAAAGCAAAGGCCGATGGCACATTTATAAGATAGAAAAAGAAATGGGCAGACTGGATGGGCCTTGCGGTCCTTATCTGCAGTCAACTTCTATGTTTCTATGTTTCTGCTGTTGTTTGAACCCCAACCGTCAGATCTTTACAAGCTATACTCACTGGGAGTTCTGTGTGGAAACTGTAAACTCACACTAGCCAACTGGCAACTAAATTTGATAAAAAGGGCTTTTTCGGTTTCAAAGCAAAGACTCAAGTCAGAAAACCCAAAAAACAAAACACAACACACACCCAAAATAAAGGAGGGTGAGAAAAAAGGGGCACCTCTAGGTGCCAACACTGCTCCTCCCACCCACATCCCAAAAAACAGGTTCTGAGAGGGGAGGCGGGGGGGAGGTCAGAATACATCAAGACTCCATTAGAAGAAACAATATTACTAAGGTGAGTATTTTTTTCTTCAAACAACATGAAGTCTTGATGTATTCTGACTAATGCAGACTACCAAGCAGTACCTCCATGGAGGAGGGACAGAACCTACTTTGGGAATAGGCTCTGAAGTACTGCTGTGCCAAACCGAGCATCACTCCTAGCCTGGGTATCCAGAGAGTAATGCTTGATGAAAGTATGGACTGTTTTCCAGGTGGCTGCTTGACAAATCTCTAAGATAGGAATATCCCTGGCAGCAGAAGCAGCTGTACCTCTAGTAGAGTGAGCCCTCAGGCCTGAGGGTGGGATTCTACCCAATTTTTCATAGCAGAATTGTATACAAAAGACAATCCACCTGGCAATAGATCTTTTAGTGGCAGGTTTAGCCTTACCGACCTCTCCATAAGTGAGGAACAACTGGAGGGAGTCAAACCTGTGACCCTTGGTGTGCTCTATGTAGTAGCTAAGGGCCCTTTTTACGTCCAGGCTGTGCAGCCTCCTCTCTCCAGAGGAGGAATGGTCAGTGAAGAAAACAGGAAGAGACATAGACTGATTAAGGTGGAAATCTGAAACCACCTTAGGCAAAAACTTCCTGTTAGTTCTTAGGACCACTTTATCTCTATGGAAAGAGATGAAACCAGGCTCCACTGACAGGGCTTGCAATTCACTGATGCGCCTGGCAGAGGTAATGGCTACCAAAAACACAGTTTTCCAAGTCAAGTACTTAAGCTCTGCAGAGGACAAAGGCTCAAAAGGGGGTTGCAGAAGCTGAGCAATGCAAATATTAAGGTCCCAAGCAGGAGCAGGGTCCCTGAAAGGAGGATTGGTGTGCAACAATCCCTTGAAGAATTAGCAAAATACAGGATGGGCTGAAAGAGAAGAGGGCTTGCCTACTGACAAAAAAGCAGAAACAGCAGCCAAATGCACTTTGAGTGTAGCTGGTCTGAGTCCCAAGCCATTGAGATGAACCATATAGTCCAGGACTGTAGGCAACCCAGCAGATTCTGGAGAAATATGCTTACCAGAGCACCAAATAGTGAACCTTTTCCATTTGGAGTTGTAAGTCTTTCTGGTGGAAAGCTTTCGAGAAGCCTTTAGAATATCCAGGACACATTGAGAGAGGTGCAGATCAGCAAACTCTAACTCTTCAAGAGCCAAGCCTTGAGATTGAGAGATTTGAGATTCGGATACCAAACCTTCCCCTGAGAGGATGTCAACAGGTTGTAATTCCTGGGAAGAGACAGGGAAGGTGGATTGCTAAGGACAGCAATAGTGGGTTCCAGGGCTGTCTGGCCCAGTCTGGAGTGATCAGGATCACTTTGCAGGGTTGAGACCTGATCTTGACTAGTACCTTGAACAGGAGAGGGAAGGGGGGGGGAGCATACAGGAACTTCCCTTCCCAATTGAGTACCAGAGCATCCAGGGGGACTGAGCCCAATACTGGGGGTCTGCAGCAAAAAAGAGGAAGTTGGTGATTGTCTGGGGCTGCAAAAAGATCTATCTGAGGAGTGCCCCATCTGGAGAAAATCACTTTCAAAACTAGGGGATCTAGGGACCATCAGTGGTGGCCCTGAGATATCCTGCTGAGAGCATCTGCCAGGACATTGTCCTTCTCTGGGAGGTGAACTGCTGTGAGAGAAGTTTGCAGGGAATAGGCCAGAGACCACAACTTCATTGCTTCTGTGCACAAGGCCGTAGACCAAGTGCCCCCTTGCTTGCTGATGTACCACATTGTGGTGGTATTGTCTGTTCTGATCCGGACTACTTTGTTCTGAACAGACTTGGAAAAAGCTTGTAGTGCCAGGAACACTGCTCTGAGTTCCAATATATTGATGTGAAGCAGAGATTCTTGAGGTGACCACAGCCCTTGGGTGATAAGATCCCCCAAGTGGGCTCCCCAGCCCAAGAGGGAGGCGTCTGTGGTGAGGATTAAAGAATGAGACTGAGTGACAAAAGGAACTCCTTGCCTTAAATTGTCCTGATCCTGCCACCATTGCAAAGCCTGGATCAGGGTTTGAGTCAATGGGACTAGTTTGGTCAGGGAATCCTTTCTCTGGGACCAGAAGGTTCTCAAGTGGAACTGAATGTCCCTCATCTGAAATCTTGCCCCCTGGACCACTGCTGTAGAGGCTGCCATGTGGTCCAGGAGCTGCAAGAAGTGCCTTGCTGGTTGAGACACCTGAAGGGTGAAAGAAAAGGCCAGTTCCATTAGTGTTCAGGGGAAGGAAGGCCTTTGCTCTTATTGTATCCAACTCCGCCCCTATAAAGGTGAGGAGCTGCACTGGCTCTAGAACTGACTTTGGAAGGTTTAGGAGGAACCCTAAGGAAGTGAGCAGTTGCTGAGTTATCTGAAGATGTGACTTGACTTGGTCTGGAGACTGACCTACTATGAGCCAGTCGTCCAGGTATGGGAAGATGGAGATCTTTTTTCTCCTTAGGAAAGCAACTACTACTGCCAGGCACTTTGTGAACACCCTTGGGGCTGATGTTAGACCAAAGGGCATTGCTCTGAATTGATAGTGGCCTGAGGGCAACTCGAACCTGAGGTACTTTCTGTGGGAGCACCTGATGGGAATGTGAAAATAGGCATCCTTGAGGTCCAGGGAGGCTAGCCAGTCCCCTGGCCTTAGAGAGGGCAGAATTATTCCCAGAGTCACCATTTTGAATTTTGGCTTTAAAAGGTGCTTGTTTAGGTATCTCAGATCCAGGATGGGCCGCCATTCTCCTGTCTTTTTTGGGGGTTAGGAAGTACCTGGAGTACAATCCTTTGCCCCTGTGTAGGGTAGGAACCCTTTCTATGGCTCTGAGAGCCAAGAGGGAAGAAATCTCTGCCTCTAGGGCAAGGACCTCTGAAGGATTTACAGGTGGAAAGGATCTGGTTCTCATCTTGGGGAATTTTTTGAAGCTGAGAACCAGTCCCAGGCTTATTACTTCCAGGACCCACTTGTCTGATGTTAAAGACTTCCAGTCCTGGACAAAGTAAGCCAGCCTGCCCCCTACAGGTAGTGGAGAATCGGCCTGGGCATCAGGGTGTCTGCTTGGCAGAGGCTTTAGGCTGAGGGGTGGAAGCAGGCCTGCTCATACCCCATCTGCCTCTCCCTCTAAAGAACCCCCTCTGAGCAAAAGCAGAAGAGGAGGCCTGGGCTTGGTAAAAAGGCCTATGAAAAGGCCTGCCCCGCGCCCCTGGAATGCTGCCTCTGAGAAGTGGCTTGACTTTCTTTGGCCTGAGCACTCCTGTAGGTGGTCCTGTACTCGTCCATTTTCTTCATGTAATTCTCTGTCTGCTCCCCAAACAGAGAATTACCAATGACAGGAAAATACATGGCCTTAGCCTGGGTATCCTGTGACAGGCTAGTACATCTGAGCCAAGCCATCCTCCGAAGGGCCACAGATGTAGCCATGACTCTAGATGAAACATCATTGGAGTCTACAGCAGCATGAAATTGCACCTTGGATGCCTCAATCCCATTCTGCAGCCACCCGCCCAGCTCCTTGGCAAGCTGGTCAGGGGCCTGTTTAGCTAGAGCCATCACAGTGTCCCACCTGGACTTCTGGTATCTAGTTGTGTAGGCCATATAGTTAGCCTGCCTGAGTCCCAAAGATGCTGCCATGTACTGTTTCTTTGCCATGGCATCAATCCTCCCGGAGTCCTTGTCTGGGGGGTGTGAGGCCAAGGGAATATTTGCCTTATTACAGGCAGCAGCCTGCACTACCCCAACATGGCTGCATTGCTGGGAAAGGAACTCCGTGTCTGAGCCTGAAAGAGTATGCCTCTTGTTCATTCTTCTGTCCACAGGAGGTATGGAATTAGGAGTTTTTAGAATTTTAAATATCTGTTTCCCAAAAGATTTATGGAGGGGAATAGACAATCTCCTGGACTCTGGGATGTCCATCATCTCAACAAAATCAGGCTCCTCCTGATCCTCTACTGCTTCTTCCATAGGAAGCTGGAGGGTTTCAGCCACTTTCTTGTAAAACATAAAGTGGGAGGGAGACTCAGAAAGCCTAGGAGGAGAAACGCCTGAAGGTCTGTCTGGGTAGATGTCCAGGTCAATAGGCACATCCAGACTTTCATAATCACCATCATCATCATTATCTTCATACTCTCCCTCCTCCTCCTCCGGTTCATAAAATTCTTCTAAAGTATAATCCGGAACCGGGGGAACCGACCGAACCGAGCCCCTGACCGATGGTGCTGGTTCGGCCGGAACCAAAGTTAGCAATTGAACTATCCTTATCGCTTTGGCTATCTCATCAGCGGTCGGAGAAAGAACTTGTGGATCCAGACCAATGATTTATCCTTCTTTTCTTTAACCAGAACCGACTCCTCAGAATCGGTTCTCCTTTAGCCTGAAGAAGTTTCGCCCTGGTCAGAGGGCACTCCTTCTGGTTCGGTCGGAACCGAACCGGGCTGGCCATCTGGGTCAGCGGACTTCTCGGCCTCCCTTTCCCTCAGTCTACCTACTCTCTTATCCAGGGTAGCTTTGGGAAAACTTTTACAAATTTGGCAGTCTGAATTGAGGTGTTCACACCCCAGACAATAAATACAGGTGGTGTGGGGGTCAGCCTTAGCAAAGGCTTCCCCACACACACTACAGTGTTGAAACCCAGTGGGCCCGTTTTTTTTTCTTGGGTTTCTCAGACATGGCCAATCCTAACCAAAACGTCCCCTTTTTTCGGCAATCTGCCAGGCAAGACACCCCTATCGGTTCCTGACCATGTTATGGGTCTTGGAAAAAAACGTAATGAAATCCGTTTTTTTAGAACCAATACGGACCGGTTACCACACTGTAATAAAGACAGAAGTTTTTATACACAAACCCGATCGGTTCAAACCGAACCGATCCAATGTTTACAAGTTCCACACAGAAAAGCTAATATAGAAAACCTATCTAGTACTCACGGTACCATAGACAGAGACTTAAACCAACAGGTTAGAAGCAGAAATTCAGTTGAAACCGAGTGAAAAAACAACGCTTTAACCAACTTTTTTTGAACCGAGCAAAGGAGAAATCTCCAGAGCAACTGTTCAGTGAGTCGGAGTAAAGAATCTGACGGTTGGGGTTCAAACAACAGCAGACAGAGGCTTCAACCGAGCTCAAGCTCAGCGTTACATGCCTTGCATGGAAAGTTAACTCTTTGTTCTCCGGGGCAGTTTAAAGGTTGGAGATCACTGCATTAGTCAGAATACATCAAGACTTCATGTTGTTTGAATTACAGGTATAGTGGGTACTCTGGGTGGCAGAAACTGGGAGGAGAATGGTGGGAGGGCCAGGATCCTGGAGGAACAGTATATCTAGGGCTAAATAGGGCAGACTGGATGGACCTGTGGTCTTTTTCGTCCATCATTGCTTATGTTTCTATGCTTCTATGTGTTGGAGCAGTACCTGGACATTTTGCCAAATGGAGTACATGACTGGGTGAGTAATCATGAGTAAACCACCCTGCCGCTGCCATCAAGATCACAGAGCATTATTTGGAAGCAGAGAGACTAGAGGCCGCTAAGAAGAGAGGAACCCACATCAAACTTTGGGTGGTGACTCGAGGGGAAGATCCCCATAGAAGAGGGGAGAAAGGATAGTAGGGGTATAGGAATAAACATACTATTTTTAATTTTTTTATTTAGTTTTTGTTGACCAGGAAAGGAGGACTAGACAATTCTGCCTATTTTCAACCTCGTCCCAGGGGAGGGGGATACAGATGGATGCCAACTGACATTGAACCAGATTAAGCTGTTAGTGGTATTTTTAGTGAATGGGTAAGTATAGGTAAGTGATCAAGTGGTTAAATAATGCTTACCTCTCCACACCCAAAAGGTATAACCCTAGGATCTAGTGTAATTCCCCCAATCCTAAGACCCTGGTTCCCAGTCACCCACCCAAATGGGAGGGGGGGACACAGGTCAGCAACATGATAGTACCATTATTTGTATTCACTGTGGTAAAATGGGGGCATATCCATAAAGTTTTGTGAAAGTATGGACTGTTACTTTGTGGAATGTGTAGCTACGGTCCACAACAGTGGACTACATTCCAACCATCCATTCCATACAGTCCTTGTACAAGTGAGAGACCAAACAATTCTGGTTCTGGTAGATTCTGATTGTGGGCAAGCATTGGTTAAAGAATCTGTGGTAGGATCCAGTTGAGATAAAAAAGCATGGAATAACAAGCTCCAACAAGATTGTTAAAAATTTCTTTTTGAAATGTAGTCAGAGGTCACAGTTTATAGCTGGCCACCAGACACTCCAACGTTTCACCCTCGCGCTGTAGGGCTTTATCAAGGAGAGTTGTCCTGCATATACAAATTATAAACACAATTTAGTGGTTTGAATTTTTAAGCAGCTATTGGCTAGGAGCAGCTAAAGCACTTTTAATACAATGTCAAAGTATATTTAATACTTACACAGTTATAATGCGAATATCAGTTCATAATTCAAACCTTTATGAGGTCTCAAATTGTAATGCTAGAGACACCATGCTCCCAGCCATGCTGGTAAACATCTGTGAGTATCTTCTTTTAAGCTGCTTGCTTCTAGTGATGTCAGCACACAATCAGCATGCTACATGATGATGTCATGATGTCGCTCGCATCATTACATCACATACCACTGAATGAGCATTCAGCACTCTGAAATGCAAGTTCCAGGCTCCAGAGGGCTCTGTGGAACCTGACTGACCCCAACCCTTAAAGTCTGTTACTAAGTAAATAGATACAGAGTGTAACACTGTGTAACTACTTTACAAAACACAAGCAATATCTAAAAGTAACAGCATCAGTCATTCATTACATCTTGTAGGCTGTATGGAGGTTTGCAAGGAACAGGCTATAAAAGGAGAACAATCCCCAAAACATCAGTTTAGGCCACTGAGAAGACCCCATAACAAATTGCCTGCATACATGGGGATACCCACATATATCCTACAGTCCCAGTGTGGTTAAAAGTGGGCAGTTGTGTATCAAAAACCCTACTTTGGCCAGTAGTCCTGGGCTGAGATTGGGAAGGTTTTCATGCCCTTCTACAAAATAATTCTGACAGTGTATGCTCACGGAAGGAGAAAAACCTGAAGGGATTAGAACAAATGTTTCCCTTTACTGACACTGAACTATTTGGCCCAGGAGGGAAGCCCAAGAAGTCCCAGGGACAGAAATGGAGGGGAAGAACAAGGGAACCCCTCTGACCAAGGTTGTAGTGGCTGGGAAATGCAAGGATTGTCACCTAGGTTCAAGGAATGCCAGAAGTGACTCCAATGAGGAACTGACATCCACATCAACAGGAGGTCACAAGGCACTTCCAGAGGTCAGGCTAGACGTGTTTCAAAATCCAGTCAGTATCATTTTTGAACAAAGAAATGTTGAGGTTCTTAAAAATGCTTAGAACTTAGCTGTGGTAAATGGCAATGTGGTTGATAAACAAAAATCCCAAATATTTTCAAGATTTGAACAGAAACATTACATTTTGTACAAGGAGGAACAGGAAAAACAAAATGGACAGTACACTGTCAGCTTTTGGCTCCCTGGTCTGCAAGAAGGCAAGTATTAAGACTTGCTCATACCATACCTATTGTGGGTTACTTGGGCCAAGAAAAAACTGAGACGCACACATTTTCCCATTTTTTCTGGCCAGGTATATGGAAGAAAGTGGCAGATTTTTGTGCTTCGTGCTCCGAGTGTCAGTTGGGTACCCCCAGAAGTATAAAGTAGGCTGCATTGATCATTATGTCCATAATAGATATTCTGTTTGAAAGAACTGGGGTTGATACAGTGGGACCCCTGGTAAAAAGTTCAGCGGGGTATCAATATAGAATGGTGATAATGGATTGTGACACTCGATACCCTGAGGCTATTCCCATGTGTCCCCCTACAGCCTGGTCAGTAGACAAAGAATTGTTCAAGGTATTTTCACAAGCTGGGCTGCCAAAGGAGATTTTAACTGATCAAGGCACCAACTTTATGTCAAAGCTTTTGAGGAAGGTGTGTGTTTTACTGAAGGTTAAGTCCATCTGGACATCAGTGCACCTCCCTCAGGCTGATGGCTTAGTCAAATGATTTAACAAATCCTTAAAGGGTATGCTGTCTAAATTTGTTTCAGCTGAGACAAAAACAGGGATGAAATGTTACCCTATTTAATGTTTTCAGTTTTTGAGGTGCCACAATCGTCCATGGGTTTCTCACCGTTTGAACTGCTGGACGGGCAACAAACTTAAGAGATGCTGGATCTCATAAAAGAAATATGGCAAGAACAGGCACGTAGGCCCCCTAATGTGCTCCAGTATGAGGGAATGATTGGACATGACTGGAAAATTTGTCAGAGAAAATGTATTCAAAGCACAGCAAACCCAGGCAGGCCATTCTACCCAAGGGGCCAGGCTACGGGAGTTCAAACCTGGTCTACTCCCTAGTTCTGAATGTAAATTCCTGGCTAAATGGCAAGGACTATATGAGGTCCTGAAAAAAGCGGGGCCAATTTTACAACCCGAGTAAAAAAAAGGAAAAGCAAATTTATCATGTTAATTTGTTGAAACCCTGGAAAGACTGAGAGGTTTTGATAGTTGATCCAGAGGATCCTATAGGGGGCCCTACTCAGGTGATGGATGAGGACATTGAAGATGGAATCTTAACCTTAGGCTCTAACATTTTAAAAGAATCAAGCCCTATCCCATTGCATGAACGCTTCAACCTGATTCAGAAAATGAAACCCAGCAACTGATAAGAAATTTTGGGAATATATTCTCCCCAAAACTGGGATGAACTCATGTGATCCAACACTATACAGGCACACAGACCCAGGAGTCTGGATCCACCACCAGCCAAATAGGCTCCTGGAAACAGTCCGAGAGATGATATGGGAAGAGATCAGCTCTATGTTGGAACTGGAAGTCATTGTGGAACCTCAGAGTGACTGGTCTAGATCTATTGCATTAGTTCCAAAACCAGATGGGTCCACTCGGTTTTGTACTGACTTCCAGAATGTCATTGCAGTCTCCGAGTTTGATGTATACCCTATGCCTAGGGTGGATGAACTTCTGGACTGACTTGGAAAGCCCCAGTACATTAGCAGCCTAGACCTGACCAAGGGGTATTGGCAAATCTTGCTAACTAATGAATTCTTGGAGAAAACGGCCTTTGTCAACCCACTTGGTCTTTATCAGTTTACTATGCTCCCCTTTGGGTTGCATGGTGCCCCAGCCACATTTCAGAGAATGATGGATCAAATCCTCCATCCACATGGGTTATATACAGCAGAATACCTGGATGATGTTGTCATATTTAGCTCTGATTGGGACACTCAGCTGTGGGATGTGACTTGCGTACTTCAGCCACTCAGGGAGGCAGATCTCATGACCAAAGCTGCAAAATGTGCCCTAGGGCAATAGGAAACTAAATACGAGGGATACGTGGTTGGGAATGGCCATGCATGCCCAGTTGTTGATAACGGTAAAAGCCCTTGCTGACTGCCCTGTATGGATGACAAAAGAGCAAGTTAGGTCCTTCCTTTGCATAACAGGGTATTATCACTGGTTCATTCTGGAGATTGACACTTATTACTCCACTGACAGACATGACTAAAAAAGACTGCCCCAAATAAGGTTTGGAGATCCTCAAGATGTCAGAATGCCTTCCAAACTATCAAAAGTTGTATAAGAGACCTGTTGTATGAAGTCCTGATTTCAACGATCCACTCATTTTGTTCACGGATGCCTCAGAAGTAGGGTTGGGGGCTGTCATCACAAGAATTTGATGATGGGATTCACCTCATCCTCTATTTGTCCAGAAAATTGTTTGCCAGTGAATAATGTTATGTCATGCTAGAGAAAGCGTGTCTGACAGTGAAGTGGGCAGTACTAGTCCTGCATTACTATTTGCTGGGAAGATGCTTCCCTGTGGTCGCTGATCATGCACCCCTCACATGGCTGCATACCATGTGGGACACTAATTCCCAAGTTACCCAGTGGTACCTGGCTCTGCATTCATTTTCATTCCAGGTGCACCATAGGGTGGGTTCCCTGCATAATAATGCCGACTTTTTCTCCCGGTAGGGCAGCTCAATGGTGACTGGTTCCGAGAGTGCCACGGGCACAAATCTGAGGGGAAGGGTATGTGAAGGGATCTGTTCACTAGGTCAGTAAGATACTAGCAGGAGAACAGAGTGAATTGAAACCCAGTCCTGCTGATTTCTGGCCTGGCCATTTAAAGGAGTACTGCACTGAACCTGTAAGTCATTCTCCCCACAGAGGAGCTGCTTTTTAAATCAATCAATCAGTGTTTATTAGAAGGCAAATTGAGAGCAAGGGCTCTCTGTTACAATTGCATCCAAAGCACAGAGATATCAACAGTACAAAACAGTGAATTACATACAGTTTCAAAGCAGGGATACAGTAAGTGCTCAGCAAAGGGGGTTTATCTAGCCATAGTTAAATACTGGTTCCAGTTCTGTTGCTGTTCCATATCTAGGCTTTTTTTTTATACTGGTGGGTGTTTCTGATTAACACACAAAGTCACATTTTAGAATGGTATGATATAGTTTATATCATTGCTCAGCTCTTCCATTGTTGGTAAATTACATTCATGTTCTACTATAGAACTCTGTTGTTAAGAGGGGCATACAGTACACTACATCATACCATTCTAAAATGGCACTTAACACATAGTGTAAATAAGAAACACTCACCAAGGTTACTAACAGGCCAATATAGGTGGAACATTAATAGAAATGGAACCAGTCTTTTTTTTAAAAAAGTGCTTCTTCTGGGAAAAATTACTCTGATTCAAGTAGTTCTTTAAAGAGCGCCATTCTCTGTACTGCACAGAAACAAGAGGAAGCCCTCTTACCTTTATGGGAGCTCCTCTGTGGTAAAAGCAGCCTTTTGTAATTACATCCCCAAGGGAATGGAAGGGATTGTAAATTTCCCCCATGGGGCTAGAAGCGTGATCCCTTTCCACTTACACTTGGACTTTACTTAGCTCACACAAAGCACAAAAGTCATATTATAATGTCACAAAAATGGTACCTGTCAGGAAGTATCTTGTACACCGTGGCATACACAGATTAAATGTTACTGCACCCATGCTCTGCAGTTAGGTCTGGAATTTGCTCTAGAAATGCACACCTTTGGGGATATGTCATCCTAACTCTAGCAGAGATCCCCCCCCCCATTCAGCCACATATGTTCAGGCTTACTCAAAGTCCCCATAACACAGGCTGTGTCAATTTACTCAGGAGAGTCTCCAGAATCTGCTCCTTAACCACGAGATGCAGTTTCTTGGGGAGTCTCATCAGTTGCACTAGTAAAACAGCTGCAGGATGGTGCCACCTCATGGTGGGGAAGTAGCATGTTCTGCTGCCATGTGGGAAACTTGGGTCAAAATGAATTTAGGGCTCCATCTTCAAACTGCAAGAGTTCAAGTAATGGAGACAAAAGGCTTGAGTTGTGGGGAGGGTGATGGAGCTGGCATTGCTAAGCATTCTATTGGTAAATTACATTATAAATGCTTTACTTTTTATGTTTGCGCAAAGCAAGCATGTTGCTGTGATAGTGGATTTGAGAGGTGTGTCACTGTTGGTCCAATGCAGAGCAATCTGCAATGGGCTCGACAGTGTCAGACCAATCATCAGTCAGGCTGATCATGGCACTGTTCTGGACTTGCCGGAAAGAAACTTTGTGAAGTTCAAAGAAAAGAGCTGCCCAAATCACAGGGCAGTTCTTTCTTTTGATTTGTATGACACCACCCAGCAAGCACAACTGATCAGCATCATGATCAGCCTGCATCTCGTCCTCCCCTCTACAATGCAACTGACTTGAGATTTTAAAAGGAGTGCCTCATTTTGAACAATGAAACCCACCTGCTGTCAACTATCCCATCCCCTCCTGAAGGAATCCCCATCCCCGCTTCACAAAAAAGAAACTCACCCCCTGCCAATCATCCTGCCTGAAGGAGTTCCTGCCCTCGCTTCACAAAACAAACAAACCCACCTTCTGTCAATCATCCCACCACCTCCAGAAGAAATCCCTGGCCCTGTTTCACAAAAAACAAATCCACTCATTACCAATCATCCCACCCTGTCCCAGAGGAATCCCTTTCCCCCCTTCACAAAAAACAAACCCACCCACTGCCAATCATCTCACCCCTCCTGAAGAAATCCCATCCCCACTTCATAAAAAACAAACCCGCCCGCTGTCAATCATCCCAACCCCTCCCAAAGGAATCCCCATCCCCGCTTCACAAAAAAGAAACTTGTTGCATTGTCAGAATATTTCTAATACATCCACTTTTAGTAAACAAATTTCAAGAAATACTACATGTAACAAGAATAGGGCCTTGTTTTGTTTTTTTACCCATGAAAAAGAAAATGGTCCATCGACTGCTGCTGCCAGCCCCCTACCACCAATACCCTCCCCCCATCCCTCCCACACAGCACCCCCACCCCACCCTTACCTTGCAGGAGTCCAATGCCATAATCCTCTCTGGGCTAGAGGCACGTCTTCACTCTTCAACTCCAGACTAGGAACTGGGGAAATCAGGTAAGTGCATTTTGAACTTGTACTCATAACATGGTAATTTTTAAAAAAATTTCACTAAATTTTTCAACATGGCCTTTGTGGGACCCCACCTGATGAACAAGGTAGGTGAAATTTTTCAAATCCGGCCCAAAAGATGACTTCACAGTCGCACCGTGAGATCCCGTTTCAGGGGGTGATTTGAAAATGTTCACTTACTGGGTTCATGAGGTGGGGTCACAAGAAGGCTATGTTGCAAATTTGTTGTCAAAGTATTAAAAAAAAAAAACAAAGTTATGAAGGTACGTTGAAATTTTTCAACGCTCGCTCTTAACTTAGGTAATTTTCAGTATTCTGACCCCAACTTTTCAACATAGCCATTTTTTCACACCACCTCATGACATGACAGGTGTCATTTTTCAAATCATGGACAAAATATGTTTTCCGACTTGTGACACAAAATTATGTTTTTGCTAGTATTTTATTAATAACACCTGTCATGTTCATCAGGAGGGGTCATAAAAAGACTATGCTGAAAATTTGGGGTCACAATGTGAAAAAAAGCAACTAATTTATGAAGAAACATTGAATTGTTCTAACGTGTACGCATAACTTGGAATCACCTTTTGGATGGGATTTAAAAAATTCCAACTATCTTGATCATAATGTCAGGTCAGAAAAAGACTATATGTTGGAAGTTTGGGTTCAGAATGTGGGAGTCCACTGAAAATTATATATTGCTTCTCAGCTGGTCCATCCTAGCTAAATACAATCTAAAAATGTGTAAAAGAATGACACCACTGGAAATAAGGTATTGCATCTAATCTGGGCTACCCTGGGTAAATATTTAGTAAAAATGTGTAAAAGCAGGACCCAGTACAGCAGAACCCCCACTGAACTGTGCATCTATATTCTGCTCTATCTTGGGAAAAATATACTGTAAAAGCTTTAAACACCTGGAAACGAGTCTCAGCGCAGTGTGCCTTTCCCGGTTACCAATTTTCAAATACCGGTAAGTAAGTAAGTGAGTAAATACGTAAATAAATCAATACGAGCTGAACCCCACTGAAAATGTAACCTGCCTTTCAGCTGGGCTATCTGGGTAAAAACATTATAAAAATGGGGAAAGCAGGGCCTCATCAAAACGAGAGACTGTATCTTAGCTATACTCTCCTGGGTAAATACAGTGTAAAAATATAGGGAAAAGCAGGATCCCACTGAAAACGATGTAGCATCTGAGCTGTGCTAGCCCGGGTAAATATAGTACCAAAATGTATCAAAGCAGGACCCAACCGAAAATGAGATCTTGCATCTCAGCAGGTTATCCTGGGTAAATATATTGCAAAACTGTGTAAAAACAGGACCCTACAGCAGAATCCCACTGAAAAGGAGACAGTGCATCTGAAATGATCTGTTCTAGAAAAATACATCATAAAAGCAGGACCACACCAAAAATGAGATTTTGCACGTATTCTGTACTATCCTAGGTAAATGAAGTGTAAAACTGTGTAAAATCCGGACCCCATTACAAATGACATACGACATCTCATCTGGTCTATCTTGGATAAATACTGTATATAGTAAAAATGTGTACAAGTAGAATCCAGTACAACAACAATGCAAGCAGCAAACAGTTGGCATTGACAAATGTGTGTTTATTTTATTTTTGTTTCATTCTAATAAAATACTATACATAAATCTTGAAAAGGGCAGAGATCCGTACATTCCATGACACTGCAATCAAGGAATTAACAGTGCTTCCCCCCTTACTGTGTTACTACACCGAGGATGGATTCCAAAATGATATAGGGAACGTAATGCACTCAATATTAGCCCTAGCTTCAGACACAAATACAATTTCCATAAAAGTCCCTGCCATATAATTATGATGCACTGTCTGTTTGTTACAAACTGCAGCATAAAAAAAGTGGGTGTTAGAAGAGACAGTAACTCACATTTTGAATCAACTTTTCCAAATATTGTAACATGGAATGGGACTACAGCCATAGGCACCCATATTCAAATGGTTAGCGTGGCACTAACTGGGTTAGTGCTGCACTAACCATGAATAGCATTGTCCACCAGGGCAGGGGCCATATTGGAAGGCCCCTGGTGCCCTGCACAAACCTGACAGCAGAACAGACTGCTGGGCCTATGCAAATGAGGGGTTCCTGCTGCATAATGGGCTGGGGCAGCTATATATAGTTATGGGGCATATAGGGGGATTACCCAGAAGGTTCAGCAGCCCCCCTCCTGCCAGTCTGCTCAGATCCCACCACCCTGCATCCCCCTCCAGGTCACTGATGCCATTCAATATCAGTCAGGACAACAACTGACAGAGCCCTGTGCTCATCTCCTCAGCCTGCTGCCATCTGACAGGCATTTGCGATTGTGATTGCAAATGCCTCTCAGATGGTGGCAGCTAAGTGAGCAGAGGGCTATGCCAGTTTCTGTCTTACTGGCCACTGCAGGGGGGTGCAGGGTGGTGGGACCTGAGTGGTTGGGTGGGGGCTGCAGATCTTCCAGGAGAACAGGGGGCACCAGACCACTGGAGCAGCTATATAGTTATATATATCACTATCAGGTAAATGGGAAGATTACCATTATATCTACAACTAATGTATGTGGTACTTATGCACTGTCTACTGTTCTGAGGTGCTCTATATTCGTGCGTGAGACTATACAGATATTAATCCCATAACTTTCCTATTTGTCCAGTAGCTATTATGTCAGCTAATTGGGGTGCACATTAATGCTAATGGGCCCATAACGGGTATGCAAATGGCCCCTTAGTGCCTTGAATATACAATGGACTCATTAGCATGCTAAGGGCTGAATATGGCCCACAGGAGCCCCGGTTCTATCTCATTTGGACAGCTCTGTTTCCAGTGGGCTCCCCTGTGGGTCACATTCATCTGTGTGTGCACAGTGCATAGTCACTATGTGCTGCCCTGGTATAGCCCCATATTCAGATAGTATGCTTCAGTCAGAACACGCTGTCTGAATACTGCCCTAAGCCAACCATGCTCCACCTGCCATGCAGCACTCCTATCTGTGCGGCACAAAAGACTGGCTCTAAATATAGGGGCCGATATTATTTATAAATATGCGGAGACCCATTTAACCTAAATTTTGTGCTGCAGACAAATGTAAACGTTCCTAATTGTTTTTATTTATTTATTTTTTTTAAAACTTTCTTTATTCACTCACTACAGCGGGAAGTACTTACTCCCATCCAGTCTTGAACGCAGACGCTCAACTAATCCCCAGGTGGAGCCAGCTTCCACCGCAACGACTGAAGTGAGGAGGACTGCAGCTTGTCCCCTACGGCGGGGCCACCCCCAGCGGCGGGAAGCGGGAGAGGAGACCACATCACCCTGAGCCCTCGTCTCCAGTGGTCGGGCTTTGTTTGGCCCACTACATTAGGTCGTCCGTCAGTGGCTATCATGCTGCTGCAGGGAAAGGTATTTGTACTTATAGTTCCCTGGGTTCAGATGTGCAATGACGTCCTACACGATGTGCACATGCTCCCGTGCGCACTTGAAAGGCATCCGCCGCAGCCCCAATCTCCCAGCACCTGCTGGCTGGGCAATGCAATCCCCCAGTAGCCACCAGGGGCTGCTATTGCACCAGTGAGAGCTAACCCCCCTCCCCGAGGAAGGAGAGCAGTCCTACAGATGCTCAATCCTTCCTCATCCCCACTGACCCCTGGCAGCCCGTGCTCGTTCCCGAACACGGGTTGCTGGCATGGCGTGAGGTGTGGCGTCCAGCACCTCAACCCTCAGCACCACCGGGCCAATTTCTTTTATTCTTAACTTTTCTAAGTTGACACTTGTCCTAGCTCCTTTATGCTCTTTCCCATTTTTCTGTTGCTGTGTAATGTGTTTTTTTCTGCTAACTGTATCAGAACCAGATCCTTATCATTTTCATGTATTTTTTTTAATTGCAGTATGTACTGTTGACTTCTGCAATATGTTATTCCTTACATGCAAACATACAAAATTGCCAGTAGATACAGGCCATTTGGTCTATCTAGTCTTCTCAAGAGTGCAGCACTTCAGTCCATTAGACTGCAGCTGCCCCCCTCCCTCATATGCCCTCCCCCCATCTCGCGCCCCATCCCAGTTTGTACCCTCCTCTTGAATCTGTCCCACCCCCTCTTGAAGCCCCCAACACTCTGCAGCGATATGTCTTCCTCTGGCAGAGCATTCCACCCTGCCACCACCCTTTCTGTGAAATAGTGCCTCCTCTGTTCCCCCTTGAACCTGCCTCTTCCAGCTTCATGCAGTGTCCCCTGGTTTCCCTTCCATCCTTCAAACTGAACATACACCTGGTGTCTGCTCTGTTCAGTCCCTTCAGGTACTTGAAGATCTCAATCATATCCCCTTTCTCCCTTCTTTCCTCCAGGGTATACATATTGAGCTCTCTCAGTCTCTCCTCATATGGTCCGTCCCCCAACCCCAGGATCATTTTTGTTGCCCTGCGCTGTGCCCCCTCCAATAGTCTGATGTCCCTTTTCAAGTAGGGGCACCAGAATTGCATGCAGCACTCTAGGTGCAGTCTCACCAGGGACATGTACAGGGGCAAGATGACCTCCCCACTCCTGGAAGTAATTCCCCTTGATATGCAACCTAGCATCCTGTTTGCCTTCGCTGCTGCCTTCCTGCACTGAACAGAGTGGTTCATCTCCCTGGTTACCAGCACTCCCAGATCCTTCTCCTCCTTGGATTTTGTTAATGAGACACCTTCCAGCCAGTAATTGTGTTCTGGGTTCTTGCCTTCTAAATGCATCACTTTGCACTTCTTGGCATTGAAACCAAGCTGTCAAGTGTGAGACCATTCCTCCAATACAATGATCTATTGTATTGTTGTCTATCCTGTAACCAGAACCTCCTTGTAAATGAGCCTTGCTCAGTAGGGCTTTGTTCCTGGTAAACAAAATAAATACAAAAGCATCTGCCTAGCCTCATAACAGTAGAGGAGAGAAGAAAATGATATATCGTAAGCCTGCATCGTACCGGAGTGGAGGGGTGCACCATCTCCAAAAGGCCATGACAGAGCAGCTTTATGAAGTGTGTCACATGCTGTATGAGCATTAAAAGAGTATGAGAACAAGGGTGTGGGAAAGAATATGGTTGGCCTCCCCTCGGAAAGTGATGTAAGAAGGTACCAGGTATGTAAGCAGCTGGTATCATGCAGTCTCCGTGGACAACACTACCACAGTCTTACCATTTGTAATAAAAAAGATTCCCATTAAAAGTTTAAAACAAAGCCGGCCCAGTGGCGTGGAGGAGGGCTGAGGCATCCATGCCTTACCTCCTGCCACACTGGTGACCCGTGTTTGCAGTGAGAGCGGGATGCCGGGGGTCAGCTGGGAAGGGAGAGGATTGAGCATCCGGAGGACTGCTCTCCTCTCCCGGGGAGGGAGGGTTTGTGCTCCCGCCGAATGACTGCCCCAGGGGGAGGCCTGAGGGCAGTGCTGGTCTGCACGGCACCACAGAAGGGAGGGTGCTGTTGGACTTCAGCGGATGTGCGAGCGCCTCCATGCATGCAAGTCTGGCATGTGCACCCCGGCAACAGGGTCAAGGGTGAAAACAAAGGAAAAATCCCCTGGCTGTGGATGACAACTGACCATCTGCAGGCTCCACACCCGGTGACCAGGCAGCAAAAGGAGTCTGTACAAGTAAGTCCCGGGTGATACCAGGGTGATGGGGCTGGGGGGGGTCAGTCAGAGGGGGGCAGCCAGGGGCAAAGTTGATAAATACCATAGTAAAAAAAAGTTTAAAACATCATTGTATGTTGATAATGGAACAAACTAATGTGCCATGCATGTCTGCATTGCCAAATGTTTCCTCAATAAACTCAAGTTAAAAAATAAGGTTAAAACATTCTCCCTCGCATTCGCACAGGACCAAAAGTACTTGCCGCCAGTATTAAAGAGGCAGCTTAGACAAATGTCCCATTACTTTCTGTTTTTTTATTTCAAACGTTTTATGAGGAAAGACATACAGAGTTGATCAAGTCATTTCTAGATGCGTACTGGGGTGAGGGGTATGGAAGATAGTACAAGATGAGAAAAAATACATAGCAACTAGCAGTATTACAATAGTAGTAATCATATGCAGCTGTACAGTACATCAAGGAAGCATAATCATAAATATAAGGCAAATCTGTACACAGTTACTTACAGTATATCAACTTGAGCTTCGATAGGCAGGGGGAACTACTCATACAGGTATAGTGGGGAGAGGGAGAGGGGGAGAGCAACATGGCCAGGGCAGTATGAGTGGGAGGGGGGAAGAAAGTCAAGAGGTGGAGGTCATGGACAGTTGCAGGTGGGAGCAGAAAAGTCATGAACAAGAGACTTAAGGGAGAAGGCAGAAGAGACAGAGCAAATTGACAGGGGAAGGGTGGACCAAAATTTAGGAAAGTGATAAGAGAAGGTAGCTTGATCAACAGTAGATTTCCTAGATGGAATAGAAAAGAAATGGGAAGCATTTTTGAGGAGAGGGTAAGAGGAAGGAGGGGGATAGGAAAGTAGGGAGGTGTAAAGTAGGAGGGAAGGGAACAAAACCAGAATTTGGATATAAAGGATGCACAATGGGAAAGTCACTTGGCATCAAGAGAGGGTCGGGAAAACACAGAGTAGAGTGAGCAATGGTGGTTATGTGGGGACAGTCTAAGGCAAAATGACAAAAAGAGTGAAGGGGGGGGGTCCTGTCTGGCAAGGGAGGATTTGGGAGCACCATTGTAAACTATGTCACCATACTTAAAAATAGGGAGAATCATCTTTAAAACAATCTCTTGGTGGGTAGGATGCATGATACTTGCTTTGTTCCTGTAGAGTGCACCAAGCTTGGGGTGGCGCTTATGGCTATGGCATCAGTGTGCACCAAGAAATCACGATGTTGGTCCAGCAGTACCCTGGGGTGCTTAAAGGTAGACACATCCTTCATCGCGGTACCACAAGGGTGTGGAATAATGGGAGGGAGGTGAGTCTGGTAAGCCTCTATCTGGTGCCAGAAGTCATGGAAACTGTTTTTTAGTGATTGAAGGACAGTTGATTAGACTGGAATCAATGCTGAATATTGTCAAAATCCAGCTGTGGCTGGGAAGTAAGTAATGAGACCTTATCTACTCTGTTTCTAATCCCTCTTCCTCCAGCCTCATTAAAAATTCTGCTGTAATCTTCTCCATTAGTTTTCCATCTTAAGGGATTTGAATACATGTATGTACGTATGTCTGTCTATTTTGGTTCCATTAGCTGACTCCCCCCCCCCATAGCCATCCCCCTCCTTCCCCCCAAGTCGGCTATTTTTAGTCCCCATCCCTGTTAGCAGAACAAAGCCTGCACTATGGGCTGCTGAGGTCCTTGTCTCTGTGTTCCCCCATAAGCTCATAGTCGTGCTCTATTTAAGGTTTTTGGCAGTAGATTCAGTAGCTGGTTACTTGTAATTCTGTACTTATATTCCGCATTATGTCTCTCTGTTTGCATTACCATTGCACTGTTTGTTTAAATATTCCCTGAGTTGTTCTTATTGTGTCCACTCATTCCCATGAAGTGTGAACCACAGAGGGGGCAATTCCCCTTCTGCTGCACTGTATATGTTATGTACTTGACGTGGAACCTTTGCAAAAGAGTTTTCACTCAAAGATTTTTTTCCGAACAATGAACTAAATAAATAAATAAATGTCCTCTATAGTGGATCTTTAGTCAGGCAGATAGTGATTAACTCCCAGTTCTCTTAAAGAGCTAGTGTACTGCCTAAAACTAATTCGTTTTTAAAAGCAGTTAACCATTACCTTTTATATCTGAGGTACTTTTTGTTTTCCTTTTGGTTAATTCGACAGTAGCTTACCTGATGTCAGTAGGTGTGATGTGTACAACAGCATTCTGCCTGGCAACTGACATATTTAGCTCTGTTCCCCCACTACGTATTCAGCATTGTAACCTATGTGACCATGACATCACTGCTGCTTAGGAACAGCCTCTCAGTAGCTGCCAGATCAGCTGTCTGTGATGTCACTGGCAGTGAGAGTACAATGCTGATGATGTAGTGAGGGGATCAGAGGTAGGTATATCAGCTGCCAGGCGGACAGCTGTTCCACACACGCAGCACTATATTATCACATAGACGACCTTCTAATGAGCAACAGGAAAAAGAAAAATACTTCAGAAATAAAAAGTTACAACCAACTACTTCTTAAAATCTGTATCATTTTCCTGTCTATTTTGGTTCCACTAGCGCATTAATGCTGCTGAAACTCCGTCAAATCCCTACCAACTCTGCCTGGTGTTGTAACCGTGGTCTAGAAGAAGTGGACCCATTGATCTCCATAGCTAACACCTCCTGCACTTTCAGCAGCTTGTAAAAGTCTGCCCCATAGTGAGCAGCATGTTGTGAAGAGAGTCAGAGTTCATGGATTTGTAAGTTATGCTTTCTGCATGGTGATCAATTCAGACAGAGGTAATACCTCCAAAAGCCAGGTATTAAGAAAGTTTTTTGATTCCTCACCTTCCACTACCTCCAGTAACCCTGTAGTTGAGACACTGCAAACTCAAGTGGCATGCTCAAAGAATCAGTGCTCAAGCCTAGCATGCAAGATACTGTTTTCTTTTAAAAGTCCAGTGCTTATGTTATGTACATAGGACCTCTGAGAACAAATTAATATATAAGGAAACAGACTCTAAGAGAAACACCAGCGCAGTCTTTTATAAATGCATCATCACATTTACATGGAGAGACAACCAGTAGTTCAATGTGCTTATGCAACTGGATGAGATGATGCTTGTGTAACTTGATTTGCTTTGTGGCTTTCCGCCTCTGTATCCGTGGGATATACTACCCTGTAGGGGTATGACGCAAGGAACCCTAGAGGAGGGTTCCCCCTTACAGGTGCCATGGCAATGATTGTGTTGGCTAAAGGTAGGTTAGGAAGAAGCTCACGGGTAAGAGAGATGAGCCACTGGAGGAGGAGGGGTGGATGGTGGGCAACGAAAAAACAAATCCTGAAGGGGCCCAGGATGAGAGGCATTTTAAGCCCGATGGGGGAGTGACGTAGTTGCTCCAGCAATCGAACATCAGGGTTAAAGCCCTCCCATTCAATGTGGTTATGCAACTGGATGAGATGAGATGAGATGATGCTTGTTTAACTTGATTTGCTTTGTGGCTTTCTGCCTCTGTATCCATGAGATATACCACCCTGAAGGGGTAAGACGCAAGGAACCATAGAGGAGGGCCACCCCAACAGGTGCCATGGGAATGATTGCGTCAGCTAAAGGTAGGTTAGGAAGAAGCCCAGGAAGAATACCCAAAGGTGTCAAGCTTCGAAGAGGCAAGGATGATGAATGAATTCTGAGAAGATAAGGGCTGACTTCCTAAGGAGTGAGGGGAAAGCCAGGGCCACCATCCGCCTCCATCCAACATCAGAACCTAACTAACTAATTGAAGAAAGCACTAACTCTATCTAATATTATGACCATTGGCACAGAGGAGAGGAAAAACCCCCTTTGAGGAGGACATCTCTGGGGATCCAAGGCCTACGTTGCCTTCCCTCCAGGCTGACGACGTTTGATTTGAGACATATGTCAGTAAAGAGAACAGTTCATTAATGTCATTTAAGAGACGAGTACGGTAACGAGAGGGATATGAGTAGGAAGGATGATGATGGAATAGGGAAATTCCCCAAAAGAAAGCACAGATCAAAGAGGGAACATGAGGCTGTGCACAGATCGAAGAAGGAACATGAGGCAATAATGAATACTGATGGTGATCACTGCAGGAGGGCAGCAGGTCGATGAGGTAGCATAAGATCCAATAAGGGGTATGCTTGATTGAACAAGGCGAGTAAGTAGACACTGAGGCCAATAAGGCATGATTATGCGATTTGAATGAAAAGACCATGATGTTGTAGTCGAGGGGGTAGCATAGGATTCAATGATAGGAATGCTTGAGTAAGTGATGTAAATAGATAAACCTTGAGGCAAGGATGAGTGAATGATGACTGGAGTAATGAACGCGATACATGTGGGAGGATAGCCACGGGTTGAAGATGATGCAGTGAAGCCATGAGTGGAATGAATCCTTGATGGCTGGTGTGAGATAATTCAATGATAGGAATGGTCGAGGAAGCGAGTAATAAGGCTCCTCGAAAGGAGGTAGACTCCAAGACCAAGAAGGCATGTCTGGAACCAGAGGGCATGCGAACCTAATGCAGACTGAAGATGATGATGATCGCTGCAGGAGTGCAGCAGTGAAATACAAGAAGACTGAGGAAGAGGAGACATGAAATGAACTTGAACATGAACTTCAATGATGGCGGGGAGCAGCCAGCCAAGCAGCTTTTGGATGAGGCGCCAGCCCGTAGCAAAGGGTGATGGACAAGAAGGCATGGCCATGAATGGAGATAGAGTTAAATCGAGGTGACTGACATTGCAGGCCAGAGGGAGGCTGCCGAGACAGAGCGACGGAACGATTGAAAAAGATGAGCAGGTCAAGGCGAGATATCGCGGAATGCGAGCAAATCGGACGATGAGGAGTGAAACCATGACTGGAGTAAATCCTTGATGGCTGATGATGGAATGCAGCCATGAATGGAGGCTCGATGAGATAAGAAAGGGTTAATGAGGACTGGAGTCAGGAACCTGATAGATGCGGGAGGAGGGTCGCGGATCGATGAGGTGGCACATGAATCGTGATCGGTATGCCCAAAAGAAATATCCACTGCTGGTCAGACGGAGTCGGTTGGATGAGAAAAGGAACTAGGATGAGGAAGGTAAAAACAGGACGGTACAATGATGGATTGAAGCCATGGCGGCTGGTACAGGAAAGCGAGGCATGAAATGATGAAGGATGAGAGAGAAGGCAAAGGGTAGCATCGGACCCAGCCAGTACATGGATATCGAGTAGATACAAGGTAGCAGAGACAGGAGTAGGTGAATGAGAGGCAGACTCAAAGAAGAAAGTATGCATGGCTTACAGGATAACTGAACTGGATGGCCACAGGTCGATGAGGGATGGCCGCGGTTCAATGAGGTGCCATGGGGCCATGATAGGTAATTGGAATGAAGCCTTGATGGCTGGCACAAGTAAGGTAAATAGGAACTGACAAGGTACGATGAGGGAGGGAAGCCCAGAAGGCTGGAACGGGTTATGATACCAGATTGAAAACTAGGCAGGAATAGCCTGAAGTTGATCTATGACAATCAAATAGTGCCACCTGCCGGTTAGTGCAAGAATCCCCCAGATTGAGGCTTGACTGCAATGTAGCAGTATAATATATTCGTATGCTGCATAAGTATACTGCCAGCTGAAGACACAATGCTGCTTGCATGGAACACCCCGGATCAGGGATGGCTATGAGTAGTGTCCAGAAGTCCAGCCAGAAGGTGGAAACAAATAACTGCAAACACGCACAGCCATCCTGTACGATTGAAAAGAGCTGGACTCAGAGTGACAGAGAGGTTCAGAAAGGGAACCTGGTCAGCCATAGTGGGTGGCGTACATACCCTGAAACAGTACCCGAAATCCTAAAATAATTGAGATTCGTGATCATACCAGTCTCAGTGCCGCTCTAGGAATCTGGGGGAAGAGCAAACTGAGGCAGTCATACAGCATAGCACAGCAGCCGGAGATGCCATCTTATGATGGCAGATGCAGGGTTCCGGAAACCAACCGGTAACTCAGGAAAGCAGCTGGGCATCATCCATACCAGACATGAACAGGGAAGCCGTGCAGAAACTAATGCAGTTGCAAATGGTAGGAAAAAGGAGCCAGGGAATCGGACTAACGCCAAAACAGAAAACGGAACACTGAGGTACTTACTGTTGGGGCAGGATGGATTGCAGAAGTTGGGTCCTGGCTTCACAGCGGATTAGAGAGGTAATGCATGAGATGCAAGACTGGATTAACCAGAGATGCAGAGTGAAGTAACTGCTGGGGGTTCCCAGAATAGGCTGCGAGAGCATGAGGTACCAGAGAGCTGTAAATGTATCCGGGTAGCCAAGCAGAGAACTGGACATGCAAACAAGCTAGAGCAATAAAGCAGCAAAATCCGACTAGGAGATGCAGGCAGAAAACCCTAGTCCAGAGAGCATGGGAATGAAATGGAAAGGTCTGTTGTGGGTTAGTCAAAAATGAATTCCGGGTGCAGGAAACGTAAAAGAGCTAGGTATGCCATGGGGGGGAAGTGAGGAGAAGGTAGGGTCTGCGGACTGGGAATGGAAAGGAAACAGGCGTGCTGTAGGCGGGGGGGCAGGAGGCAAATCGGGCAGAGAAATGCGAGGGCTGTGGATACTTGAAAGCGCCGGTGGCAGGATGAAGTGTGCCAGGAAGCCGAAAAGAAAATACGGAGGGAGAGAACACAGGCACTGCAACAAGAAATGGCAAGACCGGAGGAAACAGAAGATGCAAGGAGGAGACGAGGAGAAACATCCGACAAAGCCTCTGGCAGCAACAAAAAAAACGAATCCTGGAGAGGCCAAGGATGGATTATTGACAGGGGATGAAGAGTTGATCCGCCCATGGAACCTGGGCTTAACGCCTTCCTATTAGCAGCAGAGAGGACAAACCCAGAAGGCACCAGTTTCGGTACTTTAATCAACCCACCCCCCCCAAAAAAAACTGTTTATGTAAAGGGGACTTAAACAGTCCACATTTCTGAATTTTCTGATGCTTAGATTATTCAGGGTGTGGAACTGTAAATTTTGCTCAGTCGTCCAATCCTTTCCCTTTCCTGGTGTCAAACATATGAAGCTCCACCCCTTTGCCACTCCCACACTCAGACATCTTGTGATGCAGTTGTTTGAAGAGCGCAGGGGGGTGTTCTATTGATAGCAATGGGAGCGTGGTTTAATATATATATGATATCATATTTCAGTGGGCCACTGGGTTTGAATCAATGCCATAGCTCAACCAACAAGGCTCTTGTTAGTTGAGCTGTGGCTTTGATTCAACCACAGAGGCCCCCTAAAATATTAAAACATATATTTTAAGTCATATTCTCATTGCTATCAATAGAGTGTACACCCACACTCTACAAACATCACAAAACCTCTGAGCGCAGGGGTGGCGCTTCATACTTTTGGCACCAGGAAGAGGAAGGGATCGGGTGACCAAGGAAAAATTTATAATCCTTTCCCCTTAACAACCTCAGCATCATTAAAATTTAAAAACATGGACTTTAACTCTGGCTTACAGAGTTATACCTTATTACAATGCTTAAACTTTAACAGTTAATGTTAAATGAGGCGATTTTCATTATCCTCAAGTGCATAGTGAAGTGTTATTAATAAGATATACTCTAGAAACATATTTATTTATTTATTTGCTTTTGTTAACCAGGTAAGCACACTAGACAGCAACGTGCCTATTTTCAGGAGCGACCCAGGAGAGTTACAGGGTATCCATATGACAATAATTACTTACAGGAGCCACATGCTCCGACAGGTAGGTTACATCCAGGAGCCACATGCTCCAACAGCTGGTAATACAGTAGAGTATACATACAGGAGCCATAAGCTCCAACAGTTGGTAATACAATAGGGTTTACATACAGGAGCAAGAGCTCCGCTGTAGGGTGATACAGAGGTAACAACAAATAACAGTTTAGGGAATTTACAAGAACAACAAGGCAGGAGTCAAACACAAATGCAGCACCACCTGGAGCGGTAAGTGCCTGGGAGGTGGTCAACAGATATATACTGAAGGGAGCAACTGCACACTGAGAGAGGTAGGTGGAGCTTAACACAAGCAGGTGGATGCGTTTAGGTAGTTCCATAAGGAGGATTTGAAACAGAGGTGGAGGGGAGGCAACGGACATGAGCAGGAGGAGTTCCATAGCTCGTGCATGGACGGTGAAGGTCTCGATCGCTCAGGAGGGTGCGGGTCTTGGGAACCCGGCAGGCCTTGGCTGCGCACGACCTAAGATTGTAGACAGTGGATGCTTGTTTTAGCGGAAGGGCGAGTGAGGCAGGAGTGGCCGTTCTAACTATGCTGTCAATGAAGTTGCCAAGGGTGTAGGTCCAGAAATTCTCAGGGAGTAGCCACTCTAGATGTGAGTATAGCTCGCAGCGGTGAGTGAGGCGGGGGGCCGAGAGTGCGAAGCGACATGCGTTATTGTATGCGGTGTCCCACTTGGCAAGGCGAGAGGACGGGACGGGGGCAAAGGCAACGAGCCCGTAAGAGTGTGTAGGGAGGAGAATCCCCTTAGCTATAGCAAGCCGAGCTGCGGGGGTGAGGCAGTCTTTTGCCCTATAGGCTAGGCCAAGCTTGGCATTAGTCGCTTTACACAGGGCCCGAATATGTGCGGTGAGGTCCAATTGGGGATCGAGAGTGATGCCTAGGTATTTTACAGAGTCAGCGTTTGGAAGGAGGAAGTCACTAGATCCTTGGATTTTTAGGGGGATCGTACAGGAGGATGTTTTGGCCATGAGGCCAAAGAGCAAGGTCTGCGTTTTCTTGAGGTTCACTGTGAGTTTGTGCCCAATGAGCCAGTTCCTGATGTGGGCGAAATCAGAGTTAAGCTGAGAGTTGATGGAGGAGATGTGCTGAGAGCTGGATAGGATAACAAGGTCATCGGCGTAGAGGGTAAGGTGCCCATAGGAAGTGACGGAAGGTAGCCCGTTTATGAACAGGGAGAACAGTATAGGTCCAAGGACAGATCCTTGAGGCACCCCGCTGTTCACTGGGGAGAGGGGTGAAAGGGTTCGATTAAAGCAGGTATATTGCTGCCTGCCCTCAAGGTAATTGGCGAACCAATCAAGGGCATGGAGGGAGAAACCATGGGACTTCAGGGCAGAGAGGAGGAGGGGGTGGTCCACCCGGTCAAAGGTCTTTGATAGATCAACGAAGATGGCCCCAGTCAACTTACCTTTCGTCAGTTGCGGACCGGATCTGGGAGGTGACAACTGCAAGGGCGGTCGATGTGCTGTGCCCTTTGCGGATGCAAAACAATAATTATTTATGAATGTGATGTGTGCATTTTATTCTGTGTGACTCAATAAAAATAAAATAAAAAACACATGGACTGTGTAAATCCCTTTCAGGTATGCAACTTTGGTGGTGGGGAGAGGGGCTTGAGGAGTTGTTTAAAAATGAGCACAATCGTTGCTCTTTAAAGGGGCCCCAGTTTACATTGATTAAATTATTAGCACATACATCACAATTAGTCTTTCCCACCTAAATGTAAGGTAGTACTTCAAACAGAGCATACACATGTAACCCCTAAGTGGCGCTATCCCAAGAGCTACTAACCCTGCCTGCTTGGCTAATAGCAGGTTAAAGGGCCTGGGTACTGAAACGGGTGCCTCCACCCAGAGGTCAGGGTTGTTAGAGGTCAAGCTAACCTGGGCACAGCCCTCTGGGACACTGTAACCCCCCTCTTTCCCTTCTAGTGGCCTGAACAATATACAATAATCACTTTCACAATGACCCTTATTCACCATTCAATTACCCACACTGTTTGCACTTACCACCAGGGCTGGTTCTTCTAGCTCGACCCTGGGAACCCCCTCTAAAACAAGGTTATGCACAGCAAATAGCAACAGTACAGTACTCTTGGCACAAACTGGAACCACAGTTGGGTTAAATGCAAAAAGAGTTAGATCTGATTTATTCAGGGGACTTGAACAAGGAAGGGGCGTAATCAGGTTGATTTGCTTGAAGGCTGTATCAATCAGACAGTTATGCATGCACTTCAGAGTCCCTACACAGTCAAACACTCTGGGTACCCAGGTAGGAAGACGGTGGGCTAACCAGGAACGTTGCCCGGGGTAGGCCAGCTTGCAACTGGTTGGGGCCCTGTGATGGAAGAAAGCAACATGCACAACACACACTATTTGTAATCCGGAGCCGGAGGGCTCAGTTCGTGACATAAAAGACAACAAAGCAATCAGATGACAACACTTTAGATGTAGCTGTTGTTGCAGGGAGCTACCCTGATGTTTACTCATGATACCTAATACAGGACACAGGCAGGACGAAATCAAGACAGAAGGTTGTTGAACTGGAGTGCCAAGAGAAGCAGGGCCCACATGAATTATCAAGGCGGTCGTTCCTATTCAAAGCGTGAGCAGGGGGCTGATCCCCAGGCAGGTCTCTCGTTGATGGCTTTCTCTGTGCAGCAGGTAGTCTGGTTGGGCCAGTGTGGCAAAGCCCAGGCCCAATGGAGATGAATATGGATTCAGTCCGTGGGTGCTGGATGCAGCCTCCAGCAAGCAGAGCACAGTTCAGCACACAGCGGGGAACCAAATCACGACCCACTAACAGCACACAGCACATTTACATGTAAGAAATTCTACTGTACCAGGCAGATTGCTATTCGGTCGCAATTACAGAGTCTCTGCACAAACCGGGAGTTCAAAGGTGGCTGGAAATCCTGACAGGCTGATCGCAGTCAGCAAATCTTCGGTCTTCTTCAGGTTAAAGCCTGGTCACAGTTGTGTGGCTTAAATCATCCTCACAATTCGGATTCAGTCCGAATAAACTTCAATTTCCCTTTCAGGGACAGAAGGTAAACAGGCAGGCCAAAACGCAGCCCTTTCACAGTTCTCCTGTGCGAATCTATGCAGGGTGCTGTTACTCCTTCACTTCCCAGCTCAGATCTGAACTGAAACTGCAAGCAGACTGGGACTTTCCCCAGGATCCAAAATTTTGGTTGGCTGATTCCTCTGTCAGTCACAAGGGCTACCCCTCCAGGTTCATTTAGGTGTCAAAAGCCCAAAATTACAATTCCTACAGAATTTTGCTCCCACAAAGCCCCTGGGGACAGACTCCATTTTAGAGTCCCCAAAGGTACTGTTTGGCCCATTTCAGCAGTCCAGGACCAAGATGGTGGAGATAAACAGAAATGTCCATGCTGCAAACAAGGCAGGTTAGACAAACTGCAATAATATTACTATTCTAATAAATGATCAGCAAACAAGTACATCTTCTAACAGAGATCCCTCTCAGATTAATTATGACTGCAATCCAGGCAGCTCTTAAAGAGACAGTACACAGAGACTGTACAGGCACTCTCTGGCAATACATTTAAACTGCTAAAACACAGGACACCAGCCTGGCAGTGACCATGTAGGCAAGCTCAAAGAAGACTTTTCGGGAACCCCCATTTGTAGGGGGGGTTATACACAGAATAACTATGTTTTCAAACAGGGTAACTTCAAGCCGGTTTAGCAATTTAGCTTCACTAAAGAAACTTTACAGTCAGAACAGTAGGTCCATGTAATAGACAGTTCACAGATCAGGTCTCTTAGATGTTTTTTGGACCCTCACAGGACAATGTCATGGGGAAGAAGCAGAAACCATTTTAGGAACATCAGGGGTGACTGGTTCCACATCACTGATAACTGACTTGGCAACATCTGGTCTGTCTCTGGTGTTGCCTGCAGGATTCTTGGGAGGATTCTCGGCAGGATCAACAAACTCTGTTGGAGCGAAAGCAACAGTTGAAACAGCTGTTTTGCAGGGCTTACTCCTAGCAGCTGGTCTACGTGATGATGTCATATAAGATTTGGTCTCACTCCACTGTATTAGACTATATAGGTTAATGGACCCATTTGTGAAACAATATTCCCAGCTTTCCAATTTTGGTTTCTATCAATGCTGGCTAAAACTCTCTCCTACAAGAAACATGGGCAGGGACGTATGTCCTTTACCTGTCATTTTACCAAACTGTCTCTTTTCCACCTCCCTCTGGAAATTAGGCTTCAGTAAATCCATTAATCAACTTGAAGGGAAACAGGCAGGACCAAGGGCCCAACACTCAAGTGTGGGGCTAGTCCCAATGTACACATTGGGACAGATTTTCAAGTGGGGAGACAGGGCTTGCCACCAAGCCCTGTGTCAGTGCAAAGTCTGCCACACCTGCAGCCAAGGGTTTGCCACAACTCGCACCCAATTTTATAACCTGGGACACAAGTTGAGACAGTGCCCTCATTTTACGGCAGCTTGCACCAATGCTGTGGCACAAGCCCCACCAAATGAGAGCCCCACAGGCATAAAGTTAGACCAGGAGGGAGCTAGTCTAATTTTGCTGTGACGCTGCAACGGATTTGCGGCAGGGGGTTTGCGGCAAGATGGCTTCCAAAATTGCACATGCAGCACAGTTTGATGTAAGTCGGCACTTGTGTCAAACTTTTGGCCGCAAGTCCGTTGCAGCGACCACAACACTTTTGAAAATCGGGCCCTTTGTGTGCAAATACATTTTGGTTTACTTACTGTTTACTGTAGTATTGTAGTGTATCAGACTAATTTTGCTTAGTTCTAGGCTGACATCTTCTGATACTACAAATCCCAGAATCCCCCTGCAACTGACATCAGAGCAGTAGGCAGCAGTGGGACATTAAAAAGCCAGCAGTGCATGATAGTGTTTATATAAGTTCTGATCTTTTGTTTGCTGGTGTCGCTGTCCTCCCTGAGCTAAGTACAGTCACAGAGGACTGCACTTAGCCCCTGGCGAAAAGCAGACCCAGAAAACATTTGATCGGAAATTATAAAAGCTCTAACATGCACCGAAGACTACAGAATCTCCCACTGCTGCCTATGCTGTCACCCTTCCTCGCTGCAAACATGTTCCTTGCAATGTTATTGCTTCTGACCTCCTTACCCACAGCATTGCTATCCCTTAGTCCCTTGCTGATACCAAGGCCTGCTGATCCCTCTGAACAACCCTACAGTTCCCGAGCCCCCCCAGTCATATGCCCCCATATTGGACTCCTAATCCTAGTGGCACATGGGAAGTGCTACGGGTTTTCCCAACATGGCTGTGTCTCCAGGACCACATGCCTGCCCCTCCTTTCTAGGAGCAAAACCTGGAGAATGAAGCACTACCTCAGAGCCACCAGAGGCTTTACAGTAATGTTACTCCTACTGTCAGGCAATTTCCACCCCAACCCAGGCCCTGCTAGTAACTCTGGGTCTGGCACCCACAGCCAAGGACTGCTGAATATAGTCTTCCTAAATATCAGTAGTCTAAATTTGCCCAGTTCGATGCCTGGCCCAAATTAGTGCAGCCAGACATTATTTGCCTAACTGAAAATTGGCTCAGTCTACACATTCCTGATGCCACTATCTCACTGCCAGACTTCAATATCTTCAGGGAGGATAGAGAAGGTGAGTGAGTAAGCTGGAGGCTGCCTTATATACCTCAGATCAGACCTGCAAGCCTCTAAAATGTCGAAGACATAACCGGAATTGTGAATGCCTAGCAATAAAGCTTTTGATAGGGCACGGGCATAAATCTCTTGTCATCCTGTCTGTATATGTCCCACTGGGTAAAAAGAATCTGAGCACAGAGTAACTTACTCAATATTTTATGCAACTCAATCAGAACTGGAATACATTGTTACCGGTGATGTTAACATCAATTGAAATGCTAAGTCCAGCACAGGTCATAGAGATAAGATGTCCAGCCTATTTCTCACACAAATGGTCACTGAGCATACCAGGACCAATTATAAAGCAGGCACCATGGCGCTACTTGAATGGGTACTAGTTACACACCCTGATAGGGTTAAAGTTGTCAAAGTTCTGCCAAATACCCTAGGTGACCACTCCCCGGTGCATTATCTATGTGCAGTTAAACAAACCAGGCCACCACCCCAGATCACAGTCAGCCCAGTCCTGAACAAAATGAAGCTGCCTGAATTCAGATGTCTTAGGTGCCATTCCTAATATCGACTCAGCACTAGAATTCTTTGTGTTTGAGTTCACACTTGCCCGTGATAAACTGGTACCCTTCAAAAAATGCAAGGCAAGAAGAAAGCCTTTTGAATGGATCATCCCTGAACTCCTTGCTCGCATGAGGGAGAGGATCAATCTGGGGGCACTGCCCAGAGAAAGAGTCCCCTGTCCACCTGCAAAGGTAAAAGGAAGAGCACAGTAAGTGCACCACTGTGACTACAAAGGCCAAATCTGAATTCTATAAGGACCAGCAGACCCAGAAATGGAGCTATGGCAAAAGATTCTGGGACAGTGCCTCGAAACTCCTAAGCAAAGGAGTTGAAACCTTTCCTCAGATAGGTTGGCCCAGTGGAGTGGAGGGCTGAGGCATCATGCCTTACCTCCTGCCATGCCAGCGACCCGTGTTCATGGTGCGAGCAGGTCACCAGGGGTTGGCCGGGAAGGGAGAGGATCGAGTATCCAGGGGACAGCTCTCCTCTCCCAGGGAGGGTGGAGAACATGGACCGACATTTGCCTGACACCTAGCGGAGGCTAGGTGTTGGCATGCCAACTCCAGGGCCCTTGAGAGGGTGGGGGTGTAGAGGATAATTCCCAGGGCCCAGCACCAAGACGGTCCCAGGCCACTTAGCATACTGTATGCAGGAAAGGGGACATGAGCTGGTAGGGACCCCAGAGTCTGAACTTTCCCTGGGGCCCAGAATTCCTCTCAAGGGGCCTGGCCAAGTCTGATGCATTGGGGCACAGAGGAGGAGCTGCCAACGGTGTGCAGTGTGTGCTGTGTGCCACTGTCAGCATTGCACGCTCCCCCTCATAGAAACACAGAATTTGACGACAGATAAGGACCGCTTGGCCCACCCAGTCTGCCCATTTCCCTACCTAATGGATAAGCTGCAGATCCTAGTTAACCAGCAGCCTACTTCTTTCTACCCCCACCCCCTAGAATTGCCTTATGACTGTCCCATGCATGCTTGAATTCAACCACTGTTTTTGACTCCACAACCTCCTCCGGAAGGCCGTTCCATGCATCCACAACCTTCTCTGTGAAGAAATACTTCCTTACATTACCTCTCAGCTGCCCCACCTCTATCTTCAAATTGTGCCCCCTTTCAAACATGGAAAAAGGTCCCGACCGCATGCCATGAACCATCCCCCACAGGCCCCGTCCCCAAGATGGCACCTCCCTGATGCTGGATCCATTCCCGGTGGATTGAGTCACTCCCCACCACTCTGTCACAAAGGGTAAGTTATGGGGGCATGAAGGGAGGGGTTTGATCCTTGGGGGACAATGCTGGAGGGACAGAAGAAAGAAGAAGGAGAGTGCCAGTCAGGACCACAGGGGGAAAAATGCAAGTAAAAAAAACCTCTACTCAAATGCTCATGGTGGAGGGTTGAGAGGTCCTTGATCCCACCAAAACTGCCAGTTACTGCAACACAGCCTGTACTGACTGTCACAAACGCACTCAGCAGGTCAGGCCCTCTGCTTCCACAGTGCCAACCACCGAGTGCGGTATTGTGAACAGGTAACAGACAGGGTAACCCTCTTGTCTGCTTGTGGGTCTGAATCACCTTTGGTCTCAAGTTCGGGGGGGGGGGGTTCAAACTGTGACCCTTATGCTAGCTTACCCAAATGTACAGGCTCAGATAATCTGCTCTTCGGGGGGATGCCAGATATCTTTCGCCTAAGGGCACCTAACCAGATATCCAAAATGAACCCTTAAAACTCTATAAAAGACCTTTTCCCAGTTTGGTAACACCATCATGCTTATGAACAGTTTTTGTTAATCTTAACCCTCCATACGTCACATGCAAAAAGAACTTTGAAGACACACCCAGGCAGTCTTTCAAAATAATATTTTTACTAAAATGGATAAAGATATGTAAAATGTAAACACAGAACACTATATCAAAAAGTATACAATCACTTAAAAGAAAACAAGGAAAAATACAAACCAAAAACTCCTACCACAATACAATTAGACTTTTTCTATCTAATGTATTACCTCTATGCAGTGCTTAAGTTAAATCTCGTTTCTTAAGAGCCCAAAACGAAATGTCACTCAGCTGAAACACAGAATACAGTTTAAAATTCTGTGTTTCCACCCCCTCCTATGATGTCATTTAGCTCCTCCTTTTAGAATATAAAAATTATACAAACAATGATCTTCCTGTCAGGAGATATTTTAAATACTGTGACTTCAGCAAAAACTAATTTCCTAATATGACTCCTTAATTAACATCCCCACGTTGATCTCGAGCAGTTCCTATTCTCAGGGCACATCAAAGGATTTGTATGACTTTTCACACCATGGTGTGTAACATGTTTTTCCCTCTAAGACGTCATAAATGTTTACGATATCTATAGCCTGGCAGCTGGGTCAGTTCTAATTAAGATAGGCAAACAGGAGACGCATAATTAAGTCTCTCTAGTCTTTTAATTATCTCCTGGTTTCAGGTTAATATATTCTGTAGCTTTCTAAAACTGGGGGGGGGGCATGGCACAGCTGCCTTATGGAGACAATCACACACTACATTTTTATATTACAAATATCATAGAACAATCATAACTAGCTGGCCAAGCGGCACAATCCTCCCCACCAAGACTAAATCTGGGGGCTCTATCCCTTGCATGGGATGAGCTTCCCAAATCAGTTCACTCTTCATATACATGCAACAGGGCATCGGCGTTCAGATTGGTCGATCCAGCCCTATGTAAGATTGTCATGTCATACTCTTGCAAGGCAAGACTCCATCTTAATAGTCTACCATTAGTTTTTCCCATTTGGGTCAGCCAAACCAGGGGGTTGTGGTCAGTTTGCACCTCAAAATGCTGCCCATATAAATATGGCTCTAACTTCTTTAGGGCCCACACTATGGCAAGACACTCTTTTTCCACAGTAGAGTAAGCCTGCTCCCTGGGAAGTAACTTTTTACTCAGGTACATTACAGGGTGATCTTTCCCTTGGTTGGATATTTGACTCAGTACTGCCCCAATACCCATGTCTGAGGCATCAGTCTGGACTGTTAAGGGTCTGTTATAGTTAGGACTTGTCAACAAAGGCGCACTGCACAGTGCCTCCTTCAGACTAGTAAAGGCTTTTTCACAGGCTGGTTCCCAGGTAATTTTCTTAGGCATCTTTTTCTTTACCAGGTCAGATAGGGGAGCAGCCAGGGCACTGTAATTGGGTACAAATTTCCTATTGTACCTTGCTGTCCCTAGAAAACTCCTGACCTGTTTCTGCATTTCTGGTCAGGCCATGCCTTGATCACCTTTATTTTTACTTGGTTAGGGTGGAGCTGTTCCCAGCCTACAACATGCCCAAGGTATGCCACTTCAGCCATGGCCACCTGGCACTTCTCAGCTTTGACAGTGAGCCCAGCCCTCTGTATCCTGCCCAGCACTTCCCAAAGGTGGGACAGGTGTTCCCCCTAGCTGGCACTCAAGATGGCATCCAGGTACGCCATGGCATACTCCTCAGCACCATTTAACAACTGGTTCACCAACCTTTGGAAAGTGGCCAGGGCATTCTTCTTTCTGAAAGGCATTATTTTAAATTCAAATAAGCCTATCGGAGTGATGAAGGCTGACCTCTACCTAGCTCTGTCAGTTAACTTGACCTGCCAATACCCCTTTGTCGGATCAATAGTCATAAGGTAGGTCGCCCCTCCCAACTTTTCCAGGAGTTCATCCATCCAGGGCATCGGGTGGGCGTCTGACTTCGTGACTGCATGCAGTCCACGATAGTCCACACAGAAATGAGTAGAGCCATCTGGCTTGGGCACAAGGACTACAGGTGAGGCCCAGGGGCTGTGGGATCTCTGGATTACCCCAAATCCAGCATTTCCTCCACCTCCCTCCTAATGTCCTTTTGGACAGCCTCTGACACCCGACATGCTGTCCGCCGTATGGGCGTCTGTGTCCCTGTCTCCATAACATGCGTCGCTAAGGAGGTTAGTCCACGCTTGGAGCTAAACAGTGGGGCAAAGTCTGCTAAAACATCCCTTACTTCCTGGATCTTGTCCAGAGCCAGCTGGGGAGACAATTTAACTGCCTCCACAGAGGACTCCCACTTGCTTTCTTCCAGCAAGTCCAGAAGGGGGGTCTTCTTTGTCCGTCCCCTCTCCAGGACTACATACTGCAAACACCACATCAGCCCTATTAGCATATGGCTTCATCATGTTGACATGGTACATTCTTTCTGTCTATCTTCTGTCAGGTAACTCTATGATACAGTTCATGTCATTTACCTTTATAACTGCTTTGTACAGTCCTGCCCACTCAGCCTGCAGCTTATCTTTCTGGACCGGAATAAGAACCATGGCTTCCTGACCCACCCTGTACGAGCAAGCTCTGGCTCTGTGGTTATACCACACTTTTTGTTTCTGTTGGGTAGCTGCCAGGTTGCTCTGGGCTGTCTCCATAAGCTCCTTCAGCCTTTCCCAAAACCTAACGACATAATCCACTATGGGAGTTCCCTGGGTGGCGTGCTTGCCTTCCCAGTCCTCCCAGATCAAGTCTAGGGTCCTACGTACCCAATGTCCATATAAGAGCTTGAAGGGGGAAAATCCTGTCGACTCTTGGGGCATCTCCCTGTATGCAAACAACAGGTGGGGAAGGTATTTCTCCCAGTCCCTCCCATGCTGTTCAGCAAACGCTTAGAGCATTAACTTCAGGGTACCTTTAAATCTTTCGACAAGCCCACTGGCTTGTGGGTGATAAGGTGTTGTGCACCTCTGCACCACCCCACACTTCTCCCACAAACATTTCATCAGGTCAGACATGAAGGAACCCCCTCGATCGGTGATAACCTCCTGCGGAAACCCAACACAGGAGAAAATCCCAAGTAAGGCATCTGCCATTTTGTCTGTCCTCAGTGAGGATAGGGCAACTGCCTCTGGATACCGGGTGACATAACCCACCACAGTCAGGATGAACCTCTTCCCGGAGGAGCTGGGGGTATTTAAAGGCCTCACAATATCCATTCCCACCCTCTGGAATGGCTCCTCCACTATGGGCAATGGAATTAGGGCAGCTTGGGTTTTCTTACCTGCCTTCCCTATTTCTTGGCACTGGTGACAAGACCTGCAATGCTCCTTCACCTGCTGGGTGAAGTTGGGCCAATAGAAATTCTGGACCAATCACTGCATAGTGTGCACGATTTCCAGATGACCAGACAAGGGAATATCGTGTGCAATCTTGAGCAACTGTTCATGGTACCCCTGGGGAACGACAAGCTGCCTGCCTATCACCCCCCCTCTCTGTTTTCACAGCCTGAGTATACATCAGTCTATTCTCCCAATAAACCTTATGTTTACCGTAACCTCCTTGTGCTCCGTCAGTCTGCCCAAGCCCTCAGCTTCTCTAGACTAGGGTCACTTCTCTGAGCAGCTGCAAACTCTTTACACATTCCCAAGGCATGGGACAGGTCCCCTTCAGTCTCTAAACTAGGGTCCCAGCACTAGCATCAGGGCACTCAGGATCACTGTCATCCCTAACCCTCTAACAATGGGTCACCCCTCCTTCTTCGGAGCAACCCTCTGTAGTTGTGTGGTTAATTGCTACTGGGGAAATTTCTACCCCCTTTTCATTAGTCTTCATATCAAGAGACACAGGCTGGGGAATCGGCCTCCCAGGGATTTCCACACTGGCTTCTGTGGGGTCCAGAGAACTACAATTTCCCCATCCCGCTTGGCTACGGGTAACTGCACACACCATCCCCTGTTTGAGATTGCTGCCAAGGATGATGTCCACTGCTAAAGTTTTGGCTACAGCCACCTGTTCCACCCCTCCTATGATGTCATCTAGCTCCTCCCTTTAGAATATAAAAATTATACAAACAATGATCTTCCTGTCAGGAGATATTTTAAATACTGTGGGCTGGATTTCAATGGTCTTAGATTGACGCAAGGTGCTTGCATCAAACAGGTCTGACACAAGGGCACCTTGAGCCAAGTAGAATTTGAAAGGAAGCCTGTGTCACCCAGCAGGCTGCCTGCACCAAAGTGTGCTAGCACCATCCTTGTGCCATGAAAGTGGCAGCGGCATGGTGCTGGGGCCTTGAGGCAGACCCAGACTGCCGTTGCCCTTGGAACTGGACTTTGAAAGACCCCCCCCGGAACCAAGTGCCAAGTAGCCTTAGACCAGCAAGGGGCTTGGCTAAGGAGACTTAGATGGCTCCCGGGGGGTCATCTTGTATGTACCATCGTGTGGCCCACCCTGATCCATCCCTGGTGGGCGATTCCTGGTGGTCCAGTGGTCCACCCACTGCATCCCCACCATAGTCCCTGATACCCACGTCTGTGCATTCTGTCATCCCCCCAGTGGTACACATCGCAGCACACCAACCCCCCTCCCATACCCCAATCCGGCAACCGGCACTGCCTTCCATACGCCACCATGGCCGGCCACCAAATGAGCTGTCAGTGGATGTACTGTATACAGTATCGCATGGACTGCCCATTGGTAAGCTGGCCAGGTGGCGTGGAAGGCGATGCGACTCACTGGATCGGGGTATGGGAGTGAGGTGATGCAGTGTACCACTGGGAGCCCTAGCCTACCAGGGTCCTGGAGAGTGATGCGGTGCAGGTGCCCATGGTGCAGTGGTGTTGGGGGGCAGTGCCCGGTTGCCAACCCCTGTATGTGAGTGCTGCGGACTCTCCACAGCCATTGCGACATTCGGGTGGGGTGCCATTCATCTGGAGCAGCACCCCTTTGCCACAGGCCACAGAACTTGGTGGCAGGGACCCTGTACAATCAAAATTGGGTGCAGGGTCCCGGGCGCACTACACTCGGCTCAAGCTGCCATTGTTGCAGCTTGCATCGGGGCTTTGAAATTCCAGCCCTGTGACTTCAGCAAAAACTAATTTCCCAAAATGACTCCTTAACTAACATCCCCTCTTTGATCTCGAGCAGTTCCTATTCCCAGGGCACATCAAAGGATTTTTACGACTTTTCACACCATGGTGTATAACATGTTTTTCCTCTAAGATGTCAAACATTTACGATCCCTATATCTTGGCAGCTGGGTCAGTTCTAATTAAGATAGGAAAACAGGAGACCCTTAATTAAGTCTCTCTAGTCTTTTAATTACCTCCTGGTTTCAGGTTAATATATCCTGTAGCTTTCTGAAACCTGGGGGGGCATGGCACAGCTGCCTTATGGAGACAATCACACACTATATTTTTATGTCACAAATATCATAGAACAATCATAACCAGCTGGCCAAGCATCACACTGACCTCAGTTCCATTATCCCCACTGAGCCTGTCAACAGCCCCTGCAGAGAACCTGGTCCTGAAGTCTCCCAGATGGCGGGCTCTGAACCAGTGTAACCTAAATTCCACTTTAAGGCTGTTTCAGTTAAGGACACTTCGAAATACATCAGTAAAGTACTTGAAAGAACGAGGTGTGGGGGTGATTTGGTTGATATGATACTTCTTGCTCTGGCAGTAGAATAATTTTTTTACCCCATCTCTAGAATTATTAACATTTTCCTGTGCTACTCACAATTCCCCAAGAAGTAGAAATCCACACTGGTTACACCAGTTTTCAAAAACAGAGACCGTACTAGCCTTGCCAATTACAGACCTATTTTTGTTCTCTCCTCCATCCAAGGCCCTTGAGAGAATAGTCTCTGACCAACTTGTCACATGCCTCAAAAAATATACAGTGTCCAGTGTGTACAGCAGCATGGCCTCGAGAAGCTTCATAGCTCCAACAAGGCATTGTCGGAATACACCTGCTATGTTCATGAGGCCTTTGACAATCATAACCTTGTTGGAGATATATTTATATATCTCAACCTTACTAAGGCCTTCAACCTGGTCAACCATAAGTTCCTACTTAAACAAACTCCTTGGCTTGGGTTTGTCATGGAACACAGTTGACTGATTTCATAGGTATCTCACCAATCACTCCCAGTGTGTGAAGATCAATAAATCCTTGTCTGACACCACATGAGTATCTTGGTATCCCCCACGGCTCCATCCTGGGCCCACTCCTATGTGGCCTCCTCATAAATTAGCTGCCCAATGCCTGTCAGATAGCCAATGTACTCCTCTATGCTGATGATGCTATCATCTATTCCAAAACCCCTGACCTTGACAGCATCACTGCCACTCTCCAAAATAACTTCAGACACTAGAAAGCTGTTTTTTCAAGAACAAGCTGGTTCTCAGTTACACAGAATCAAAGACCATTCCACCGTTTGTCATCAAAACAGGCCAGGGAAAAAACTTGAAAGGTGGAGACCTTCAAATACTTTAGAGTAAGTCTGGATGACACCTTATCTTTTGCCTCCATGTTGACATTCTGGTGGCCATAGTTAATAGAAGACTGGATGCCCTGTACTGTAACCAGAACAGTCTCACCGGGGGTGCTAGATGCCTTATTATGGCCAGCTCCATTCTGTCACTTATAGATTATGGCCTCCCTGTCTATACGCAGCGGCCTGTGACATGGTGCTAAACAGAGTAAAGCTGATTTGTAATTAGGTGTGCCACTTTGTACTTGCACTGCACTCATAGTTCTACCTTTTGCACACTCACTAACTGACTACCTTTACCCAGCAGAATAAAGTTCCAGACCTGTTTGCTAGCCAAAAAGGTGCTCCTGGGTCTAACACCCTCTGCTTTAACAAATTGTAACCAATACAACATCAGAAACATGGCCAGGAATGCCCTTAAGCTTCCTTTCCAGCGTACTCAGCTGGGCAAGTGGTCATTTGCTGTCAGGACTGTTAATTGGTTAAATGAACTGCCTGATACACTGCTAAATCTCCTCAAGATTAATCAGTTTAAGAGATGTTTGCGGTCTGCTATTGTAGTCCAATGCAACTGTAACCATTAAACTGTATTATTCAATTTCTCTCTGTACGTATCCTGTGACTTTTTATACAACAATCTGCATTAATTTTTTTCAAAACTGTATGTAATTTTTCTGATTTAAGTATTTTGAACCTGACAACTGCATTTCCTCTGGAACTGCTTATTGTACATGTAATGTTTACTGTGACTTAGTATTTGATGTGGAACCTTTGTCATTGAGCACTTGTGCTCAAAGGCAATCCCCAAAGTTTTCTTTTTTTTTTTTTCTTTCTTTTGCAGTTAATTTTTTCAGTGGCATATATTTTACATACACATATGTGAGTATAGACTGGTATGGTACATAATGTTGTCAAGTACAGAGCTTAAACTGTGTTGACATCATAACTTGCCTGTACACTAAATCCAGTATCCAAAGTCAGATGTCGGAATGATTGCTTGTGGCAGCGACACCTGTACTCAGAGAAATTAAAAATTCAAGTATGCCAAGAGTAACATTTGAACAACAATTCAGAGCAATCTCCGAAGTTTTCAATACAATATATAAAAAAAGTCAGATGCAGAGGATTCTGGGATTTGTAGTAACAGAAGATGTCATCCAAGAACTAAGCAAAATTAGCCTAATACAATCTACTATACTGCCTTAAACAGTAAGTAAACCAAAATGTTTTTGCATACAAAGTGCACATTGGGACTAGCCACACATTTGAGTATGGAGGCCATTTGTGCTGACTGTTCCCCAGGAACAATATGACTGGAGTTTAATTTGCTGTAGCATGAACTGAGTTTCGGTAAGCTAGCAAAAAGTTTAAAATCTTTGGACAGATTGACATAGAGTCCCAGCTCACTGCTTGAATAGACAGTTTGAATGTCTGAATAAACCTCTCGGCAAGTCTGTTCATGGCAGGATGGTATAGGGCTGATGTAATGTGCCTATTGCAATTTCTTTTGATGAAAATTTTAAGTGCTTCTGAGGTTACTTGAGGTCCCCTATAACTCATGATTTTCTTCGGGGACATCTGCTCTGCCAAATATGATTCTCAATATTTCTACGGTCTGAGCTGATTTAGCTGATTTCACACAAATTTCAGGTCACTTGGAGTGCCCATCTACCACTACCAAAAGCATAGTTCCTATTAAGGGTCCATGACAGGCAGTGTGAATTATTTATTTATTTATTTGAAGATTTTGACAATACCTTTGAGCACAAGCACTCTTTTACAAGGGTTCTATGTTAGTTATAATACTATAGTCAAGACAAAGACCAAATAATCAAAGCAAATTCCAAAGGGAATGTTTGTCAAGCATTCGGTAAACACACATAATACTGAAAACCACTCAGATTAAATAAGGACAAGTTCAAGGCAGCAAGTTGTCTACAGAGACAATAGGCATAAATGCTTACTAACTGGTCCAGCTGCACTGAGTTGCTAATGCAGCCCTCGGGATCTTTTGAATTGGTCAGGCCTGGCGAGGTTTGGCACTGTGTCAAAACCCCACATCAAAAAACAGCACAGGCAAAAATGGTGCTATACGGCCCAAGTAATCTAACACAGTCTGAAACTGTGCTAGATTACATATACCAACTCCAAGACTGCGCACGCATTTATGCCTGTGCAGTTTTTGACTATGCGCATGTGCGGTCGGGGTTTTGACCAGATGCCACGAGGTTCAGCATACTTTCAGGCAGTTAATCTAACCAACCTGCAGCACTAACAGCAAAGGACCATTTAGCTGAGTTCTGCAAAGAGGTAGTTCAAGGACATTTCTGGCCATACTTCTTGTAATGAATTGATTTATGATGAGTTTGGAAATAGTTTTTTAGAGTAGGGGAAATAGCAGTGCTTTCTGGCTAGTATACATGTTTTTAGTTTAATTCTACTAGTTAAAGGTAGCCAGTCCATTTGTGCATAGAGTACAGCTATGGGTGTGCTTGTCAGCCCCTATCATAAAGCAACAGGTTTTATTGCAGGCCACCTTAACACTGTTTAGTACCAAATTACAGGCAGCTGCATAAGCAGGTAGGCTATAGTCAACTAGGGACAGCATAGAGCTGGACACTACCAATCATCCTGTGTCAGCCATAAGGTTGTTCCAGTTTCTGAAAAGGTCACCTATCCTTCTGTTTACTGACAACATCAGATTATCTACATGGTGGGCAATTGATAGAGTGTCATCCAGTACCACTCAACGATATTTAAATGTTTCTACCTGTTCTAACTTCTGATCTTTATTACTGAGGATATGAATGAGGGGCCTTTCTCTTCATCTGTGGGCTAGCAAAAAGCATTTTTTTTGTTTGCAGTTGAGGACTAGTTTATTAATACAGAGCCAGTTTTCTAAGGCCTTAAAGTCACCTGGTAGGCTGGAGGTGAGGTTACCTGGCTTGTTGCTTTTAGTGTGGCTGACAGCATCATCCACATATAGAACATCAGCTAACTGGCAGGCACCAGGCAGTTGGTTAATGAAGAGACCAAAGAGGACAGGACCCAGAATGGAGCCATGTGGAACACCTATGGATACATTCCAGGTGTCAGACAAGGAGCTGTCAATTTTCACACACTGTGTGCATTCAGATAGGTAGCTTTAGAACCAGGCTACTGAGTCCCTGGACAAGCCGAGACCAAGCAGCTTACCAAGCAGGAGCTTGTGGTTGATCACGTCAAAGATCTTTGTTAGATCCATATATATGGCTCCTATCATACTACCATTATCAAGGGATTTGTGCAAGTAGTTGTTGTATTCTATCAGTGCTATATTAGTGCTGTGAAGTTTCCTATAGCCATGCTGCTAGGTACATTGTAATTTGTACTGCTCAAGGCAAGCGACTAGCTGATCTGACAAAATTCTCTCCAGGGCCTTAGAAAGCAGAGAGAGAGAATTGAGATAGGTCTATAGGTGACCAGATTGGAATGGTCACCACTTTTAAAGACTGGTGTGACCAGTGCAAATTTCTATTTCTCAAGGAACTGGGAGTACTGTAGAGAGAAACTGAGAATTTTGGAGATGGGATAGAAGAGTTCCTCCAGAGACAGTGCTAGTAATTACATGTCAAGAGAGTTTCCCCCTACTCTGTTTTTACCAAGGACCTTCCTGATGTTTGACTGTGACAGGTCTGAAGTAGAATGTGAGGTGCCCTATGTCAGGGTCTTCCAAGAGGATAGCTTCATGATCAGTGCCACCACAGGGGGGCTTGTCCAGTATATTGGGGATGACAGCACTGAGGTCAGCAAAAATCTTCATTGAACCTTCTGGCTATCTCTTAGGGTTCTAGGTCCTCTTTCCCATCAGCCATGAGCATTCTTGGAGGGGTTTTTTCCCCTTTGCCAAGATGCTTCGAAACATTCTCCCAAAATCTTTTCCTGTTTCTCCAAATAATGGTTTGTTAGGCCTTGCAATACTCAGATTTGGCCTGCCTAATCCCTCTGGTGCATTTGTTTCTTGCTTCTTTATATTTCTGGCAGTGACCTGGGGACCCAGTCTCCCTAGCCACAGACCACAACCTGTCCCTCTCTTTCATGAGAGCAAGAAGCTCAAGGGTGATCCGGGAAGATAATGTGACCTTTAATTTTTTTTTTTCACTCTATCTTTTTATTGAAATTCGAGTATATAAGAAAGCACACATCTTATACAATAGAAGACTATCCTCCATGTAAGGTATAAAATATCACTTAACAAAACACAGTATTTAGGGTAAACATATTGGAGAAGCCTTATATACATGTATTGATAATAAAACACAAACCTAGACAGGATGTAAGTGGAGAGCAGAAGGGTTACAATCAATAGGGTATTATAGGATCAGAAATAGCAACCATGTATGAAATAGATCCTGGGGCAGGCTATGGCAAGGCATTCAGTAAATTGCAAAAAGTGATAAATGTGGTACTATGAATAATGTTCAGTGATGGAGAGGTGAAGATAAGAGAAAAGTGTGCAAGGAAAGAAAGAAGAGAGAAGAAAGCAAGGAAGAAGGGAAGGAGAGAGGGAGAAAACAGGGAAGAAGGGAAAAAAGAGGAGAAATCTGTGCATAAAAGTTTCAAGAAAACCTAATCTGAGAGCAAAATAAGAAGAAGGGCTAAATATCCTTAAGAATTAGGGTCTAGAAGAACTAGGTTCGTGTACTTGAAGTAATCCTGCCAACATCTGTCATATACAGTGAGTTGGTTATGAGTAACATGAGATAATTGGTCTAGAGAGGCATACTGAGAGAGGCTTTGAAGAACATCTGAAAAAGAAGGCACCAGAGTTGATTTCCATTTCATAAGAATCAAACGGTTGACCAGAAGAGAAAGTATGTTTAGCCATCTAAAATGTGCATGTGAGAGGAGAGAGCTATTGGAGATAAGGATGCCTAGAAGGAATAGCTTGGGGTCAAAAGGTAGTTTTTGTCCTGTTACTCTGGAGGCAAGTAAACAGACTTTATGCCAGAGCTTATTAATGGGAGCGCAAGACCACAAGATGTGAAGTAGATCCTCGTTGGCCAAATTGCAGTGCCAGCAATTATTATTATTTAATAGGCCTCTCCGTTGAAGCACAGAGGGGGTTCTATACCAAAGATGTAGGACTTTAGTTTGTATTAAAGAACTATGGGCATCTTTAAAGGTATTATGTGCAATATGCCAACAATTACTCCATTGTGCGTCTGAAATATTGTAGTTAAGAAAAGTACTCCATTTATTTTTGTCCTGTATAGACTGATCAGGTAGATTATCAATAATGTCTTCGTAAATGGAGCTATTTAATTTTACTGATAAATTACTCCAGTGCGAGATGTATGGGTTTAGAAGAGTATGCCTGTACACTAAACTACAGAGAGAATTATAAGCTGCCCAAATTTGTAAAAACTTCCAGAAGTCCTGTTTAGGAAGATTCCATGTGACCTGCAAGTCTGAGAATGATCTAAGAGTGAGTGAATTCTGGTCCAAGATATCTCCAAGAAAGAAAATGCCTTTGTTCTTCCATGTACGACAGAAAATTGGGTGATCTTCTAGAGTGAGCAGTGGATTGCCCCATAAGGGGGCATAAAACCAGGATGTTGGATTGGATTTAAGGAATTTGTTGGTTAGTTTGCAATAAAGAACAGAGGATGATATAGTCGGGTGAGATTTTAGTTTAGAGGAAATGGGATTAAAAATGAAGGAAGTGGGAACTCCTCCCGGGCACAATGTGGATTCCATTGCAACCCATAGTGGTGAGTGAGGGAAGGGTTTCTGAAACCATTTAATGGTTTGGGCCATTCAGAAAGCCCAGAGGTAGCCTTTGAACCAGGGGAGTCTGAATCCCCTTTTTTCCAATGTGATCAAAGTTTGTTGCAGTTAAATCTAGGTGGTTTCCCATCCCAGATAAAGTTACTTATTAATTTATCAATTTTAGCAAAAAAGGAGGATGGTAAGACTAAAGGAACATTGGCAAAGAGGTAAAGAATCTTGGGAGAAATGGACATCTTAATGGCTGCAATTTTCCCCATGAAATAGAGATTAAGAAGCTTCCATCTGTCCAGAATTGTTTTGATGTTATCAAATAAGGGGTTAAAGTTAATGTCCCATATCTTCCCTAAGTTACTAGTAATTTTGATTCCTAGATATGTTATTCCCTGTGGTGACCAGCAGAATCCAAGAGGTATGTTCATAAAGGCTTTACAGTGGTCGTTAAGGGGCATAGTTTGTGATTTGCCATAATTCAAAGCAAGGTCAGAAATTTTAGTAAAATTATTAAGCAAATCAACCAACAGGGGCCCAGCCTCATTCAGGTTTTCGAGTAAGATTAAGAGGTCATCCACTTAGGAGAGAGAAACATATCTTGAATTGCTCACAGGTATGCCCATAATGCCAGAAGATTGATGTAAACAAGCAGTCAGGGGTTCCATGGCTAAAATTAACAGGGAAGGTGACAGGGGACAGCCTTGTCTAGTTCTCCTTGCTAGATGAAAGTAAGAGGAAAGGGTGGAATTAGTAAGTACTTTAGCAACAGGGGAGTTATATAATAGCTTGATCCAGGAGCAAAAGGTATGAGAAAGACCGAAATAAGATAAAACTTGATGAAGGTAGTCCCAGTTTATGGAATCAAAGGCCTTCTCGAAATCAATAGCTATAGCTGCAACTGGTGTCTTGAGTGATTTGGTTTTGTGAATTAAATTAAATAAGGAATGTAGGTGATCAGAACCAGATCTATGTTTAATAAAACCAGCTTGCAAACAATGAGTTAGCTTGGGAATCAAGGATTCAAGTTGAGAAGTTAGTAGTTTAACAAATATATTCCCATCCGTGTTTAATAAAGAGATGGACCAGAGTTGGTATTCAGTTTGACCATCACCCATCTGCCATCAGTATCGGAAATGGAGTTTACAAGGTACCATTTGAGACTCTTATGAATAAGAATAGCAACTCCTCTTTTTTTGAGGTATAGGATGATTCGTAGATCTGACCGACGCAATCTTTTTTAAGTCTATGAACATCCTCTGCTAATAATTTTGTTTCTTAAAGGAAAGCAATTTGTGTTTTATGTTTTTTGAGATGTGAAAGAATTTGCTTCCACTTACAAGGAAAATTAAGTCCCTTCACATTCCGTGTATATAAAAGTATGTCATTCATATTGTTAGTATTAAAGAAAGGGAATAATCGCTAGAGTGTGAAGGGACAAATAAATGAGGTAGAGGATAATTAGAATACAATATAGAGAGCTTACGTATATGCAGAGAGTGGCAGGAACATTCAAGCCAAAAAAAGTGAGATGTATGATACATGAGTAGTACAGATATCTTATTAAAGTTAGAATAGAGATGGGGAAGGAGAAAAGACATTAACAACAACAACATTAGTAAGCTAAATAACAAAGAAAACGTTTTATGGGTGTGAGGAGATATGAGTTAGCCAACTGGCTAAGAGACTCTCTCACCACACTCTGGGGCGTTGATGTAGGGAGGAGACTAGGGAGGACCGGTTATAAATATCGGCCCAAACCTAAGTCTGATCCCAGTAATATAATAAAGTAAGTATTCCTGATAAACTGAACTGAAAGGGAATAATACAAAGAAAGGCAGGGGACTGTAATAACCTTAGCTTAATTCTAAGCTAACAGGACAAGGTATAAGGATAAAGCTAAACACCAGAACTTATTTATAAACATTAGTAGCAATAGTACAAGATATACCAACTCAAAATAATAGTAAATTAAAGAACCATATACGAGATGCCAGAGCAGCCTAGACATAAAGCAAGGAATTCAGGGAGCCAGGTGGAATGCAAATGAACAAATATAAAAAGAAAAGTAGATCATTACCACATTAGAGTGACCGAGTATACTTTGCAGTGCAACAGAATAAGTACATAATAAATACAGTATTGAGGGGGAAAGAAGAAAGCGGAGGTCAATTTAAGCCCTTATGCCCTGAGCCAAATGCAAATCGGGATTATGTGGAGAGGTATAGGCTTCGGTGATAACTGTAGACAGAAGAGATAGTCATAGTAAAGATCAGTTCCAATTACTCGAAAATCACCTAAATAGGTGTTATATGGGGTGACTAGGTCTAGAAGACTAGGCCCAGTGAGCCCCAAAACAGGAGGGACCACACAGCAGTGGATTTCTATAATATCTATAGGCTTTGAGTAAAATAAGGAGCATAAGAAAGATGTAGATTGATAATCCTTTGCAACAGTACACCAAACATAGCCCACCTCTTTGAGTGCTAATGATACTTCCATATTGTAAACAGGAGGTAGTAAGAATAATAGAGCGTAGGGAAGGAGAGAGATTAAATGTAGTTGCCAATAATACTTAAGAACCTGTCATCAGGAGAGGGCAGGGGTAAATTACCTTGTAATATATAATAATTTACATATGAAAAAAGAAAAGGCAATAATCAGGATGCATACCGATTGAAGATATGCAACTGAACAGTCAAAAGACTATAAACCTGATGCACTGCTAAACTGGAGGGTAAAAGGCTAGATATAGAGAGCCTGTTTAGTGAGGTAATGTATAAGATCTAACACTAAAATAATGGATTAGAAAAGCATTGCTGATATACCAAAGTTTCCTTAAAGACCTTTAAGCTGCTCATTTAAACACAGCAACAAAAAGTTAATTGATCGTGCTGCGATGTACAGCCTTTACTTTCTGCACCCGCTGGGAGCGAAAGCAACTGGGTAACATAGACTGTAGAGCGGGCGGCTAGGCAGAAAAAGTGTACTGGTACTCCCTTTCAGTATCCTGGAAGTAAAACCTACCAAGATATAGCAACTGTGACCATATTACTGACCATATAAGCTCATGACACCTTAGATTTATTAGCAGGATTGTGACTATTGATGTTCTTGCTTTTGGTCTTTGCCCTAAGTTTCTTTTTGGGCGGCTCTAAAGATTTGAGGGGGGAACTTGCAACAACTTCTGCCCATGAAGTATTGGCAGAAATACATCCCTGAGGCACAGGGCCCAAATTAGAGGGAAGTTCGTCTGAAATTTGCTGGGAAAAATCCTCCTGCAAGGAGTGCATGTCATCCTCCAAGAGAGCAAACTTATTGCTCAAGGGAACAGAGGGGTTGATTTGAAGGTGAGAGACTGCAGCTTGGGGTGTTTGAGGTGAAACCTCGCTAGAACAGCATGAAAGTCTTGAAGAATAATGCCCCGACAGAAGCTTCTCTTGCAGCTGTGTTGATTGCCTTGGGGTCAAATCAGTTGCGGCGTTGCTGCTTGGGGCTCAGTTCTGCAACACTTTCCCCACGTTCCTGTACCTCGTCGTCCACCCTCCGTGTGGATACCAAAGCTGTGTTTGGGTTGCCAATTGCTGCTGAACCTCCCAGGGTAAGACTGCAGAGAGAGACTTCCAGATAGTTGGCTAAGGCATCAGGGGTTTCAAAATCCTTGAAGGAAGAGCCTGAGAAAAGGCGTAGTGTCGCGGGGTAACATAGAGCAAATTTAATGCTTCTTTGGTGGAGGATTCATTTAAGAGGATTGTAGGCCTTCCTTCTGATGATTAAATCTTTTGAAAAGTCTCTATAGATGGAAATATTAAACTCTTGCCACTGAAGTTTCCCGATTTCTCTGGCTCGTTTCAGTATTAATTCTGTGGGAATAGTTCAAGAAGCGAGCAATGATAGGCCTTGGTCGCTGGTCTGATGTTGGCCTGGGATCCAGAGTGCGGTGAGACTGCTCAATGATTAACATTAGGTCAGGAGGCAGTTTAAGCATTGCAGACAGCACATGTAAGAAAAGTGCAGTAGTGTCTCCTAATTCTACACCTTCAGGGAAGCCAAAAAATCATAAATTGTTGCGACGATTACGATTTCCAATATAGTCAATTTTGGCTTGTAGGGATTTAATAGTTCGATCTTGATTGCGGACAGTAGCCTGGAGGTCATGAATAGTAGTGGTGTTACAGGCCGTTGCTTTCTCATTAAATGCAATTTTCTGGCTAAAAGTTTTAAGAGTGGTCGCATTCTATTGGGTGGAGGTTTTTAGATCATTAATCTCAGCCATCAGTTTAGAAAACATTACTTCCACTCTAGCAAGTGAGCTTTGCTGTGCTTGGAGAGTTGCCATAATGCTGAAGGATGAGGCCTAGTATGCTGCAGTACAGTGTAGAATAATTGAATATAAGTAGATGATGGATCAAAAATGACTTACAAACTGTGTCAGGCAGTAAGATTACAGGATGGTCACAGGAGTTGGTACCAACGAGAGGTCTGGTGAAAGCTGGATGAGGTTAGATTGCAGTCATTCCTGCAGAGATTCTGAACTATGCTGCCATCTTCACACCTTTCATTTTTTGAGGGTGCAAATTTGCCACAGATTTTGGTGAATTCTGTAATAAAGAATTAATGGGCTGAGTCAATATCAGGTATCGCATCAAGGAAACTTCAGTCAATCAGGGCCACTTGGGACTTGAAATCAAGCATCTTATTCTTAAGTACCTGGCTAGTGATGAGTTGCAGAGGGGGAGTGGGCTTTTTAACTGTCTGCACACATTGCATCAGCAGGTGGTCACTAAGGATGTCTGGCAATACCTTGACTGATTTAGCCCTGTTAGGATGAGTTACCAGAATCCAGTCAATAAGAGTCATGGTGCCAACTCTATAGTTGGTTCTGGTGTGTTCTGTGACCATTTGGGATAGATACAGGCTGGCCATCTTGTTCCTATAGCCAGAGCTGGACTTAGCAATGCAGTTAATATTAACATCACCAGTGACTATGCATTCCCAGTTTGGTTGATTTGTTTGTAGCACCCAGTAAAGTAGTAGAGGCCAGGTTGTTGCTTACCAGAGGGAATACAGACTGACAGGAGGACAATTTGTGACCTTGCCCTGGTGATATTTTAATAGCCAGGAATTCATAGTCCTTATCAATACTCTAGTTTGGAGCTATGCAGGTCAGACCTAAGATAGATGAGGCAGCTCTCACCTCGTTCCCCTACTCTGTCCTCTTTAAAGATGTTAAATCCATGTAGAGAGATGATCAAATCAGGTATCTTGGGGTTAAGCCAGGCTTCAGTGAGGGATATGATATCCATTCGTACTGCTACAGCCCAGGATTCAAGTTGAGTAAGTTTAGGTAGGAGGCTACCCATGTTTAATGAGACTGTCTTTAATTGCCCTTGGTTACCCGGCCCAGGGCTGGGGTTAGCTGCTGGGCCTGGTTTGGGCTGGATGTTTCCTGATACAAGGAGTAGTAGTGTTAATCCTCTTGAGGCTCTGAGGTAATGCCTCAGTCTGCAGGATTTTAACCTGAGGAGATATTTATTTTTTTAGTTATTTATTTGGGTTTTGGTAATGGGTAAGTACACTAGACAACAGTGTGCCTATTTTCAGGTATGACCCAGGAGATTACATTTCACAAGAACAAAATAATGATTCACAAAAGTACTTACACACAAACAAATTACAGTTCACAAAAGCAACATTATGTCTTATGTTAGCCCCCAAACCCAGTTCAGGGGCTTACTAAAAGTTACCCTGATTTCCCCCTGCAGGTGGCACCTGTAGTAGGTAGGCCTGGGCAGTGCCCACCCCTTGGGTGTGGTGATCCTGCCCTGTAGGGTATAAAGGCGGAGGTGGAGAGAGAGAGAGGAGGCCAGTAGGACTGCAGAACACAAGTGTGGGCCAGGATTTGAACCCCAATACCCAGGAGTTGTGGCCTAACTCAGTAGTGCTGGTTCAGCGCTCGGGTTTGTTGGGGAGGTGTGAAGAGAAGCGGCCATTAGGTTGGGAACCTCTGTAGGAGTAGGAGCTGCATCCTGGAGGAATTGTGTCAGACCCGCCTTGTGCTCCACGGCACCAAGGCAGGTCGGGGTCTGTCCAGAAAGAAGATGTGAGGCAGAGGGGGTGCCGTGGTGGTGGCAGAACCATGGTGTGGCCTATCTGGTGGTGGCAGCACTAGGGAGGCTGTACCCATCTGACATACTGTCCTCAATGCTTTGGTGGCCTGCCGGGAGCAAGAGAGGCTGGGCCCACCTTTCCTGGTGATGAGTTTGATCCTGGACCTGGGTGGGCCTCGGTGTTAGGCCCGATGCAGCAGGAAGTTTGGAGTTGTGAGGGAGCCGGCTGTGAGAGAACTCCCTGCTTGGTGAGGTGTTCGAGCATCTTATGTGTACAGCGGTTTGGTACCAGGCCAGTGTGTGTCCAGGGGCCTGTTTGGGGAGCCCTAGTGTGTGTTCAGACTTCGGTGTGTTTTGCTGCCCCTTGATACCTGAGCCTCCTCACTCAGTTAGCTAAGTGGAGCCCATTTTCCAGCCTGCCTAGGCCTAAGTTTTGTGCTGCAGGTCTGTGCTGCAGAAATTGCTGCTGTCATCCATGTCCCTGTCTCCGTTGTGCCTCCAGTCCCATGGAGCTGACTTTTTTTGTTTCAGTATTTTAATTAATTACATTTTTTCATTCCTTTAAATTTGGTACTCCTGTCTCGTCTGTGCTGCCATTTCACTAACCAGTTTGCCCCAGTTCTAGCTCCAGTGCCTTACCTGCCCGGTTTATCCAGCTGATTCCTCCATCCTGTCACGCTGTGAAGTTCATCTACCCTGACTCCATGAATTCAGTGGTCAAGGTAGGCCAAGCTACTTTCTTTGTTACTGAGGAGTTCTGCTGTGTTCCTGGCTTGTGCCCCCCTCCAGCACATTTTACCATCAGGACCCCTAGACACCACTGGAGGGTGGTTTACACTTATACTTATCCCTGGTAACACTGAAGCTCTGGTAAATTCTGTAGCATTCACCAAGTAATACCAGATGGAGGTGCTCTTTTGGTAAGATGAGGTTCAGGGGGGCTTGAGCATTGAAGGGCAGTTCAGGAGGGTCGAGGGACCAAGGGAGCAGCCTGTATCCAAGGGAAGGTTTTACTCCTGGCTCGGTCTGTGTGGTTACTGGACACATTAAAATAGGCACAGTACATGGGCCAGCAGAATTAGTAGTGATATTGCCACTGGCCTCAGAGTGGGTAGGCCCAGCAAAGGAGGTTAGAGACCCATTGAAGGGGCAGTTCACCATGGGCTAAGATCCAACTAGTTACAGGACCTATCACAAGTTAGCATTAAATGTTTTTAAATTAGGACAACTACTGCAGGGTAGAAATATGTCCAACCACTGAGAGTTAGGGTCCAGCCAGCTGAGGAGTAAGCAGTAGGCTAGGAATGTGGAGGAATCCAATAACTCCTAGCAAAACAGTTTACCAAGCTACATAGAGCAGCTTAAAAGTTTAGGACCACTCAGCCAGGGTGTCTGCTGCGTGCTCAGGGTGTACAGGTAGCCAAAAGCACCAAGACAAACCGTGTACCATAATTCACTTAGCAAACTGAGAGGTAGAGCAACACAAACAGGGTCACCACAATTACCAATGAAAAAAGGCTTGCACTCCTAGGTGCTAGGTGCAAAAATATCAGCCACAAGTAAAATGTAAAAGTGCAAGAAGATTTTATTGTCACTGACATCAGTCCATATCACCACAATTACACCTAGCTAATAGAAAGTTTAGGTTCACCCAGCTATGGTGTATGCAGTGTGCTCAGGTTGAGCAGGTAAAACCTAGCACCAGTAGAAGTAATATACCAAAATTCACTTGGTAAATTAAGACCACCCAGATAGGGTGTATGCAGAGGGCTGGAGGGAGCTAGTTTGTCATCATCCATAGCTACAGTTACAGAGGCATCTACAGTACAGTGGAGCCCTCTTAAGTGCACACCCTTGGGATAAACGTTTTTTTGTGCACTTAAGCGGCCTGTGCATTTAACCAGAAAATCACTTCCAGGCACATTTCACTGTTTCTGTAATGTTCTTTATTAAATACCAGGCATTCAAGTTAAAATGACATTACTGCACTGTCCTACAACACAGAACTACTACAAAAAATCAGTAATCTTCTTTTGCTTTGTGTGTTTCAGTGTAGGTTTCAAAATTAAACTGAAGACTAAAGTCAGTCTTTTATTTTGACACAATTAATTTTCTTACAGTGGCCATGCTAGACAGCACCACAGCTGCAGTTAAGATGTTTTGATGGACTATTTAAGGTGGTACTGTACAAAATGTGCACTTAAAGAGGCAGTATAGCGCAGTGGGTTAAAGCTCTGAGCTGCAGATCTGGAGACCTGGGTTTGAATCCCATAGCTGCCTAGCTGCATACTGTGTGATCCTGAGCAAGTCACTTAACTTTCTTGTGCTCCCAGGTCGCATCTGGAAATAAGCCTGGCTTAGTGTGCTACTCTTGGTTAAACAATGTTCCCTTTCCCTTAAAAGCTGGGATGAGCTGAAAATCAATAGGAAAAGTAAAAAAAAAAATGTGCATTTAACTGAAATGTGCACTTACATGTAGTGCACTTAAGAGGTACATTTCACTTTGGACGAATAGGAAAAAAATCTGGATATGGAAAAAATGTGAATTTAAGCGGGATGTGCACTTATACAATGTGTACTTAAGTGGGCTCCACTGTACCAGTATGCAGTGATTTCACAGCAACATCAAGCACATATACACAGCAGGTTGGTACACACAACTCAACTCCTTGAAGCTAACCGAGTAATATTAACTAGGCAAACAGCAGAGCGAATAGTGAGTGTCTACTTACTCACAGCACAACCCATCATTGCTAAGGTCAGTTTGTTCAAGTATAGTACTCACATGCAGAATCTCAAATATGTCAGAGCAGTGAGGGGCAATTTAGGTGGCTGCTGACTGGCTCCTTGGCTGACTCCTGGCAAACACCTTTCATTGTCCTTTAAGCACATTCCTTAGCACATAGAATCACAGTGTGGAAGGACTGCTAGCTGTACAGATCTTTTAAGTGAAAGTAGCCACTGGGATTGGCTGATTGCTTGGCTGGAGGAAGGGTCCATAGTCCATGGTTGCTGGCAGGAGTCCTGAGGTCGTCTGCAGGCAGAAGGCGATCGTGGGCTTGGAGATGGTTGAGTACAGGGAAGACAACCCTTAGAAGCATCTCAGGAGGAAGAAAAGAGTCTTAGACCATGTCCAGTCTTGGTTTGAATCACAGGCTTTATAGCCCTGCCCAAAAGGCAAAGGGAGCCACTGGGATTGGCTGATTGCTGAGCTGGAGGCAGGGTTCAGAGTCCGTGCTTGCTGGCAGAGGTCCTGAAGTCATCCATAGGCAGGAGGTGATCGTGGACTTGGGGAGTGTTGGGTACAGGGTAGGCAACCCTTGTGTCCCTCAGGAGCATCTCAGGAGGAGGAAAAGAGTCTTAGACTGCACGGGGTCTTTGTTTGAAAATCACAGGTTTTGTAGCCCTGCCCACAAGCCAAAAGGAGCCACTGGGATTGGTTGATTGCTCTGCTGGAGGCTGGGTCTAGAGTCCATGCTTGCTGGCAGGGCTCCCAAGGTCATCTGTAGTCAGAAAGTGATCATGGTCTTAGGGGGAGGATTGGGTACAGGGCAGGCAACCTTCGAGACCCTCAGGAGTGTCTCAGGAGGAAGAAAAGAGTCTTAGACCATGCAGTATCTTTGAAAATCACAGGCTTTATAGCCCTGCCCACAAACCATAAGAAACCACTGGGATTGGCTAACAGCTTGGCTGGAGGCAGGGTCCAGAGTCCATGGTTGCTGGCAGGGGTCCCAAGGTCATCTGCAGGCAGGAGGTGATCATGGGCTGGGGAGGGTTGGGTACAGGGCAGGCAACCCTCACAATCCTCAGAAGCATCTCAGGAGGAAGAAAAGAGTCTTAGACCATGCTGGTTTAAACTTCTTTGCCACTGGGTGGAGGGTCACCCCCATGGATGCAGCAGTGCCAGTTTGGGTGATCACTGTGTGTGTTAGCAGCCTTGACATGCCATAGGTAGTTCTAAATTTGCTTATCAATTTCTGGGTACCAAACATAGCTGCAAGTGTTGTCATGTTCCCTACTCCAGTAGAAACATTGTGCAAAGCTTGCAGAACTCGAGCACATAGTTTGGAGGGTACAATTGCCCTGATACTGCACATGATATTACCCTGGTGAATGGAGAGTTGGTCTCGTTGAGTATAAAATAAACAGATAAAAGTGAATCCACCTGTTTAGGCCAACCCTTAAGAGTATGTTCATACACTTGTGCCAGTGTGGGGTCATTTCAAATTTCCCTCTGAATAGCAGCACTTGCCGCTGAGTGAATTTCTATCTATACTCCATAGAATAAGTAGAATCAGACTGCTGAACCTTGTTTAACCCTTCCGGTGGCAGTCTGGATAATCCATCAGTATAGGTGTGTTGCTTAGTATCCATAAATTCAATAACATATAAGTGTGCCCCAAGGATTAAGGACCATCTCTGCACCCAAACTGCGGGCATTTCTTGAACTCCCTTATTTGGATTGAAAATAGAGGAGGGGTTGATGATCAGTTACCAGTGTGAACCTCGTACCATACAAGTATTAATTAAATTAACTCCTCAGACTTAAAGTTTCACAATCAATTTGTACATAATTGTGCTCTGCTGATGTAAGAGACTTTGATGCAATGGCTATGGGCTGTTCACCGCCATCCTTTCTATGTGATAACACTGCACAGATGCCATATGGAGAGGCATCATATGCCAGTCTTACTAGTTAAGAGGCATCAAAGTGATTCAAAACCTTTTCCAGAGGTTATCAGTGTCTTGGTCTCTTTAAATGCCATATCACACTCTTTAGACCATTTCCATTTGGTACACTTTGCAGAACATAGCTAAAGGGAACGCAGCAAAGGGTGGTGGTGGGGGGACCTCTCGTCACCGTGAGCGGTGACGAGCGGGTACCACAGTGATTAGTACTGGGAGCGGTGCTGTTTGGGATTTTTAATGCAGATATCTCACACAGGATCTGGAGCAAGATCAGTCTGTTCTCAGATGATACCAAGATGGGAGCTGTGGTTGATGATGCGGAGGGGTGGAAGGGGTTGCAGGAGGACCTGACTAAGCTGCAGAAGTGGGCGGAAACATGGCAGTTGGGGTTCAATGCCAAGAAGTGCAAGGTTCTGCACTTCAGAGCCAGGAACCAGGAGAGTGATTATCACTTGAATGGGGTACAGTTGGGGAGCTCCACAGAGAAGAAGGATCTAGGAGTGATCATTACGGGGAGCATGAACAACTCGGCTCAGTGCAGGAAGGCAGCAGCAAAAGCCAACAAAATGCTGGGGTGTATTGCAAGAGGGATCTCCTCCAGGAGGGAGGTTATCCTACTCCTGTATAGGTCATTGGTCAGGGCCCACCTGGAGTGCTGCGTGCAGCACTGGCACCCATTCCTGAAGAAGGACATCAGATTGTTGGAGGAGGTGCAGTGAAGAGTCACAATGATGATCCAGGGATTAGAGAACAAGCCCTACGAGGACAGGCTGGGAGAGATGAATATGTATTCGCTGGAGGAGAGGAGGGATGGGGGGATATGACTGAGACCTTTAAGTATCTGAAAGGGATAAACAAGACCAACACAGAAGGGATTTTCCAGATGAGAAAGGGGAGGGACACAAGAGGGCATGGACTGAGACTGGAGGGGAGAAGATTCAGGAGGGAGATGAGACATTTGTTCACTGAAAGAGTGGTGGACAAATGGAACACCTTACCAGACGAGATAGTGTCCTGCAAGAAGGTGGGCAGTTTCAAGCGGGGTTGAGACAGCGGAAGGGATACTGGGAAGAGGGGGCAGGAGAGGCAGCTGCGAGATGAGGCGCTAGCTGCACACTCGAGCAGACTCGATAGACTGTGAGGCCTGTTTCTGCTGGCAATTTCATATGTTCATATGTTCGTAACATTGAGGGGACACAGAACTTCTCTAAATTTGGTAGAATTATTTGGTAAATGTTGCTACATTTTAAAAATGAACAAAGCTGAGAAACCTAAGGTTTTGTTGCTCTTACTATTGCACCCCCTTTGTCAGGTGACTTGTATAAGCCATGTTCTTCAATAGTATGCCCACAGTCTGTTATTGATTTTCTGGAAAACTAACATTTCTCCTAAGTAACTCTCAATCCATACTCATTCAGCCTAGACAATATTTTCTGTAGGTTTTCTAAGTGTTCCTTGTCATTTACTACTGTGATGATTATGTTATCCAAGTAACACTGGGTGGCGAGTATTCCCTGGATTACCTGGTCCATTGCTTTCTGCCAAATCGCTAGAGCTGTTGCAATTCCAAACACTAAACAACTGTGCTTAAATAACCCACTGTGAGTGATGATGGTGAGGATTCTGATTTTAATGTTCCTCAATTTCCACCTGGAAATAGGCTTGCACTAGGAAGTCTTTTATAAGTGTAACATCACTTTTTACAGAACACATCGATAGACAACCTGCTTCATCTAAGAGTTGGCAAATCGTCTGGCTGCAGTGGCCTAATTCCCAAATTCCTTACAATTGCAGCCACACAAATTGCTCTCCCAATTTTCCATTTTAATCTTTCATTTGAGTCCAAAAAATTCCCTAACATCTGGAAATCGGCCTCTGTAGCACCTTTCCACAAAAAGGCCAAGCAAACTGTCCTGGGAAATCACAGGCCTATTTCTATACTATCTGCTTTGGCTAAGGTGCAGGAGAAGATAGTACATAATAGAAACATAGCAACATAGAAGCTGATGGCAGATAAGGACTGCAAGACCCATCCAGTCTGATCATTTCTTTTTCTAACTTATGAATGTGCCATCGGCCTTTGCTCTGTCAATGGCCTATCTATTCATACTCATCTGTATTGCTCCCTTATGCCTATCCCATGCCTGTTTGAAGCCCTGCACTGTATTCATATCCACCACTTCCTGAAGTAGGCTGTTCCATGCATCCACCACCCTTTCTGTGAAAAAGAACTTCCTCATATTACCCCTTAATTGGCCTCCCTCTAATCTCATGCTGTGTCCTCTTGTCCTGCTATTTTTCTTCTACTGAAACATGTTAGACTCTTTCACCTTGTTAATGCCCTTAAGGTGTTTGAATGTTTCGATTATATCACCTCTCTCCCTCCTTTGTTCTAGGATATACATATTAAGCTCCGTGAATCTGTCCTCATATGTTTTCTGATGCACTCCCTGCACCATTTTGGTTGCCTTTTTCTGGACTGCCTCAATTTGGTTAATGTCCTTCTGAAGGTGTGGCCTCCAGTACTGCATGCAGTACTCCAGATGGGGCCTAACCAGTGTCTTGTAAAGAGGGATTATTACCTCCCTCTTCTGACTTGTGATACCCCTACTAATACACCCTAACATCTCCCTAACCTTACCTACTGCTTTAGTGGTCTACTTGGATGATTTCAGGTCATCGGTGATGATGATGCCCAAGTCTCTTTCTTCCCTTGTGACTGCCAGCAACTCCCCTCCCAGCCTATAGGTGGCTTCAGGGTTTCTCTTCCCTATGTGCATGATGTTGCACTTCTTTGCGTTAAACCCCAGTTGCCACTTTTTCAACCATTTTACTAGTTTATCCAGATCTCTTCTAATTCTGCACACCCCATCTGGATCATCTACTCTGTTGCAGATCTTAATGTCATCGGCAAACAGACAAACCTTACCCTCCAGTCCATCTGCAATGTCACTGATGAAGATATTGAAGAGGACTGGCCCCAGGACTGATCCCTGAGGTACCCCACTTGTGACTTGCATCTCTTCCGACTGTATACCATTTACCACCACTCTCTGTTTTCTGTTCATCAACCAGTTTGCCACCCAGTTGATCAACTTCTGACGCACCCCGAGCCTACCCAGCTTATTAATCAATCTTCTATGTGGAACGGTATCGAAAGCTTTGCTGAAGTCAAGGTAGGCAACATCAACTGCTCCCCCTTGGTCCACCACTCTGGTTACCCAGTCAAAGAAATCTATGAGATTAGTTTGACAGGACCTTCCTTTTGTAAACCCATGCTGTCTTGGATCCTGTGCGCCTATGGATTCCAGGTGTTGCACTATCCTTTCCTTAAGGAGTGCCTCCAGCAAGCACTACAAACAATCATAGATCCTGGCTTGCATGTGACCTCCACTTGCTATTTTCTCTTGCACCTGCCAAGAGAGTATAGAGATTCCCTCACAAGTAAGTTTTTAAAAATTTCATTTCTCACAGCCCAAAAGGTAATAACAAAAAAATGGCTGTCTCAACAGAGTGTTACCTTACATATGTGGCAGGATCTTATGATCATCATATACAGAATGGAATCCTTAACGGTGACCATTAATAAGAAAATACCTCAGTTTGAGATTTTATGGAGGTGCCTGGTTCTGTATATGGCTGGGGTGAGGCCTGACTTTGTCCCATGAAGTGGGTTGTTTGAGAATCTCTATGGAGGTTTCTTAAATACAGAATATAGCATTCACTACCCCTGAAGCTAAGGTGCAAGAATAGCAAATGCTGACCTCAGACTAATAAAATAATACAGAAGTAACTCTGGTCTGAGTTAAGGAAAATGAAGTATTTGAAGTATATATCCCCTGTACATCATTTCCTTTTGCAGTCCTTGTCTTTTTTGATCTGTCATAGAATGTGCCAAACAAAATATTACAGAAATGGAATTAACTGTTAAATGTATGCTTGTAACATGTTCAGTTGTAGTACCCTTGTATGTTGTATTAAAATCATAAATAAAAAGTTAAAAAGGAAAAAAAAGGAGTGCCTCCATAATCTTGCCCACTACTGAGGTAAGATTGACTGGTCTGTAGTTCTCTGCCTTCTCCCTGCTACCACTCTTGTGCAGCAGGATCACATGAGTCCTTCTCCAGTCTTCTGGGACCTCTCCTGTGCTCAGAGACTCACTAAACAGTTCTGATAATGGCTCTGCTAGCTCCACCCTTAGCTCCTTTAGTACCCTTGGATGTATGCTATCAAGTCCCATTGCCTTGTCCACCCTGAGCTTATCGAGCTCTTGTAGGACCCTTTCTTTTGTGAAGGGACTAGTACACACCTCCCTCCCCCCTGTGTCCATGGTGCTGAGCTGTGGGCCCTGCCCTACCTTCTCTTCAGTAAATACTGAGCAGAAGTATCTACTTAGGATAGATGCTTTTACATGGTCCTCCTCCTTACATGCCCCCTTATCCCCTTAGATCTTAGCAATACCCCCCTCTGGACTTTCTCCTTTACTAAAGTATCTATAGAAAGTCTTGTCACCTTCTTTTACTGTTTGTGCTAGTGTTTCCTCAGTTTGGACCTTTGCCTGCCTTACTGCTTTCCCTGCTTCCCTTAGGGAAGTTTGGCATGCCTCCCTATCTTCATCCTGCTGCGTTCCCTTATATTTCTTGAAGGCCAGCCTTTTGGCTCTGACCTTTTCTGCTACTATTTTTGAGAACCAAAGTGGTTTCCTTCTTCTTTTGCACTTCCTTTTCTCTCTAACACAGTGGGATGTTGCTTCAAGTACTTCATCCTTAATGCTTGCCCACTTTGCCTGTACCCCCTCACCTGTATTTCTTTTTGCCAGGGCTAGCTTAACTCTGTTGGCCATCTTATCAAAGTCAGCTCCTCTGAAGTCCAATATTTTTGCCTTGGAATGGGATGATTTAGTTCTAGTGGCCAAATTGAACCATACCATGTGATGGTCACTGGCCCCAGGGTGACCTTCTACCTGGAGATCTGTGATCCTTTCCCTGTTAGTCAGTACTAGACCTAGGATAGCTCTGCCTCTTGTGGGTTGTTGTACCAGTTGTTTGAGGCCCTCTCCATGCAGGGAATCCACCATGTGTCTAGTTCTGACAGATGTTCCTGCTGGTATTGACCAATCTGTATCTGGCATGTTGAAGTCTCCCATTATCAGAACCTCCCCTTTAGCTGTCATGTTTTGTATATCTTCCAACAGTAATGTGTCTATGTCCTCCCCCTGGTCTGGAGGCCTGTACACAACCCCAGTTCATATGGCTGTCCCATTTCCTGTTTCCAGGGTGACCGACAGTTCTTCTGGCTCCTTATGTGTATTCTGAATTTCTGTAGCTTTGATATTTTCATTGTCATAAGGGGCCACTCAACCCCCCCCCCCTTTTGTACCTCGGTCTGTTCTGAACAGTACTTAGCCAGGTACTGAAGTCTTCCAAATGTGGTTACTGGTAAGCCATGTCTCACTAATGGCTGTTATGTCCAGTGTAGCCTGTCATGATTGCCTGCAGGTCTGGGATCTTGTTTTCCAGACTGCAAGCATTTGTGTACATGATTTTCCATTGGCCAGATTTCGGCGTGTTAGTCATCTCATAATCAACTCACTTTCTACTTAGACAAGCACAGGCTACTCTGTGAGGAGCAACACAGCTTCAGGAAGGGTCACAGAACATGTACAGAGTTGGTCAGCTTCACATAAACAGTGTACCATACTATGGACAATGGCCTGCTAACTGGTGCTGTGTTTGTGGACCTGGCCAAGGCTTTTGATTTGGTGGACCATGATTTGCTCATACAGAAGCTGACTAGGCTAGGACTAGGGGCCCAATTTCTCTGTGGTTCTCCAACTATCTGCAAGACAGGTCACAGTTTGTCAAAATTGGCTAAGTCTTGTCCAGGGCAAACCCTGTCTACTGTGGGCTCCCCCAGGGATCCATTCTAGGCCCTCTCCTATTTACTGTTTTTATCAATGATCTATGCAAGTTCTGTAATACTGCCAAGACCCTTCTGTATGCAGACAACGTGGTCATCTTTATGCACAGAAAAGACACCATCACTATCAGCGAAGTCCTTGGATACAGCTTCCATTCCCTTCAAAAGTGGTTCACAAATAGAATTTGTTATGCCTGGGTTATATACCACCAACTGATCCATATGTAACCATAACCTTATACACCTATAAGTATTAGTGCCTTACCACAGTCTCATAATGTTTTACCTATATATGTTTCTGCCATATATACTGTTTCTAGTTTCCACATATATTCTGCTATATTTTACACTACTGTAACATGCTGTATGCTTTTCTGTTTACTTTGCAAGTATTGCCAGTCTCACTGTCTTCAGTGAGACTGATAAGAGTTTTACCATTTATTGCTGACTATGATTTTCCTTTTATTCAAGTTTTATGCCAAGCAATGCATTTCTGTTTCCTGGTGTTACCACCCAGATATTACACTCTGCATATTATATCCAATTGTATTCATTTGCCTTATCCAAATGTTGCACTGTTATCAGCACTATAACTGTAACTGCCAGTCAGCCCCTCCCCAGTCTGAGATTCTGGTGTTCTTCCCATACGTTTATTTTGTGTCTAGATCTAGATTTATATAGTACATGCAACCCCAGGGCTGACTGGAGGAAATCATCTTCTTTGTAACTCCTTGTTACATGCTTTGGCATGAGTATTTTAGTACTAAACTATTTGTTATTACTTACTTGCCCTGTGTTTTCTTTACTCAGTCACTTGCATACAAGAATCCGAACTATGAGCAGGACCCATATGTAACATCTGGCGACTGTGACCGAGTCCCTACTCCAACAGGGGGTGATTAGACATATGTTTCAATCGTAAACTCACCCATTTGGCCTGTGAAGAAATCAGCTGGGGCCTGGAGGTTCACAATTGATTACCAAAAACTTAATCAAATAACCTCAGGCCGCTGAGGGTTGAGGCGCTAGATGCCACACCTCATACCACGCCGGCGACGCGGGTTCGGGAACGGACTCTGGTCGCCGAGGTCGGCTCGGGGAGGGAGGATCAGCGCCCCAACGGATGCTCTCCTCCTCAGAGGGATTTCAACCCGAGTATGCGGTGGGAACGCACCGCGCTCGGAGGGGTTGAGGCTCCATTACTGGAGTCCGGGAGGGGCGGCTGTTAGGCACTTGAGGGAGGTGTGCGTCAGCACGTCGCCCCTCTAGGACGTACGTCCTTGTGTGCCGGCGTCCCAGGGTGCGGGGGAAGTGGGAGAACAGCAGAAAATGGCAGTCCTCGGTGTCCCTAGATGAAGACTGCCCCATCTTGAGCCCACCGAAGGACAGACCCCGTTGTGCAAGGAGGCAGAAGAGGTAAGGGCACTCTAGGGGCAGATCCTGGAAGGGGGGCTTCGGGGTATGTGTAGTCGGAAGGAAGGGGGACACCGGGGACGGTAGGAGAATTAAAAAAAAAATTAAAAAAAAAAATAACCTCAGGCTGTACCCTAAAAGTGGCATCAGCACATTTCCAATGGATTTTGGTCTTTACCATTATCTAAGGACAGCCAATATTAATTTGCCTTAACTTTTGAAGGGCGTCAATACACATGGACCTGCCTCCCTCAGGGGTACCATAATAGCCCCTCCCTCTTTCATTTACACATGAAAGATGCATTACAGGGATTTTAAGCCCCTCAATGCCTTCTGCAGTACGTGGATGATTTCCTCTTGTCCACGGTTACCAAAACACAACATTTGGTTCTACTTGATGAGCTACTGACCCTCTTACAGAGGGCAGGCCTCAAATGCAACCCTTCTAAAGCACAACTGTGCCAGAAAGAAGTCACCTTGCTGGGCCTCTGCATGACAAAAAAAGGCAGAAGCCCAAACTTGAAAAAGATTCAAGGACTACAAGACTTGCCCCTGCCAACTACTGTGGCAACACTCAGACATTTCCTAGGCATGGTAAACTACTCTAGGGATTTTATTTGTGATTTTGCACAGAAGGCTGCACCTCTGTATGAGTTACTGAAAAAGAACTTCCCCTGGACATGGGGTCCAACACAGACAGCAGCTCTAACCAGCTTGAAACAGTCGCTGGCCTCAGCTCCTGCTTTGGTTAATCCAAATCCACCTTTGCCCTACCATTTGGAAACAGCAGCTACAGATGTAGCCATTTCAGCAGTTCTAGCACAGAAATCCAATGGACACATTAGGCCTATTGCCTATGCATCACAAATGCTTTCTCCAGTGGAGAGAAAGTATAACCTCTGTGAAAGGAATCTCTTTGCTACTTACTGGGCTGTGAAACACTTTTCATACATCATTGATTATGCTCCCATTGTTCTACATACCAATCATACGCACACTAATTTTCTGTTGTCAGATAGAGTTAAAGATGGCTCTGTTTCTAACACCAGACTTACACACTGGTCTCTTCTTTTACAGGATTGTAACATTACTGTACACGCTACAAAATTACCATCCCTGTTGGCCCATGGCCTATTATATACAGGTGACGCACATGAATGCTACCTCCAACCGCCTGACCTGCCTGATCCAATACTCTTTCTTCCATCAACACTGGAAGTACTAAATGACACCAACTTGTGTCATGTTTTCACTGATGGCTCAGCCTCATACAACAATGGGGATCAGGTAGCGAGACTTGGGGTACTCATTGTGCATCATCTCAATAACACAGTCCGCATTGCCCAGAACTGTACTGTCATTTCCTCACAGTATGCTGAATTGGCAGTGGCCTGTGCTCTGGAATTGCTAAACCAAGGCACTACAGACACAGTCATCTTTACAGACTTTAACTGGATCTGTTCCTCCCTGTCTGAATTTCTACCATTTTGCGAGAAAACAAACTTTACATCCTCTGATGGTACACCTGTAACATACAGACTTGTTGGTGTACATCACAACACTAGCACAACAGTTTAAGCAAAACTGTACATCCACAAAGTCTGTGCCTACTCTAAGAGTGAGCCCTACCATTCTTTCAATAACCATGCTGACTTTCTTGCAAAAGCTGGTGCTCGAGGAGGGGGAAAAATAGGGACTGAAAACCCCCTCTACTATAGGTACTGTATGAGTTGCTGCTGTGAAACAGCAAACACCTTTTTTGCCACTAGATCTAGCATCTGCACAAAAAGAGGACCCTCATCTGAGGGCAGTATTCAAATTCCTTGACAAAGGTACTGAGGAAGGACTTCCACCACACAGTCCCTACAATAAGGTAATAGAAGAAGAAGAATCAGCATTTATATAGTGCTTTTCATACACAGTATCCCAAAGCACTTTTACAAGCAATGCTAGACTGGTAGTGAAGTGACTTAATGTGTGGTGGCGGCCATATTGTACATCATCAGCCACACACAGCCTGGATAATTGCATGAACTGTTTATGGGAAGGGGAATGTTGGCCAGGACACCGGGAATGTTCCCTGTGCTTTGCAAAGAGTGCCCTGGGTTCTTTTACTTCCACCTGGACACCCACCAGGACAACACCAGGATGGGCAGAAAGGACCTCAGTTTAACATCTCATCCAAAGGACAGCACACCCCAGCAGTACAGCACCCCCCAATACTGCACTCAGATGCCAGCGATTTTTAGGTGCAAGTCCAATCCCAGCATGGGATGAGAACCCATGACCTTCTGGTCCAGAGGCGGATGTGCTACCAACTGAGCCACATTGACACCAGATAGATCACCTTCACCTTCACCTCTCAAGTGATAACCTACTCATATGGTATCACAACCCCAACAGTTCTGAGAAATTGTGGGTAATTCCAGGACAACTGAGGATGAATTTTATCCATCAAGTACATGACACTCCTACTGGAGGGCACCAAGGAGTGGAAAAAACCCTGGATAGACTAACTACTTTTGGATGGTGGCCACACATGAAACATGATGTGGAACACTGCATCAGTAATTGTCTGATCTGTGCACAGAATAACCCAACTTTGGCCAAGAAAAATGCCAAATTGTTACCCCAGAGGCGCTCAGGCCCCTGGAATTCCATCCAACTTGATTACATTGGGCTGCTCTCAATAACCAAAAACAACAAGTTTGCTTTGGTGGGCACTGATATGTTCTCTAAATGGGTAGAGGCATTCCCAATGAAAAACAACGCTGCAAAAATAACTGCCAGGGTTCTGGTAGAACAACTTTTCACCAGATGGGGTCTCCCCTTGAAGGTAGACTCTGATCAAGGGTCTAGTTTCACAGGCGAACTGATGCAGGAAACTCTGAAACTCCTAGGAGTCAGTCAGAAGTTTCACATCCCTTACGACCCACAATCATCAGGGCAGGTGGAAAGGGCAAACAGGCAGAGCAAGCTTATGCTATCCAAATTTGCTAAGGAAAACCCCAAGAACTGGGATTCCTTATTGCCTTTGCTCCTTATGGCAATAAGGGCTACACCCTCAACGAGTACAAAATGTACCCCATTTGAGGTCATGACCGGAAGGTCAGTGAGATTACCAGAATACATACGTCTGGATTTTTGCACTCCTACTACTGAAGGAGTTTTAGTAGACAAATATGTCCAGAAACTGAAACAAGACATCCAGCAGATACACTTGTTTGCTGCAAAATGCTTGGGCAAGGCACAACAACAGTCAAAGATACAATTTGACAGGACAGTCCATGATGTGGACTGGCAGATTGGGGATCTAATGATGGTTCTCAGATTTGCTGCTCCTACTCATGCATTTGAAGACAAATGGGAAGGTCCCTATCCTATCGTAAATAAGCTCAGTCCATCAGTCTACCAAGTTAGACTGCCACGAAATAAGAAGCTCACTGACAAATGGCTACATACCAATCAGATGAAGTTAAATAAAGGAGATTAAACCACTTTTCCTCACCCCACAGGGTGGAATAGTACTGAACTAATCATGTTTTTCTTTTCTGTTTTCTTCTAGGTACCTAACTGAGATGGTGACCCAGCACCTACTCCTTTATGGAGTCCTGTTCATATCCTCACATTGTGTGGTCTATCATAAATCTCCCCCATGACCCTGATTCTGGGGTATCCAATGTCAACATCAAAACCAATGAGGCAATGCCTCATGGAACCCAAATTGATGTCATAAGTACAAAGATCATCGTTCAGGAGGGCAAGGAAGCACTACTGAATGTTATGGTTACCACCTCAGATCAAACCAGCCTTGACATTGTATGGCATACAGATCACAATGGAGAAAAAGTACAAAGTAGCTCACCTAGTTAATAGCACTTTTCAAGGATGGCCCAACACCAAAACGGTGTCCTTTTCATCCGTCATGTAAACACCTCACGTTCTTGTCTGTATAACATTACAGCTTGGTTCGATCCTAGCTCATGCAATAATTTTAAAAATTATGATGATCAAAAATTCTGTATCTTACATTTCCTGGCACATTCTAGTATTCAACTAGAAGTTATACCTAAAGTTGAATCTCTCAGAGATCAAGATTGGTTGATGCAGCCAAGGGCACAGTTATGTCTTACTTGTAGGGGGGAGCCAACCTAAGGACTGGTAGAGGGTGCAATGGTGTGTGGAGTAGGGTGTCATAAGCACAAACCTACAGATGCTAGTGTAGACAGTATTTAGTCTAGTGTGCAGAAGGTGTGCAGGTTGCCTTGAGCCATGGCGAGATGTGCCTCAGGGGTCATGCAGTGTTTAAGTCAAAAGCCTGCCCCAAGTTTCTGGTTGATGCACCTTATTGTGATATTGATATGCTCAGCGAATGTTAAGAAGAGGTCTAATGTGACACCGACGTACTTAAAACAGGGTACATTCTGCAGAGGGGGCCATCGGGTGTTAGTACTGTACAGGAGGAATTAGTTTTGGAGAGTTTTAATAAATTGGGTTTGGACCCCAGGAGCATGGCTTTAGTGGGTTTTCTTTTCATTTACTAGTAGCACATTGCTCAGGAACCATTTGTGGGCTGCTCCGTAGTTTTGGGAGAGGGTGGTGGATAGATTTGACAAGGATTTGTCGCTGTGAAATAGTACTAAATCATCAGCATATAGTAAGGCTTCACATGTGAGGTTGTGTGCAAGTAGGGAATTTATGAAAAGGGAAAACAGTAAAGGACCCAGGATGGAGCCCTGGGGAACTCCAGTGAATACTGCCCTAGCCATGGAGGTGGCAGCCCCGATGCTGTTTAGGATCGGCCCAAGAGATAGCTCTGAAACCATGTGGATGTACCAGCCGAGCAACCTAGGTTCAGCAGTTTGGTGAGGAGAAGGTTGTGATCAAGTAGGTGGAAGGTCTTTGTCAGGTCTATGAATATGGCACCTGTGATGTTACCAGTATCCATGTTCCTAAAGACATGGTTGGTGAAATGGGCCAGAGCAGAAATGGTACTGTGATGTTTCCTGAAACAGTGTTGCTGTGGACAGAGCAGGTTATACTTGTTTATGTGCTCATAGAGCTGGTGATGGATGACCTTTTCAAGGAGTTTGCTTAAATGAGGGCAGCTAGAGATAGGTCTGTAGTTGTCAGGGGACACGGGATCTCCTGACTTGAAAATGGGGACAACTTTGGTGTTTTTCCAAATGGCGTTCATGGTTGACATAGCAGGGCGAGGTGAAAGATAATGGTAAGGGGTTTGGAGATGCAGGGGGTGATGACCTTAAGAAAGCTGGGGTATAGTCCATCATTGCCTGGACTGCCTGTTTGGGAGGCTCATCAAAAGTTTGAAGGTTTCTTTAGGGGAGATAGATCTAAAATAGAAGGGAGGGTTAGGAGAGCCATCTGGAGGAGAGTGTCTGATCTGGTTTCCTGGGCAGAGTGGGTTGGAGGTTTGTAGTTTATTTAGGTGGGCAAAGAGGTCAATGAATTTCATGTTAAGGATATGAGTGACAGCAGTGGGGTATGTTATGAGGCCTGAGGGTGAGCCGAGGTGTATGACAGGGTGGACAGTCCGAGGGTTTATCATGGAGCCTATGGTGGACCGGAACTGGTGGGGGTTTCTTAGGTGGTCCCTCTGTAGTTTTGGAAGTAACTCACTTTCAGGGATTTGGTGGTTTGTTTACATTGGTTGCGGAGTTGTCTGTAGTATAATTCAGTAAATGGGGGCTGAAAAAGGCACTAGTGAATAAACAGCTGCCGGGGCAGCTACATTCAGCTAGCATGAGAAGATGCTTTAGTGGGAGGGAGGAAGGTTTCACAGAACTGGGGTTAAGTATATGAAGGATCTCTGCCCTCAACTTGTCTTCCTACATGCAGTTATGTAGGATGAAGACCTTAAATTTCTAGAGGAGTGGTGCCTAGTCAGAGTTGAAGCCAGACAGGGAGAGGCATTGGTGTTGATGAGATTGTAGATTATACAGTGGAGGTCAAGTTGCATTTGATTGGTGTCTGTGGGTCATTTTAGCTCATTTTGGACTCTGTAATGATGGTCCCTATTATAAGTGTTGAGGGTAAAATTGCCAATTTTGTTGTAGAGTACCCTGAGCTTGGTCATTTCAGTTTCCTTTGCATGCAGAAGTGTGACTGCCTTGTAGGTGAGGGTGCGGAGAAGAACACTGTTGCCAACACACAGTCAGGATTCTTTAGTAAGATAAACTCTTATCCTGTAGAGCAGTCACAGTTTCTGATCAACTGTTCATGCAGTACCATCTGAGTGCAACTTATATGATATGCAGAGTCAAAATGTCCTCCAAAATATTTGATGGTGGCAGTAGTTTCTAGAGGAAGCCCCACAGAGGTGATTATTCTGGGTAGTTCAGCTGGTTTTGTATTTTCATGGTGGGACTGAGCAACTTTTTTTTTTTTTTTTTTTTTGGCCATTTAGCACAAGGTTGTTCCATATGAACCAGTCTTATGGATGCAGAAAATCCCTTTGCAAGGAACCTTTGATGGTCTGGAGATCATCTGCCCTGTGATAGAGCACCACATTTTGCATAGAGTAAGGCTTTTGCCCTGCCACAGTTTTTGGGAAGATCATTGATAACCATAGGCCTGTTTATGCTGCCTATTTGCACCACAACAACCCGAGCACTCAGGTTGCTGCGGTGCAAATATGGCAGTGTGGACACTTACCTGATCATGGTAGGTCAGTTGCTTCTCCTCTCACTGAGCTGCAGCAGAGTAGGGGACACATTCCGGAGCAAGCAGTGTAAGCAGCAATGTGGACAGGCTGCATCACTCACTCTGACATGTGGCAGTAATAGTCCCTTTGCAGAACCAGGGGGTGGGTACCCTGCAGCATGTCCACTGTAGTTTTTCTTACTACTACTTAGCTGACCACCCTCCCCACCCTGGTTTGTCCAATGTGCATTTCTTCCATTGGATAGCATTTCTGAAGGGGAACCGAGGACCAGTATGGAGCAAGTGCCAGCAGGTGAGGTACATAAGACAGCATGCAATACAAACATCTGCCCCCTCCCACACGGCCCTTCTCAACGCAGCTTGCATTGGCTCTCAGAAGGGTCATGTAAACGTATTTTGATGCAATGCAGGATATCAATGCAGGGCCAGGAGTGGACTGCAGTTCACAGCGCAGAGGCCATGTAAATGCCGCTTAAGAGAACAGTTGGGGCCCAAGAATGAAACACCATGGTACTCCTTCAGTGATGCTACTGGAAGAGGAGAGCATGTTTTTTTATCTTTACACATTGCATACTATTTTAGTGGTAGCTTTGGAGCCAGGATAGGCAGTGAATCATCTCCAAGGCCCTGATTTCCACCTCAAACTTGTGACCAAGGGTGAAGTCTTAAAACTGCTCAGGGGCATAAGGGCAGAAGAATCAGTGGGAAACAAAAACCTGGAGCCTAAGTTGCTTAAGATTGCTGCCATGGTCATAGCAGCACCAGTGGCATATCTATTTGATAAATCATTACTAGAAGGAAAAGTGCCCTCAAAGTGGAAGGCTGCCCAAGAAACCCCAATTCCCAAAGATGGGTCAGACACCCAGGTGGAAAACTACAGTCCAATCTCCATACTCTGTCCCCTCAGCAAATTGCCCGAAAAGGTGGTCTACCAGCAGGTTCTATCATACCTGGAGGGAAACAGGTTGTTAACAGAAGAACAACACAGCTTCAGGAAGAAGCATGGCACAGAGACAGCTCTAGTTAGTTTCACCTCTGATATCTATTCAACCCTAGATCAAGGCCAGCTACTTGGTGTGGTCTTCATTGATCTCACCAAGGTCTCTGACCTAGTGGACCACCAGCTGCTTGTAGGGCACCTGAAATCCCTGGGACTTGATTAACTAATCTTACGGTGGTTCACTAACTACCTCCATGGCAGGACACAAATTGTCCACTGGCAGGGTGCCAGATCTGATGAGTGTCAGGTAACTGATGGGGCTACTCAGGGCTCCATTTTGGGCCCTCTGCTATTTTCACTATATGTGAACAGCTTACCACATAACTGTGGTGGGGCAAAGGTTACCCTGTATGCAGACGATGCCATATTGTACAGAACCTCTAGTGACACAGCATCCCGAAAACCTGTCGCTAAGTCAGGATCTGTTAATTCTTGAGTAGTGGTTCCATGGCAACAAATTAGTATTAAACAGTAAAAAAAAAAAAACAAGGCCATGCTTTAGGCCCTAAGAACCTGGGGACAAATCAGTCTAACCTGCTATCTCTCTCACTCTCAAATGGTTCAAAAATTGAAGTTAACTGTATAAGGTACCTGGGAATGTTTATAGACCATGAAATGACTTTTAGAAGCCACATTGACCATATAACCAAAGTGATCAATCAAAAGTTCGGTCTCCTATACAGGCTAACCCCTTTCCTAACCAGGGAGTCGAAACTTATTGTCAGTAATGGAACTATCCTACCCACTTTTCTGTATGGAGCCACGCTGCTGCAATCATAGAAGGCCACAGAAATGGGGCGTCTGAGAACACTATTGTTGGTCAGGTAGGAAGAAATAGGCTGTTGGTTAAATAGGATCTGCAGCTTATCCTCTAGGTAGGGAAATGGGCAGACTAGGTGGGCCAAGTGGTCCTTATCTGCCGTCAAAGTCTATGTTTCTACACCACAGAGTCAGTCGTTTTGTGGCTGGAGCACATCATATGGAGCATCACTGCAAAGTGCTAAGCACCATTAACTGGACACCCCTAGAAAACAAGTTAACATACCCAGAACTATGCTTGGTATACAAACTACAGCAACCAGATGCTCTACCAAGTCTTGCAAACCTAATGAGCCTCAAACTGAGTAGCAAAAATCTCAGTTCCTCTGACCACAAACTTCTTCAGGTTCCCAGGGCCAGGTCCTCCCATGATCTGAGATCTGCTAGGTCAGTTCTCCCCAGACTCTGGAATAATCTCCCTAAAGAACTGCAGGACTTCAAATCTCTTGCTGGTTTCAAATCGGGATTTAAGTCTCACCTGATTAATTTGACTACATGTTCTTGCTACTGATGACCCAATACTTGAATCCATGGAGGTGTTCCCCACACAACCTCATGCTTGAATATTTCCCCCATGTTAAACTCAGCTTGAGAACCTATAAAGTAAAACATGGCTTATAACCTTGTACTAACAAACTATTTGCCAGCAGATTAGGCCTTACGGTCTATCGAGTCTGCTCGAACCTTAGATCCTTAGTTGGGTGCCGAGGCCTTCCCATCCCTTGTGCCCCAGAAACCCCAATCATCCATCCCCAACCCCCTGGGACAGGCCATCATCTGATACATCCACTTTCTGTGTCTGTCCCACCCTCTCTTGAAGCCCTCCACTGTGGATCTCTGAACCAGCTCGCCAGGCAGTGCATTCAAGGGTCCACCACCCTCTCAGTGAAAACCTCCTCTCTTTTCCCCCTCACCCTTCCACCTTCCAACTTCAAACCATGCCTCTGGTGATACCTCCCTGCTTTAGTTTAAAGATCCCTCCATGTTTACCCTATTTATTCCCTTGAGGTACTTGAAGACCTCAATCATGTCCCCCTGCTCTCCTCTCCTCCAATGAAAACAGGCAGAGCTCCTCAAGTCTGTCCTCATCGTCAAATTCCTAGCCCTCGTGATCATCTTAGTTGCCCTCCTCTGTACCCTCTCCAGGAGCTGTATGTCCCTCTTCAAGTGTGGTCTCCAGTACTGTACACAGTACTCAAGGTGTGGTCTAACCAGTCCATTGTACAGCGGCAGAATCACTTCCTTGCTCCTAGAGGTGATCCCCCTTACGATGCATCCCAACATCCTGTTTGCCTTGCTAGCCACTCTCCTGCACTGCTCAGAGTTATTCATACATGCATCCGCCATGATCCCTAGGTCTTTTTCCCCTATTGAGGCCTCCAGCGCCTCCCCTCCCAGGGTGTACCTGTGTTTAGGGTTTCCCTGACCAAGATGCAACACCTTGCACTTGGTGATATTGAAATTTAATTTCCATGTGTGAGCCCAGCTTTCCAGGGTGTCCAGGTCCCCTTGCAAGGCCAACCTCCCCTCTTCTCCCTCAACTAAGGCTCCCATCTTGGAGTCATCCGCGAAGAGACTCATTACACACCCTATACCCTCCCTGATGTCCGATATGTATGCATTAAACAGGATTGGACCCAGGACCGAGCCCTGCGGTACCCCACTACCAACCTCTCTAGGGTTCAAGAGCTCCCCACAGACCGCTGCTCTCTGGGTGCATCCAGCTAGCCAGTTTTCAATCCATCTGACCATCAAAGGGCCTACTCCTAACCCCATCAGTTTCTCCACCAGACCATTGTGGGGGACAGAGTCAAACGCCTTGCTGAAGTCCAAGAATAATACATCCACAGGCTTTCCCCTGTCCAGTTCTGATGTTAGCCATTCGTAGAACTCCACAAGATTGGTTTGACATGATCTACCTGGCACAAACCCATGTTGCCGACTATCCAGACCTCCCACCTCCTCCAAGTACACCCCCAATCGTTCCTTTAGTATACTCTCCATTAATTTTCCCACCACCGAGGTCAAACTGATGGGTCTATAGCTACCTGGTACTTCCCTCGAGCCCCTTTGTGGGGTGGCACCACATGTGCCTCTCTGCCACCTAGGTACCCTCCCTGTCTCAAGTGACCTGTTGAAGAGCTCCACCAGGGGTACCAGCCAGTATGTCCGCCAATTCCACACCGTACTCTGGGATGAATGCCATCCATTGGGAGATTGTCTTTCTTTAGGGCCTTGAGGGCTAACCACACCCTTTTGGTGGAGATAGCATCATCCATCCCCTCCACCTTACTTGCCTTTTTATTCTTATCCATATGTGACACCCCTGGGGTACCTCTCCCTCCCTCTTGCTCCATTTCTGCTGCTCCCCTGATCCCACTCACTGCCGCTTCTATCCCCTTCGTGCCTTGCTTTGTAGATATCCCATCCCCCTCCCTAGTGAACACAGAGGCTATATGTTGTATCTGCTAACACACATTGTCCTTTTCTTGTCAACTTTGTATAAATTCACAGTCGTATATGTGGAACCATTGTCATGTACTTGCTGACTTGTAAACCTCTCAATTGTATGTGTTAAACCCTCTTTTTTCCCTTTAGGTACTTGTAACTAATCCCGGGTCGCCCCTGAAAAAGGGACGGTCATAGTCTCAGTGGGCTTACCCAGTCACCAAAATTTAAATAAATAAATTGCTGAAATCCAGATTTTGAAGTTTATGCAATAGTAATGTGTAATCAACCAGATCAAAGGCTTTTGTGAAGTCGATGAAGACAGCGCCTGCAACTTGTCCCATGTTAGTAGCACAGGCAAGGTTGTTGGTAAAACTAATTAGGTCCATGTCAGCTGTGATGTTTACAGAAACTATGTTGAGCAGAAAAGAGTAGGCCACTATTCTTAATGTATGCTGCCATTTGAGCATATAATAGCTTTCCTTGGATCGTGTCTAGTGTACTAAGTATTGAGATCAACCTGTAGGTTTCAATCAGTTTTTTTGGCCCACTTTTGTGGATGGGAGTTACAAGGGCCATGTTCCATTTTTCTAGCACAATGCCTTGGATAAAGGACATGTTGTAGAGGGCATGGGTTGGGCTGCAGTGACGGAGGCAGCTATTGTAAGTAACTTAAGGTCATCGAGGCCATCAAACCCTGAGGTCTCGGGTCTTATTTTTGTAATTTAGTGCATGCAAAAAGGATTTTGAGGCAATCAAATTGGTTTATGTAGCACCTCCAAAATTATGAAGGATATTGGTGGGAAAAACTATGAGGAGAGGCTGATGAGCCTTAACATGTTCACTGTAGAGAAAATAAGGCTTAGATGACACATGATCTCAGTCTTCTGTGTACTCAGGTGTATTCACAAGATTGAACAGTCAGAGATGTTTAATCTGATGTCCTCCAGCAGGATGCAGGGGCAGGCCTTGAAGGTCAGAGGTGGTAAGGTCTGGGATAATGTTAGAAGTCAATTCTCATAGAGGTTGGTGAACCTATGGATGTCTACTAGCAGGTACAGTGGACATGAAGACAGTACAGGCCTTCAAGAGAAGCCGGAAGAAACTGCTGTTTACCAAGGGAATCACAGGGTACCCCTGGTAGCAGAGTGGGTAGGGAACCCCTTTAAATTAGTATATGTTTACGAAGCACACAAACATATTCATTCCTGCTCGTGAAGCAGGTGGGATGGACATGATGGACCTAGAGTTCCTTCTCACCATTCATCTTCTCCTTACATCCCTTATGGCTGCTGCATACCACTCTTTCCCCAAACTGCCTTGTTGGTATGCTACCACTGGTTATACTTCATGCCTCATTACATTGTATAAGTGGGCACTAACACCCAGCAGGATGTCCACTTGTTAGAAGATATAGACACTCCGGTGTGTGTTGAGGTATGAGGCCGCATCCGAAGTGCTCCTCCACACACACACACACACACACACACACACACGCACGTACACGCATGCACGCACGCATGCACACGCACATGCACACACACACACACACACACTGGTGCGGCTATATCCCCCTTGAATGTGTAAACATCTGGACGTAGGAAATGCAACATCAGTTATGTGGGACTGAATTTAGACACGGCAGGTGACTTGGTTCATCCAGTGAGAGAGCAGCATTTGCAGCAGATATCTTGCCCCATCTTTTAAAATGTTTTTCATACCAATGTAACTCCCAGGTGGCTTAGGCCCCCCAGTAGGTTCATGGACATCTAAGGGTTAACTCTAGCCAACCTGGAGATTCCCTGCCAGCTAGATTGGCTGGGAGTCTTCAAGGGGTGTAGCCAGCCACTGGTGACTGGTGAGTCATCAGATGTGGTTTCTGAAGTGCTACAGCTACCAACTAGAGGAACTAAAGGCCGTGCTAGAACTGTAACCAACCTAAGTCTTGGCACTGTGGTGGCAGCTGTCGCCATGGAGTGCATGCAGATCCACAAGGGAAGTTCTTTTACTCTCAAAGCTAAGTGTGCAGCTTCTGTGGTAGAAATTTACTTGTTCTGGATGTAGTAATGGGGTAGTGCTAATATTTGGCCTGGGATCCTTTACTCCAAGGGTACTGGTGGAGTAGAGGGTGAGGTGGCAGGACTCTCAGCAGCTGCAGTCCCCCAGTGAGAAGTGCCCCTCTGTAACTCTTCTAGATTGTGAGCCACACAGCTCCTAAAATAGCTGAGACTGAAGTGTGGAATAGATGGAAATTATGTAGACTCCAAGGCCTCTAAGTTGGCTGCCATAATTCCATTGGGCAGTGGATGTTTGTGAGCCTTCAGGCTACCAGTGACCTTCCTGGGGGAGAGGCAGCAGTGAAGTTGGTACCAAGCCTAGGGGATGGTTGGTATGCCAGAATCTTGGGGTAGCTCCCGAGCAGAATGCCTCATAGTTACATTCTGTCATTGAGGCACAGGTCAGGAAGAATAGGAAAACCAGGTGCAGTTTCAAAATTCGCAGGTGGTGTTTTATTATTATCAACAACAAAAGAGTGAAATAACAAAAAAAATGTTCAGGATAGCTATATACAAAGGCAGTACAAACAGAGAAAACAAAAGTCCTTTATCTGAGGGTTTCTTTTCAATTTCAAATCTCAGTCTCTGTCTCTCACTCTAGCAAAAGTATTGCTGCTCTTTTTATAAGTCCTTGCCTGGGAACTCACTAAGGAGACACTGGGCTGGATTTTCAAAGCCCTATGTTGGACGCAAGGTGCTTGCGGCAAACAGTTGTGCTGTAACTGGCACCTTGCATCTGAAGGTGCAGCCGGGAGCTATTCAGCAAAGCAGCCTGCATCAAACGCAGGCTGCTTGTGGCAATGGGGGGTTGCGCCATCCTTGCACCACAAAAAGGGCTGCAGCATGGCACTAGGGGGTTTGCAGCAGACGCAGACTGTCATATCCCCTTAAATAGCATTCAGAGAACCCTCCCAGAGGACAATGGTCTAAGTACTGTTAGACCAGACAAAAGCAAGCATAACGGTACTTAGACACCCTCTGGGAGGGTTGTCAACCGTGCACCACAGTGTCATCTCCCCTCAGTGTAACATATAGCAAACCCCACATCTCTGGTGATTTAGTGCCCCTCCCAAGCGCCGATCTGCCCGTACAGCATCATATTAATAATACACTGCAACCCTGGTGATCTAGTGCCCCCCCAAGTCCCAATCTTCCCATACAGTGTCATATTAATAATACACTGCAACCCTCGTGCTCTAGTGCCCCCTTCCCCGCCCCAATCTGCCGGTAACATGTTATGATAAAGGTCATCAAAACCCTGCTGTTCCCCCACCCCAATCTGCCAGTAAATTGTGTTCATAAATTACAGTAAATCCCTGGTAATCCAGTGGCCCCCCACCCCACCCCCACCTCTGGCACATAGTGCCCACCACACCACACACCCCCATCCCAACCCCAGATGTGGTGACCAGCATAGCCCTCCTCACACCACCACCACTGCTGGATGCCAAATGAACTGTAAACAGTACATGCTCTGACAGTTCATTCAGCGGCCGGCCGTGATAGTGTGAGGATGGCTGTGCCAGTCGCCGGATCTGGGGGTGCGGGGTGGTGAGCACTACCTGCCAGGGTGGGGGCTGGGGGGCCACTGGATCACCAGGGATTTACTGTAATTTATGAATACACCCCATCGATTGAAGTATGGGGGGAGACAGCAGGGTTTTGATAACCTTACCATAACATGTTACCAGCAGATTTGGGCAGGGAGGGGGGCACTAGATAACCAGGGTTGAAATGTATTATTAATATGACACTGTACGGGCAGATCGGGGACTGGGGGCACAAACTGCTTCCATGCTCCTTTCTGAGGGCGCAGCTGCCGCCCGATTGCCCCACAGCTTGCGGCATTCTTGGTGGATGTGCCATCTGTTTCACTGATGCTGTAAGCCGCAGGATGCAGGCTCAAGGACCCTGTCCAATACTGAATCGGGCGTAGGGTTCCCTGACAGAGGAATTTGGTGCAAGCTGCAATTGTCGCAGCTTGCACCTGCCCTTTGAAAATCCGTCCCATTCTGTTTTTCACAAAACGTTCTTGCCAGTTTCTTTGCAGAGCAGGCTTGCAAACAGAACAATGTCCCAAGCTGGCCCCCTGCTGACAGCTCTTCAAAAGAGTTTGCAAACAAGACTGAGAGGAACTCAGACTGCATCTCAGGTTAAGCCCCTAAATTCCAAATAGCTTTTTGCAATAATTTCTACAGTATAATTATATACATTTCAAACCAAGGGATCCCAGTGTCACTTACGGTTTCACACAAAGATTCACATGTATTTAGAATAGCAGATATGCAAGGGGGAAGAAGAAAAAATTACTCACCTTAGAAATGTTGTTTCTTCTAATGGAGTCTTGCTGTATTCTGACTATCTATTCTGACTATTGCAGTTAGGTCCTGCCTTTCAACTGCCCCGGAGAACAAAGAGTTAAACTTTCCATGGCCAGCATGGAACATTCAGCGCAAGCTCGGTTGAAGCCCCTGTCTGCTGCTGTTTAAACTCCAACCGTCAGACCTTTATGAGCAATACTCACTAGAAGTTCTGTGTGGAAACTGTAAAACTCACACTAGCCAACTGGCAACTAAATTTATTAAAAAGGGTTTTTTTGGTTTCAAAGCAAAGACTCAAGTCAGAAAACCCAAAAAACAAAACACAACACACACCCAAAATAAAGGAGGGTGAAAAAGGGACACCCCTAGGGTGCCAACACTGCTCCTGCCCACCCACATCCCAAAAACTAGGTTCTGAGAGGGGAGGCAGGGGAGGTCAGAATACAGCAAGACTCCATAAGAAGAAACAACATTACTAAGGTGAGTAATTTTTTCTTCAAATAACATGAAGTCTTGCTGTATTCTGACTATTGCAGACTACCAAGCAGTACCTCCACGGAGGAGGAACAGAACCTACTTTGGGAATAGGCCGTGAAGTACTGCTGTGCCAAACCAAGCATCGCTCCTAGCCTGGATATCCAGAGAGTAATGCTTGGTGAATGTATGGACTGTTTTCCAGGTGGCTTCTTGGCAAATTTCTAAGATAGGAATATCCCTGGCAGCAGCCAGGGAAGCAGCTGTACCTCTAGTAGAGTGAGCCCTCAGGCCTGAGGGTGGAGTTGTACCCAGTTTTTCATAGCAGAATTGTATACAAGAGACAATCCACCTGGCAATAGACCTTAGTGGCAGGTTTGCCCTTACCAACCTCTCCATATGAGAGGAACAATTGGAGGGACTCAAACCTGTGACCCTTAGTGCGCTCTATGTAGTAGCTGAGGGCCGTTTTAACATCCAAGCTGTGCAGGCTCCTCTTTCCAGAGGAGGAATGGTCAGTGAAGAAAACAGGGAGAGACATAGACTGGTTAAGGTGGAAATCTGAAACCACCTTAGGCAAAAACTTCTTGTTAGTTCTTAGGACCACTTTATCTGTATGGAAAGAGATGAAATTGGGCTCCATTGACAGGGCTTGCAATTCACTGATACGCCTGGCAGAGGTAATGGCTACCAAAAACACAGTTTTCCAAGTCAAATACTTAAGCTCTGCAGAGGACAAAGGCTCAAAGGGGGGTTGCATAAGTTGAGCAATGCAAACATTAAGGTCCCAAGCAGGAGCAGGGTCCCTAAAGGGGGGACTGGAGTGCAGCAATCCCTTGAAGAACTTATAAAACACAGGATGGGCTGACAGAGGAGAGGGCTTGCCTACTGACAAGAAGGCAGAGACAGCTGCCAAATGCACTTGAAGTGTAGCAGGTCTAAGACCTAGGCCATTAAGATGGACCATATAGTCCAGAACTGTAGGCAACCCAGCAGATTCTGGAGAAATATCCTTATTAGAGCACCAAATAGTGAACCTTTTCCATTTGGAGTTGTAAGTCTTTCTGGTGGAAGGCTTTCGAGAAGCCTTAAGGATATCCAGAACCCCTTGAGAAAGCTGCAGATCAGCAAACTAACTCTTCAAGAGCCATGCCTTGAGATTGAGAGACTTGAGGTTCGGGTACTAAATCCCACCCTGAGAGGATGTCAACAGGTTGTAATTCCTAGGAAGAGACAGGGGAAGGTGGACTGCTAAGGACAGCAACAGGGGGTACCAGGGCTGTCTGGCCCAGTCTGGAGCAATCAGAATCACTTTGCAAGGTTGTGACCTTATCTTGGCTAACACCTTGAACAGGAGAGGGAGGGAAGGGGGGAAAGCATACAGAAATTTACCTTCCCAATTCAGAATCAGAGCATCCAGGGGGACTGAGCCCAAGACTGGGGGTCTGCAACAAAAGAGAGGAAGTTGGTGATTGTCTGGGGCTGCAAAAAGATCTATCTGTGGAGTGCCCCATCTCGAGAAAATCACTTTCAAAACTAGGGGATCTAGGGTCCATTCGTGATGGCCCTGGGATATCCTGCTCCGAGCATCTGCTAGGACATTGTCCTTCTCTGGGAAGTGAACTGCTATCAGAGAGGTTTGCAGGGAATAGGCCACGGACCACAACGTCATTGCTTCTGTGCACAAGGCCGTAGACCGAGTGCCTCCTTGCTTGTTGATGTACCACATTGTGGTGGTATTGTCTGTTCTGGTCTGGACCACCTTGTTCTGTACAGATTTGGAAAAGGCTTTCAGTGCCAGAAACACTGCTCTGAGTTCCAATATATTGATGTGAAGCAGAGATTCTTGAGGTGACCACAGCCCTTGGATGGTAAGATCCCCCAGGTGGGCTCCCCAGCCCAGCAGGGAGGCATCTGTGGTGAGTATCACTGAATGAGACTGAGTGACAAAAGGAACTCCTTGTCTCAAATTGTCCTGATCCTGCCACCATTGCAAAGCCTGGATCAGGGTTCGAGTCACTGGGACTAGTTTGGTAAGGGAATCCTTTCTTTGGGACCAGAAGGCTCTTAAGTGGAACTGAATGTCCCTCATCTGAAATCTTGCTCCCTGGACCACTGCTGTAGAGGCTGCCATGTGGCCCAGCAGCTGCAGGAAATGCCTTGCTGGTTGAGACACCTGAAGGGTGAATGAAGAGACCAGTTCCATAAGGGTCCTTGCCCTGTCCTGGGGAAGGAAGGCTCTTGCCCTTATTGTATCGAGCTCCGCCCCTATGAAGGTGAGGAGCTGTACTGGCTTGAGAACTGACTTTGGAAGGTTGAGGAGGAATCTTAAGGAAGTGAGCACTTGCTGAGTTATTTGCAGATGTGACTTGACTTGGTCTGGAGACTGACCCACTATGAGCCAGTCGTCCAAGTATGGAAAGATGAAGATCTTTTTTCTCCTTAGGAAAGCAACCACTACTGCCAGGCACTTTATGAACACCCTTGGGGCTGATGTTAGGCCAAAGGGCATTGCTCTGAATTGATAGTGGCCTGAGGGCAACTCGAACCTGAGGTACTTTCTGTGGGAGCACCTGATGGGAATGTGAAAATAGGCATCTTTGAGGTCCAGGGAGGCTAGCCCGTCCCCTGGCCTTAGAGAGGGCAGAATTATTCCCAGAGTCACCATTTTGAACTTTGGTTTTAAAAGGTGCTTGTTCAGATATCTTAGGTCCAGGATGGGCCGCCATTCTCCTGTCTTTTTGGGGGTTAGGAAGTACCTGGAGTACAATCCTTTGCCCTTGTGTAGGGTAGGAACCCTCTCTATGGCTCTGAGAGCCAGGAGGGAAGAAACCTCTGCCTCTAGGGCAAGGGTCTCTGATGGATTTGCAGGTGGAAAGGATCTGATTCTCATCTTGGGAAATTTTTTGAAGCTGAGAACCAGTCCCTGGCTTACTACTTCCAGGACCCACTTGTCTGATGTCAGAGACTTCCAGTCCTGGACAAAGTAAGCCAGCCTGCCCCCTACAGGTATTGGAGAATCGGCCCGGGCAGACCCATCAGGGTGTCTGCTTGGCAGGGGCTTTAGGCTGAGGGGTGGAAGCAGGCCTGCTCATTCCCTGTCTGCCTCTCCCTCTGAAGAACCCCCTCTGAGCATAAGAAGAAGGAGGTCTGGGCTTGGCAAAAAGGCCTTTGAAAAGGCCTGCCCTGCCCCTGGACTGCTGCCTTTGAAGAGTGGCCTGCCTTTCTTTGGCCTGAGCACTCCTGTAGGTGGTCCTATACTCGTCCATCTTTTTCATGTAGTTCTCTGTCTGCTCCCCAAACAGAGAATTACCAATAACAAGGAAATCCATGGCCTTAGCCTGGGTATCCTGTGATAGGCTAGTACATCTGAGCCAAGCCATCCTCCGAAAGGCCACAGATGTAGCCATGACTCTTGATGAAACATCATTGGAGTCCACAGCAGCATGAAATTGTACCTTGGATGCCTCAATCCCATCTGCAGCCACCTACTCCAGCTCCTTGGCAAGCTGGTCAGGGCCTGTTTAGCCAGAGCCAGCACAGTGTCCCATCTGACTTCTGGTATCTAGCTGTGTAGGCCATATAGTTAGCCTGCCTGAGTCCCAAATATGCTGCCATGTGCTTCTTTGCCATGGCATCAATCCTCCTGGAGTCCTTATCTGGGGGTGATGCCAGGGGATATTTGCCTTATCACAGGCAGCAGCCTGCACTACCCCAACATGGCTGCATTTCTGAGAAAGGAACTCCGTGTCCGAGCCTGAAAGGGTGTACCTCTTGTCCATTCGTCTGTCCACAGGAGGTATGTAGTTAGGAGTCTTAAGAATTTTATTTGTCTGTTTCCCAAAAGATTTATGTAGGAGAATAGACATTCTCCTGGACTCTGGGATGTCCATCATTTCAACAAAATCAGGCTCCTCCTGATCCTCTACTGCTTCTTCCACTGGAAGCTGGAGGGTTTCAGCCACTTTTTTGCAAAACATAAAGTGGGAAGAGGACTCAGAAAGCCTAGGAGGAGGAACACCTGAAGGTCTGTCTGGGGAGATGTCCGGGTTGATAGGCACATCCAGACTTTCATAATCACCATCATCATCCTCATACTCTCCCTCCTCCGGTTCATAAAATTCTTCTGAAGTGTAATCCGGAACCGGGGGAACCGACCAAACCGAGCCCCTGCCAGATGGTGCCGGTTCGGCCAGAACCGAAGTTAGCGATTGCACTATTCTTATCGATTTGGCTATCTCATCAGCGGTCGGAGTATGAATTTCTGGATCCGAACTGGACAATTTATCTTCTCTTCCTTTTAACCGGAACGGATGCCTCAGAATCGGCTCTCCTCTTGCCCAAAGAAGTATCGCCCTGGTCAGAGGGCACTCCTTCTGGTTCGGTCGGAACCGAACCAGGCTGGCCATCCGGGTCAGCGGACTTCTCGGCCTCCCTTTCCCTCAGTCTACCTACTCTCTTATCCAGGGTAGCTTTGGGAAAATTCTTACAAATTTGGCAGTCTGAATCGAGGTGGTCAAACCCCAGACAATAAACACAGGTGGTGTGGGGATCAGCCTTAGCAAAGGCTTCCCCACACACACTGCAGCGTTGAAACCCAGTGGGCCCGGTTTTTTTCTTGGGTTTCTCAGACATGGCCAATCCTATCCAAAACTTACCCTTGTTTCGGCAATCCACCAGGCAAGACTCCCCTATCGGTTCCTGACCGTGTTACGGGTCTTGGAAAAAAATGTAATAAAATCTGTTTTTTTTTAGAACCAATACAGACCGGTTACCACACTCTAAGTAAATTCACAAACTTTTTTAAGCTAAACTGATCGGTTCAGCCGAACCGATCCAACATTTACAAGTTCCACACAGAAACAAATGCAAAACCTATCTAGTACTCACGGTACCACAGACAGAGACTTAAACCGACAGATTCGGTAGCAGAAATTCAGTAGAAACTGGGCGAAAAACGACACTTTAACCGACTTTATTGAGGCGAGCAAAGGAGAAATCTCCAGAGTGACTGTTCAGTGAAGCGGAGTGACTGTTCAGTGAAGCGGAGTAAAGAATCTGACGGTTGGAGTTTAAACAGCAGCAGACAGGGGCTTCAACCGAGCTCGCAGTGAACGTTCCATGCTGGCCATGGAAAGTTTAACTCTTTGTTCTCCGGGGCAGTTGAAAGGCAGGACCTAACTGCAATAGTCAGAATATATAGTCAGAATACAAGACTTCATGTTGTTTGAAAAGACAGAAACAGCAAGTGAAGGCAGAGAGATAGTGAGAGGCGGAGAATCGCAAGACCGTCAGAGTGATTAGTTCCTAGGTCTCACGAGAAGATTTGGTTGCACAACCAGACAAACAAAAGACAGAAAAGGAGAGGAAAAAACAGATCCTTGCATTTAACTCTTTCTGCATAACAAATGGGACAGGGCTTTATTCAACCCTCTCACAGATTCCATTCACATTTCGTTGCTGGTGCCATTTGAAAACTTCAGCCTAGTATCTGTGTAAGTTTACATTATGCTGGGTCTTGTCCAGAAATTTAGGTATGAAACCCACAACCGCAGTTACTGTCCTAGTGCCCCAGGGTTGTGCGCAGTCCCTGGGTCGCACCTGGAAATGAGCCTCGGCTCAGTGTCCTTTTTCAGTTACCAAATGTTTAAGCCAAACTTACTCACCGATCTACACTATACTCCAGTTTGGGATGGTTTACCCTCTCAGCCTTTCATCAGTTTACTTCCTACTGTTTTATAAAGAATATAATCTCCTCCCAGATGCCTGACAAATTGGCTTTACTGCTCAAACCTGTGACCTCTAAGAAATTTATAATTTAATCTGGGAAGGGGCACGTCCATGGATAGCTTCAGACACTCTGAGGAAATCTAGGGAGATGGGAGGTTTGGGACTACCACATATATACCATTACTATTTAGCTGCACAGGGAGCTCAAATAGTCACATGGGCCAAACAACGTATCGAGTCAGGGTGGTATCTAATTGAAAATGAATCAACCCCTAATGGTAAAATATGGACATACCCAACATGTCATATTGACCCACATAATTTTCGGTCAATCACAAATCCTTGGGTAAAACAATCCTTGAAGATCATTCTCAGACTTAGGAGAAAACAACGCCCAATACCTTGGGCCCCCTATCGTTAATCAGACACACAACAAATTTTGTTCCCCCAAGATGTGATCAAGGGTATGCATTCTGGGAACAGAAGGGTCTAACAACCTTCAAACAAATGATAGACAGAGGGTCCTGCCTTGCGTATGCCACTCTTCAAGAGCGGTTCACATTACGTAGAGAAGATTTTTATAGATTCCTTCAAACTAGGCATTTTATTAACACAGGGGGAAACCTCCAAAGAATCAACAGGGCCCTGTCACCCCTGGAAGAATTCTGGTGGGACTCTAGGAGAATAAAAGATAAACTCCCACACCTTTCAATTTTGTATAAAATAATTATAGACGAGGGGGGCACCCTGGTGTTGGAGGAAATCAGGAAAAGGTGGGAGACAGAATCTGGGGAGAGAATCCACAGGGGAGATTGGGAACGTCGCATACAGAGGGGATGGCAGGTAACATCAGCAGTGACATGGCGCGAATTTAACTGGAAAATACTGACACGTTTCTTTCGCTCCCCTATGATTACCAAACATTTTAATCCCCAGGTGTCATCGGCCTGCTGGCGTAAGTGTGGGGAACCACGAAGCACACATTATCACATATTCTGGGGGTGTGTAAAGCTGCAAGGATTTTGGACTCAAATCCAAGAAGCTATGACCCGAATGGGGGGGATGTACCCTATACATTTCAGGATCTTGTTCTAGGAATGCCAACCCTATCCTCTCAAAAGAGGAAAACCGTGGAGCTATATCAGATATTGAGGATTGCAGCCCTAAAATGTATTACCATCAACTGGTTAAAACAAGATCCACCAACCTTTCAACAATGGTCCTCCAAAGTGGAGGAAATCGAGAGATTGGAAAACATAACATACTCGATTCAGCTAAGAAAGGATGGATTCCTAGAAATTTGGGGACCCTGGTATAGATGGAAAGAGGGGTGGGATGGGTATTTGGAGGTAACAGATGCAGATATTGGAGGGGAAGAGGAGGAAGGATAAAATAACATACAAGAAGGGATTGAGGTGGGGTAAAAGGCAAAAAGGAGGAATCGATAATGGAAGGTTGAAGAGTGCCTAAGAAAAGATGGTCTTCCTTTTAGGTCAGAGGGATGGGGACACACATAGACACATAGACTCACAGACACACATAAGTACGTACTTGAATATATATAGAACCTGATGATAGAATGGATATATAAGTTAAAGTGCATTGACTTAGATAGATACGAGTTGTTACAGTTATAAAAAGTTTGGTTAAAAGAAAAGATAAAAAGTAGAGAGTAAAAAATGAGATATGGAATCAAAAGGTGGTTATGGAATTTTCAGAAAAGAAAAGGAGAAGCCAAGATAGAAGAAATAAAGAAGATGGATAATCAGATCTGGGGCTGTACATTGGGCCACATTATAACAAACTGGACATACCAACTAATGGGCCAATGGCCTGATAATGTGGACCCACAATTACACTCTAGAGCCGGATGAGATAAGAGACTGAGAATGGTTAAATAATAGTTTGTTTAAATAAGTAGTAGAATAAGACATAGGAAAGAATGGACAAGAATAGAGGGTAAGAATAGAATGTAAGTATTGTATGGAAGAGTTTATCAAGATGTAACGTGTAACTGGATGTATTATTAACATGGAGTACAATAAGCTGGATAAAGTTAAAAAAAAACCTGTGACCTCTGCCTACCCACTGGGATCAGCTGACAGACCCCTTCTTGTCCAACCAAGATGTAAAACCAAAATGGGGGAGAATGCTTTCTCTAGCTGGGCCCCTAAACTATGGAACTCCCTTCCACTGAATCTAAGAATCTCCTCTTCTCCGTGCAGCTTCAAACAGGAGCTTCGTATGGCTCTTCTAAGCTCTGAATCCTGCTCCTGTTCTCTATCCACCCACTCCTGTACTGGTTCCTCCTAGTTGCCTACCGGCGCCAACCTCTACTACTCTCAAACCTGCCTGGAAATCTTGCTATTTCCTCTCTTCTAGCACTTATTCACTAGTTGTATGACTTATGACTGTTAGTTATTTGCACTTATATTCCTGTTTTGTTACTACATATAGATTCCTGCAAATGTACTGTCATTGCTGAAAAGTTTGTGTAAGCGTACTATGTCTGACTTCTACTTGCTCCAATGATGTTTTCTTGTATCTACTATTGTCTACATACCCTTTGTTGTAATCTCCCGGGCCGTACCTGAAATAGGCAGCTATGCTGTCTAGTGTACCTACCTGATTAACAAAAACTAAATAAATAAAAATAAATAAATAAAAAGCCCTAAGGAATTACGAAGATAGAAACACAGAAACTGACAGCAGATAAGGGCTGCTTGGCCTATCCAGTCTGCCCGTTTTCATTGTGCTGCTTTCGCTGCAGACCCTTCTTAGTCTTCGGCAATTTCTCTTCCATCCCTTTCCTGCTCATTATGATTCTCTTGTGGCTATCCAAGGCTTTTTTGAATCCCACTACTGTTTTGGCCCGCACTCCCTCCACTGGAAGACTGTTCCAGACATCCACCACCCTTTTCTATGAAGAAGTATTTCCTCACATTTCTCCTGAACCTACCCCCTCCAGCTTCATATCATGACCCCATGTTCTAGACAACCCTTTCCCCTGAAAAATACCTCTCACCTGTACCTTATTCACCCCCATGAGGTATTTAAAGGTCTCGATCATATCCCCCCTCTCCCTCCTCTCCCCCAGGGTGTACATGTTCAGTTCTTCTAGCCTCGCCTCATAGGGCTTTTGATGCAGACCCTTTACCATCTCGGTAGCCCTCTTCTGGACCACCTCTACTCTGTCTATGTCTTTCTTGAGATGTGGTCTCCAAAACTGGACACAGTACTCCAGGTGGAGTCTTACCAATGACCTATATAAGGGCAGCACCACTTCCCTCTTCCTGCTAGTGATACCCTTACCTATACACCCCAGTATCCTGCTAGCTCTCCTGATCATTTTGTCCCATTGTCTAGCCACCTTCAGGTCATCTGATATGATTACCCCCAGATCCCTTTTCTGCTTGGTTGTTGAAAGTATCTCTCCCCCCATTTTGTACTGCACCCTTGGGTTTCTGTAACCCAAGTGCATTATTTTGCACTTTTTTACATTAAACCTTAGATGCCAAACTTTGGACCACTCCTTCCATACTTTGCACCTTCCCCCTGGAGTGTCCACTCTGTTACAGTACATAGATACATAGAATTTGTTGGCAGATAAGGACCACCTGGCCCATCTAGTCTCCCCATTTTTCCTACCTAGTACTTACGCTGCAGACTGTAGGGTAGTGTGGCAGATCTTGGTGTCATCTGCAAAGAGGCAGACCTTCCCTTCCAGTTCCTCTGCTATGTCTTTAATGAAGTCATTAAAGAGGACTGTTCCCAGTACTGACCCCTGAGGTACCCCACTGGTCACTCTCCCCTCCTTGGAGCAAACTCCATTTACCGCCACCCTCTGTCTCCTATCCTCTAACCATTTTTTTACTCAGGTTGCCACCTTATTTCCCACCCCCATGCTACCCAGCTTGTTTACCAGCCTCCTGGTGTCAAAGGCCTTGCTGAAGTCCAGTTTAAGCCACATCCACTGCCCCTCCCTGATCCAACACCTTGGCTACCCAGTCTAAAAAACCTATTATATTTGTTTGACACAACCTCCCCTCTGAGTAGCCATGCTTCCTCAGGTCCTGCAATCTGTTGGATTCCAGGTATTGCATAATACTTTCCTTTAATAGTGTTTGCATCAATTTCCCTAGTACAGATGTCAGCCTGACAGGCCTATAATTTCCCGCCTCCTCCTTGCTACCACTTCTGTGAAGTGAGACTATGTCCACTCTTTTCCAGTCCTCAAGGACCATGCCCGACTCCAGTGAACTGTTAAACAAGTCTGCCAGGGGTGCAGCTAGCACCTTCATGAGTTCCTTCCGCACTCTTGGATGAACCCCGTCTGGCCCCATGACTTTGTCCACCCTCAGATTAGTGACAGTTTTCCTGACCATCTCCTCAAAAAAGGAACTGGCGTCCACTTCCCTCCCATCCAAACTCTTGGTGCTTATTTGTGGTCCCTCCCCTTTCCCTTCTACTATGAACACTGAGCAGAAGTATTTAAGATGTTTATCTTGTCTTGGTCCTCCTCTGTACAACCCCCCCCCCTTTTTAACTGTATAATCCCTCCCTTTGTCTTCCTTTTGATAGAAACATAGATGTTGGTAGCAGATAAGGACTGCCTGGCTCACACAGTCTCCCCATTTACCTACCTATTGCTGCAGATCCTAGTTAAAAAACAGTCGACTTCTTCCTAGCCCCATCAGAATTGCTTTATGTCTGTGTAACCCCCCTGCAAATGGGGGTTCCCAAAAGACTTCCAGGAGCTTGCTTGAATGCTCCAAGCCTGAATGGTGTTTGACGTTTAAGCCATTTATCAGTGAGTGTTTTTAGAGCCTCTGGTACTGTCTCTTTAAGAGCTGTCTGCTTGCAGACATAATTAGTTTGTATGGGGGTCTGTGTGTTTCTTTGCTTGAGTACCACTCGAGCTGCTGCCAATCTACTCCATTTTTGCAGTCACTAGGAGTGCAAAGGGAACCTATCTGAAAGATGTAACTGTTTGCCAGAAATCATTTAGAGTAATAATGAAAATACAGTTTGTCTAACCTGTTTTCTTTGCAGTCAGAACTGTGTTTGCCTAGTTCCCCATTCTAGTTTGAACTGCTGAACTGGACCAATCAGTGTGGGTTAAAGTAGCTCTAAAATGGTGCCTTGGGCGAATCAGAACTTGGACTCATAATCTGAGCCAGCCACAAGAGGATTGTATGGGCAGTGACTCTGGGAGATGTAGTTTGGACTTCAGCACCTTTTTGGACCAACAGGGCAGTCTATGTGGTGACAGCCAATCCAGCCAAGAACTGGGAGGAACTCAAAGGAAGTGCCCGGTTTTGTCTGCTGGAGTTTGAGTTGAGCTCTGGCAGTGAAGAGGGAAGGAGCCCTATGCTTTTGATGCAGTTTTAGTCCAGAAAGCAGTATAAGGCCCAGTTCGGTCTGCAGCTTGTGTAACTGCTTGTTAGGACTGAATCCGTCCTGGAAGAGAATCAAAGGATATCTGAAGAGTAGAAACCAGGCTCATCCTGTAGAAGACTGGAGAAATTGCTGAATTGCGCTCGGTCTGTCAGGAACTGAATCTGCTGTGTTCTCCCGGTATTGTGCAGAAATTGCGATCGGATAGAGAAGCAGCCTGCCTGGTATAGTACTTTCTTTTACCATATAAATGTGTGAGAGGCTTGTGTAGCTCAAGTGAATCCTGCTGCCATTAAAGGACTTTTGCCTGTTACTGTTTACCATATAAATGTGTGAGGAGGTTTGTGTAGCTCAAGTGAATCCTGCTGCCATTAAAGGACTTTTACCTGTTGCAGTTTGCCATATAAATGTGTGAGGAGTCTTGTGGAGCTCAAGAGTAGCCCTGCTGACGTTGAAGGACCCTATCTTGTTTGGAGGTCGTGAGTACTAATTCAGGGTCGCTCCCTGTTGAATTGCCACATTGAATCCAAATAGAATTACTGTACTGCTGACTGTTTAATTTTCTTTTCTCTGTGTGAAAGGGCCCTACCAGCTGCCACGGTTTGGACTAGCCACTAGGCTTGGGTACCCAGGGACAGTAACTGGTAGGGATAGGCCTGTGCACAGAGCCATAAATAGATGAGTAAAGTGATAAGCTAATTAACCTGATTTCCCTGTCCTTGTTATATCCCCTAAATAAATCAGAGCTGCTTGTTTCAGCAAAGTTATACTGCCTGAGGTATTTGTCTATGTTAAAGTATTGTACTGTGATTGTTGCACTGTATCTTCTTATTTTACAGGGGTCCCAGTGCCTGAACCAGTCCTGGGGGTAAGTGTATACTGTGAAGGTAATTCTGATATACTGTGTGGGCCACTAGTGGGAAGAAAGGGGGGTTGCAGTGTCCCAGAGGGCTGTGACCAAGTTAGTTTAACTATTGCAAACCCTGACCTCTGGGTGGAGGCACCCGCCATTGGATCCAGGCCCCTCAACTTGTTAGTGGCAAATCAGGCAGGGGTAGTAGCCCCTGGGATAGCGCCATCTAGAGGTTACATCTGTCTCATGCATTCTTGAATTCCCCCACTGTTTCTGACCCCACAGCCTCCTCAGGAAGGACGTTCCATGAATCCACCATCCTCTCATGAAAAAATACTTCCTCACATTGCCCCTGAGCTGTCTCTCCTCTATCTTCAAATTGTGCCCCCTTGTTCTTGCACATCTCTTTTTCTGAAAGATGCTACTCTCCTGGACTTGGTCGATTCCCTTGAGGTACTTGAAAGTTTCTATCATGCCCCCCCCACCTTCCTCAAGGGTATACATATTAAGCTCCTTTAGTCTCTCTTCGTATGGCTTCTGGTGTAGACCCTGCACCATTTTAGTTACCCTCCTCTGGACTGTGTCCATCCTGTCTATGTCCTTGTGGAGATGGGGTCTCCAGAACTGCACGCAGTACTCCAGATGGGGTCTCACCAACTGTCTGTACAGAGGGATAACAACTTCCTGTTTTCTACTGGTGATGCCTCTTTCTATACATCCCAGTACCCCCCAGCCCTCCTTACTGCCTTCTCACATTGCTTGCTTACCTTTATGTCATCTGATATGACTACCCCCAGGTTTCTTTCCATTTTTGTTGTTGTTAGTACCCTCCCCCCCATTGTGTACTCTTCCCCTGGGTTTTTGTTTTCCAGGTGCATTACTTTGCATTGAATCTAAGCTGCCATACTTTTGACCATTCCTCCAACTCTGCCAAGTCTCTTCTCATTCTTTCCACCCCCCCTTGTCTGTCAACCCTGTTGCAGATCTTTGTGTCATCTGCAAAGAGGCATACTTTTCCTTCCAGTCCCTCTGCAATGTCACTTGTAAAGACATTAAAAAGGACCAGACCCAGTACTGAACCCTGCGGTACCCCACTAGTAACCCCCTTTTCTTCAGAGTGGACTCCATTTACTATTACCCTCTGTGCCCTGTTGTCCAGCCAATTTTTTACCCAGGCTACCACCCTGGGACCCACTCCCATGCTGGCTAATTTGTTTATTAATCTTTGGTGTGGTACTGTGTCAAATGTCTTGCTAAAGTCTAGGTAGGCCATGTCCACAGCCCCTCCCATGTCTACTACTTTGGTCACCCAGTCAAAGAAATCTATTCGATTCGTCTGACATGACCTTCCCGCTGTGAATCCATGCTGCCTTGGGTCCTGTGCCCCACTGGTCTCTAGGTACTAACATACTAACATACTATTTGCTAGCAGATTAGGCCTTACGGTCTATCGAGTCTGCTCGAACCTTAGATCCTTAGTTGGGTGCCGAAGCCCTCCCATCCCTTGTGCTCCAGAAACCCGTATCATCCATCCCCACCCCCCTGGGACAGGCCATCATCTGATACATCCACTTTCTGTGTCTGTCCCACCCTCTCTTGAAGCCCTCCACTGTGGATCTCTGAACCAGCTCATCAGGCAGTGCATTCCAAGGGTCCACCACCCTCTCAGTGAAAAACCTCCTACTCTTTTCCCCCCTCACCCTTCCACCTTCCAACTTCAAACCATGCCCTCTGCTGATACCTCCCTGCTTTAGTCTAAAGATCCTCTCCATGTTTACCCTATTTATTCCCTTGAGGTATTTGAAGACCTCAATCATATCCCCCCTGTCTCTCCTCTCCTCCAATGAAACCAGGCAGAGCTCCTCAAGTCTGTCCTCATATGTCAAATCCCCTAGCCCTCGTATCATCTTAGTTGCCCTCCTCTGTACCCTCTCCAGGAGCTGTATGTCCCTCTTCAGTGCGGTTCCAGTACTGTACACAGTACTCAAGGTGTGGTCTAACCAGTCCATTGTACAGCGGCAGAATCACTTCCTTGCTCCTAGAGGTGATCCCTACGATGCATCCCAACATCCTGTTTGCCTTGCTAGCCGCCTCCTGCACTGCTCAGAGTTATTCATACATGCATCCACCATGACCCCTAGGGTCTTTTTCCCCTATTGAGGCCTCCAGTGCCTCCCCTCCCAGGGTGTACCTGTGTTTAGGGTTTCCCCGACCAAGATGCAACACCTTGCACTTGGTGATATTGAAATTTAATTTCCATGTGTGAGCCCAGCTTTCCAGGGTGTCCAGGTCCCCTTGCAGGTACTCAACAATTCTTTCTTTCAGAAGTGATTCCATCATTTTCCCTACCACTGAGGTCAAACTAATAGATCTGTAGTTTCCTGCCTCTGCTTTGCTCCTAGATTTGTGAAGGGGAATCACATCCGTCCTCCTCCAGTCCATAGGTACCACACCATCCTCCCATGATTTGTTTTAAAGGGTAGTCAGTGGTGTCATTAATTCTCCCCTTAGTTCTTTTAGAATTCTGGGGTGAATCCCATCAGGATCCATTGCTTTGTCCACCTTCAGTTTCAGGAGTTCTTTCAGAACCCCTTCTTCTTTGAAAGGACTAGTATTGACCCTCCCTATCCAGAGTGCTTCTATTGATTGGATTAGGTACCTCCCCCTCCTCTTCTTTTGTGAATACTGAGCCGAAGTATTCGTTCATTAGTCCTGCTTTTCACTGCCACCCTCTGCTCACCCACCCTCCCTTTTATTAAGCCTCACAATCCCTCCGTTGGTCTTTCTTTGCTCCCTAATGTACCTATAAACAGTTTTATCCCCTTCTTAACTGAGTTGGCTATCTTTTCCTGAGTTTGGGCCTTTGCTATTCTGACTGCCTTCCCCACTTCCTTCTGCTTTTACTGGTACAATTATCTGTCCTGCTCCTTCTGTGTTTCCTTATACTTCCTGAATGCTATCTTTTTCTCCCTAACCTTCCCTGCCACCTCTTTTGGGAACCATAGTGTTTTTTCCTTCATTTTGATTTGTTTATTTGCTTCACACAAAGGCTTGTTGCCTTTGTGATGGCAGTTTTTTTTTTTTTATATTGTATGTTTATGACCCCTTCTCTCTGCGGATGCCACTCTCTTCCGGGTATCCTGTGCTCTCTCTGCCGCCCCGGTTCCTCTCAGAGGCCAGACCTACCCCACATCGCCTATATCCCCGGGTGAAGAAGGGAATACTGGGACTTCCCTCTCCAGTCCATTATAGTGAGTGCCTGGTGGTCTGAACGGCTCCCCATGAGAGCTGGGTTATGGTGTCTGGTAGATGGATCCCTTCTACACTGGCATCCACGGGATTTTTCCATGTTCTGGTGCCACCCCTCAGGATGTCATCATGCTAGGGTAGCCAAGGGGTGGAGCACGTCACTACGTGCAAGCACTCCAGCTCCCAGCTGCCGTCCTCCCACCCTGCTTCATGCTGTCCCACTGCACCTCCACCTGTGGTCACCCAGGTGACGGTAGAGTGGCGGAACATGCATCCCACCTTCCCCAGAGGAGGAGAACAGCCTGTAGGTGCTCAGTCCTCCTCCCCCCAGCCGGCACTCCAGCTGCCTGAGTCCGTTCAAAACCCGGTTCGCTGGCACCGTGAGCGGTAACCCTACTGCTGCACTGGCGGGCCGGCCCTGTGTTAGCAGTTTTGATGTTTCCCCATTGTGCCTCCTCCCCTCCTTCTTGCTTGCCTGTTTGATAGTGCTTTTCAGAGACACTCTCCCATTTTGACAAAGTCAGCCCTCCTAAAGTCCAGTACCCTCACTTTCATATGGCTTGACTCTATGGCTGTGTTTATCGTGAACCACACTGTTTGGTGGTCACTTGTTCCCAGATGACTACCCACTTCTAAATTTGAGTTCCCCTCTCCAGACCCGTTTAAGAGTACCAGGTCTAAGATTGCTCCCTCCCGAGTGGGTTCCAACACTAGCTGTCTGAGGCATGCCCTTGTAGGGCATCGAGAATGACCCTGCTTTTGGATGTGGCTGCAGCAAAGGTGCTCCAGTTAACATTTGGCATATTCAGGTCCCCCATCAACAATATCTACCCTTTATCTCCCATCCTAAGGAAGCCTTCTGTCATTTCCTTGTCCATATTTTCCCCCTGAGACAGGGGTCTGTATACGACACCTGTGTGGATTGTGGTGCCATTTCCAGTCTCCAGGGTGACCTACAGTGCCTCCTTTCTTCCCTATTTACCCTTTAGTTCCATTGCTTTGAACCCGTCTGTTACATAGAGAACTCCTCCTCCTCCTCCTCCTCCTCCTCTTCTACCCTCCCTGTCCCTCCTGTAGACTGTGTAACCTGGTATGCTGACATCCCAGTCATGGTTCTCTGTGTACCCTGTTTCTGTGACTGCCATGATATTCAGGTGTCCCTCTTCCATAAAGGCCACTAGTTCAGGGAGCTGGTTACCCAGACTACGTGCGTTGGTACTTACTGCCCTCCACTTTTTGATGGACTTACCTCTTTTAGCCCCATCCCTGTTCTTACTGCCTTTGCCTATTTCTCTATTTACCCCTGCCCTTCTCCTTATCGACTTCTTTCTCTTGGTGTTTACCTCACTAACTACCCTGTTTTTTTTAAGGGGGGCTGGGATTTCCCTGCTCCTTTTCAGTGCCTCCCCCCTTGGCTAGTTTAAATGCTTGCCACTGAAGCATTTAAACCTATCACCTAGGATCCTGGTTCCCCTCCTGGACAGAAGCAGACCATTGCATCAGTATAGGCCGGTATCCCTCCAAGTGGACCCCCAGTCCCCAATGAATCCAAACCCTGAGCCCTGCACCAGTGTTTCAACCATTGATTGAATCCTGTGGTGTGGAGCACCCTAGCCTCACCCTTGCCATAGACAGGCAGCACCTCCGAAAAGGTTACTGTGCGTGCTACTTGTCTAAGGCCCCTCCCCAACTCCACAAACTCCTTCTGCACTACTCTTTTCTTGCTAATATACATCAGCTTCAAGCCTGAAAATGATGCTGATAATGTTTGTGGCCTTCTGAAAACACTTGATTTAGTAAAAACATGGGTAGCACATACAAACCCCAATGTACTAGTTGTCACTGAAACATAGTTAAAGGGAACCACTACAGTCCAACAGATAATACTCCCTTCCTTTAACACCTTTAGACTGGATAGACCAACTGGGGAAGGGTAGTTATCTATGTTAATTCTAAATACCCCGCCACTGAATTCCTTTCACTGTCCAAACCTAGGGAATTTGAATGTTTAGCCTTAAGACTCTCTGCCCTCATCTGAAGTGTTCAATATCATTGGCTGCTACAGACCACCAGCAGAGGGTGTAGAACTCCTTTCAACCCTTAGAAACCTTGTTGAAATCAACCCCAATGAATCTATTATCCTTGGCAACCTGAATTTGGATTGGCTAACACCCAGGGAAAATACCCTAAAAGACCTGTGTGACAAGCTGGGCATCTCACAGCTCATCACTGAACCTACCAGAATCAATGTAAAAAATAATGATAGAAGCACTATACTGGACTTGATCCTCACAAAATTTCACATACAGCAGTCTTCCATAATGATCTAAGTGACCACAACATAGTCGTCTGCACAAGAATTCAGGAAAAATGCTTCTCTTGCTCCAAATTTATCACAAAGCGAACCTTCAGTAAATTCAATCTAGAAAATTACCTAGCCAACCTCAGGTGCATAAACTGACAAAGCTATTACTTAGCCACCTCAATTGATGAGGCCGTTGACATCCTTAATGCAAACCTTACAACCCTAGCTAACACTCATGCCCGCTTGTAAAATGTAGAGTGAAAAAGACATCATACCCATGGTTCACCACTGGACTGAAGGCAGCCCTTGCCCAATGGGACAAACTTTGGGTATTAGCAAGATGGACCAAATCCCCCCGCAGTCTGGACGGCTTTCACAACCTCAAGAAATGCTTGTACAAGACTTGTCAGAGCAGCCAAAGCCAATTACTATGTGGAAGCTCTAGAGGGCACCAAAGGTAATTCAGCTAAAATTTGGCAAACATTCAAAACTGTCGAAGGCCATAGAATCCCCGTTCAATCCCTATCAAAATCATAACCCAAGGTACCATGATCTCTGATCAAGGCACCATCCTAGAAAAATTAAATGTGCAATTCACAACAGCGGATCTAGCATTTGACTCCTCTCCAGTTGCTGGGCTTGTTGACTGTGCTACACCTAAGTATATTTCCTTGGATCCAATGGTCCATGACTCCTTCTGTCTCTCCCCAGTAACATTCAAACAAGTCGAGGACCTGTTAAAAAACTGGACATGAAAAAGAATGCTGGTGCAGATGGATTTGAGTTCACATTTCTAAAACTACGATACCATTTCCTAACCACCCCAAGAACGCATATTTTTAATCTATCAGTCTCCTCTGAAACGGTTCCCTCTTGCTGGAAAACTGCCTTCATACTGCCTTTGTTTCAATCAGGTGACCCATGTGACCTCAACAATTATAGGCCTATTTCCATCCTCCCAGTTCTGTCAAAACCCTTAGAAAAATTTGTCAATAACTAGTCAAACGAACATCTTGAAAGCTCTGATTTATTCAATCCATTACAATCAGGTTTCAGGAAAAATCATAGCACAGTGTCAGCATTGGCCAAAGTAACCAACAACTGGTTCACCACTCTTGATAATAAATAAGCCACAGGAGCCATATTCCTAGACCTGAGTAAGGCCTTCAACATGGTCAACCACAGTCTTCTACTTGTTAAACTTAAAGAACATGGCCTGAACAACTGCTCTGTCAGCTGGTTCTCCAGTTATCTTTCAGGTAGACTCCAACGGATTAAAGCTGACGGGCTCCTTTCCTCTCCCTTATCTTCACAAGAGGGGAACCCAAGGCTCAATTTTAGGACCGTTGTTGTTCTCAATATACATTAACTCCCTAGGTAACAATATCCATAATTCTAAACTACAGTTTTTTGTGGATGACACCGTATTATACACATCAAAACCCTCCTTGATGGACATGGGCAATGAGCTGCAGTCAGATTTCAACCAATTGCAACACAATCTTCTAAACTCCAAATTGTTATTGAATGCCAAGAAAACCAAGGTAATGTACTTTCTCCCCCCCCCCCCCCATTCCTTCAACATCTCTATGTAAGCAAGCTGCACCGGCACATATCACAACCCTCCTAGGAGACTCATTTGAGGTTGTGGAAAAATTTAAATACTTAGGAATTTGGTTGGACAACAAACTATCTTTTGCTGCCCATATTGAATCCCTCTCTAAAAAACTAAAAGCAAGACTGTTTTTTTTTTCTATAGGAATAAATCCTTATTTCCAGCAAATATTAGGAAAAGTTTAGTACAAGCCACCTTCCTTCCACTTATCGACTATGCTGACATTATTTACAATAGCAGCACAGCATCCAACCTGCATAAGTTGGACATCCTCTATCACCGTGCCTTATGCTTTATAACTAAAGCACCTTATAGAACACATCACTGTGCCCTCTACTCGGTGGTGGGCTGGACATCCCTTGCTACAAGAAGGATGCTCCACACTAGAACCTGGGCACTGAAAATGCTGTTGAACAATCTACCACCATACATCACTTCTCTTTTTCATAGGTTGCACAGCTGCTGTTCCCCAAGGAAAAACACTTTCATTTTACTAGATGTGCCCAAACTGCGCACACTTCACGGCAGAGCTGCAATCAGTTACGTCATCCCAGCCACCTTGAATAAAATACAATCCACACTCAAGCTTACAGAATTAGTCTCTGCAAATGTTTTTAAATCCCTGTCCACCAAGACACTTAAGGAAACCTGTCACTGCCATAATGCCTAGCATGTCCCCGCTATGGTTATATTAAAACAATAAGCACCCTTCCCCCTCAACTGTCCTTTCTCCCTTCCCTGGCCTCTAGCTCCTATAGTATACCTACAGGAATAGGCATAGCTATTTCCTGCCCTCAATGTTTTTAAATGATGTCTCCTTCCCTGTTTTTTGAATTGTGTTATGCAAATGTATTGTACTATGTCTTGATGTTGCCTATCACCTCATTGTCTGAACTGTGTTATGCCAAATTTATTGTACTGTATTTTGATGTACCACATTGTACTACCTGGACCTCCTTGTAAATGAGTGTGCTCAATGGAGTTTTCCTGCAATGAACTTGAACTTGAAAAATGTCTTGTCCTCCTTTGATACTGTCTGGGCTATTCTTTCCTCAGCTTGTTTGTGCCTTTGTACTCCTTACTGCTTTGTTTGCCTCTGTCCATTTCCCCAGATACACTTCTCTGTCCTCCTCTCTCTGAGTCACTCCTTTTACTTTCTGAATGCCATTGTTTTTGCCCTTACCTTTTCTACCACTTCTCTTGAGAACCATAATGGTCTCTTCCTCCTGCTTTTTCTTACTTGCCTGACGTACTGGTTTGTTGCCTTTATTATGCCCTCTTTTATTCTGGCCCATTTGCAAATTTAATGCACACCCTCAGGGTGGGATACTTATATAAACCCCTCAAGCTTCATTCTTGGGGTTTATGTAGCATCTCACACCTCAGGTGTGTATTAAATTCTTGCAATGCACACCACCCCATGCATTATTCTCTACATATTTTATTTATTGCACATTTTTTGTCAATTTTGTTCAGTAGTCTATTTCCCCTTCCCCCAGGATGTATCTGAGAATGAGTTGTTGCCAGCTCAGTATGTTATTCCTAGGAACACATTTGAAATGAGTTAATAAACAAACATGTGGCAGCTAGGAGATTGCAGGGAGGAGGCAGGGGGATATAAGAAGGGGAAAAGAATCTGCTCATGGAGGTTTTGAGAACCTGACCCGTCCCGACTTGGCCTAATGTACTGCATTACTGTGTACATGTTCTCCCCCACTCTGAGATACACCTTTTGGCAGGGATGAGGAGAAGGTAAGAATATGACTCAGTGATTTGCTTGCCCACCCTGTTGGGTATTATTGCTTACTTAGAAAATGGCAATGTAAATACTAGCATTGTAATTGGCTAGCAGGGTTCCATTGCTATGCGGGTATTTTTCAATACAGCCCTATGAAAAACAAGTTCCATGGGCTCACTCTCAAACTGGTATCCTTGTGCCAGTTTCAGTTTCAAGCTTTAGTAGCCACCTTTTTTTCCCCGTTTGCTAAGATAGAGAATAGAGTCAGTCAGCCTCCCCAACCCCACTCGCAACTGAGCAGCAGTGTTAAGGGAACTTACCTATTTTAAGAAACAGCTCACTTTTTTCCCCACCCACTACTCTCTATAAAAGAAAATATTCTTATCAAAATGCTGCACAGTGCCAACAGTCACACTCGGTCAGACACTCAAGTGGCACTGCTGTACTCACCCCCCCAACCGCCAATAGACATTTATATAGTAAAAAAAAAATCAGTGCTCCTTCACAATATAGTACTTCAGTAGTACCTGGTACAAAATACAATCCATCATTGTATTTGTTGTTGCCACTACAAGGATCCCTCTTAGTTGTCCCTGTCCAATCCTGATAGCTACGAACCATAACCACAAACCAATCGTGCACTGCAGCTCCTCAGTACATTCCTGGCTCGCCAACTGTAATAAAAAATTGTTTCTTAAACACCCCCCAAAAAATTGTTGCTTACAACAGTGAAAAATGGAGGGGGGGCAGGAACAGACAAAGCCACGAAAAGAATGTCACACAAAGAGGGAATCCTAACCAAAACAGCCAAAGACAGATTTATTTATTTAGTTTTTGTTTACCGGTTAAGTGCTCTAGCCATAAGAATGGCTATTTTCAGACATGACCCAGGAGGTTACAATAGAACAGTACAAAATACAAAGCCAGGATATGACGGTAGTACAAACAATACAAAACCAGGATGCGGAGGTAGTACAAACAATACAAAACCAGGATATGGCGGTATTACAAACAATACAAAACCAGGATATGGCGGTAGTACAAACAATACAAAACCAGGATGCGGAGGTAGTATAAACAATACAAAACCAGGATATGGTGGTAGTACAAACAATACAAAACCAGGATATGGCGGTAGTACAAACAATACAAAACCAGGATGCGGAGGTAGTATAAACAATACAAAACCAGGATATGGCGGTAGTACAAACAATACAAAACCAGGATATGGCAGTAGTACAAACAATACAAAACCAGGATGTGGAGGTAGTACAAACAATACAAAACCAGGATGTGGAGGCAGTACAAACAATACAAAACCAGGATATGGCGGTAGTACAAACAATACAAAACCAGGATATGGCAGTAGTACAAACAATACAAAACCAGGATATGGAAGTATGGGAAGCATTACAATACGCAATGAATTACAGAAACAATATCAAATCACCAACAATCAGTAAAGACCATTATTATGCAAAGAGTTATAAGGCAAAATACAAGTACTAGGTACATCAATTAACTAATAAAAAGGGGAAAAATTATATAAAGAGGTAAGGGAAAAATATTTAGAAATGAAAAACATCAAATGAGAAACAGTCCAACATACTGGCAAACATAAACAACAGCATTCTCCACTATCAAATATAGCACAACATGGACTACTTTACAACAAAATAGATTTGTATTCTCTTTTTAACATGTATTACACATTTATTTAATCTTTTATTTAATTTTAATAACAATGTTAACTAACGAGCCATTTTCTAAGCTTCTTGCACTTGGAAGGATTCAGAGTCTCCATCAGATAACAGTTTCTCCAGAGCTGGCCTTAGACTTTGCGGGGGCCCGGAGGAGAGGTAAAACACGGACGGGGCCCACTGTATCTGGCAATCGGCAGTCTAGTGTTCGCTTACTGTCATGTTCACAGCAGAACTTTTACTGCCTGTATTTTTGCTAGGTGGATAGGAGACCTCAGTGCCACCTAGAGATAAATAAAAGAACCCACACTGCAAGTATTGGGGGCAGGCTGGAGACTTCAGTGCTGCCGAGCGGGAATTAAAAGAACCTGTGCTGTCTGTATTTGAGGGTGAGTAGAAGACCACAGTGCCAGTGAGCAGCTGAAAGAAAAAGGCCCTTCAGGGCTGTGGAGATTCCCCCTTTATGGGCAACTTAAAGAAAAAGTCTTTCAGGGCTGTGGAGATCCACCACTGTGGGCAGCAGAAAGAAAAAAGCTCATTGTGGCTGTGAAGAGCCACTACAGAAAGCAGGTGATAAAAAAAAACTTTGGGGCTACAGAGACCTGCTGCAGTGGGCACCTCAAAGCAAAAAGCCCTTTAGGGCTGTAGAGATATATAGGAAATTACAATCCCCATGTTTGTAGCTGACTTCTAACCATGTTAGTCATTAGATCCAAATAGCTTCCAGGATCTAGGTAAACTTTTGCAGGCCATGGCAGTTTGCAATTGTAATGCAGTGGGTCTCATCTCTGCTACCCTTATGATTCTTCTGAAGAGATTACACACTGCCTCCTGCCATACCCCACAGGCTGGATTTAGCTTGCCTGTTTGTTCCAAGACAGCAACTGGACTGGAAGAGGCTGAGGCCACTGAGCACCTAATCATACATACATATATATATATATATATATACATACATACATAGATGCCAGTAGAGTAGGTCCAAAGGTCTATCGTGTCTGCTCAAAATCAGCACCCGGTCAGGACACCATTGCTTCCCTCCCTGCCTCCCCCACAAATCCCCCGGACCTCATCCCCCATCGGGGTTATGCCTCCAGCTCAGTCATTTCTCAGCTTTACTCTACCCTTATACCTGTCCCAGCCCCTCTTGAATCCCTCCACTGTATCAACAGACACCAGATCCGCAGGTAGTGTGTTCGAAGGGTCCACCACCCTTTCGGTAAAGTTGCATCTCCTAGTCTCCCCTCTGAACCTCCCACCAACCAGCCTCATGGAATGCCCCCTGGTGGCCCCTTCCTTCCTCAGCTGGAACACCCTATTTGGGCTGACCCTGTTCAATCCCTTAAGATATTTGAAGACCTCGATCATGTCCCCCATCCCTCCTCTCCTCCAGGGAGTACAGGTTCAGCTCCTCAAGCCTTGCCTCATAGGATCTTTTCCCTAGGCCCTGTTCTTAATCTCTCAAAAGGCCCACTCAAAGTCTCAACCCCTACTACTAACATCAACTTCTGTCACCCACTCACGGCCTACCCCACACCGAGAGAGAGAGAGAGAGAGAGAGAGACCAACACACTCAAGACTCACCATCACAGAGCCCAACCAAGGGTCCAAGGAGGAGAGAGGAGGCCATGGTGCTGGGTCAATAAAACTGTTTTTTTTTTTCTGTATGCTGAAGGCTGGTGGGCTGGTGCAAATTTGCAGATGATGTGTCACACAGTGTTGGCACTTTTGAGAGCGACTCCTCCGAGTCAGCGAGACATGCAGCTCAGTCTGGAATGAGAGGCCAATGGCCCCGTACCCAGCCAAGCCTGAGCGAAAGTGCCTACTGTGGGGTCTGGTCTCTTGATCTGGCGCGGGAAAAAGAAAGTGTGTGTGTGTGCACAACTCCTGATCATGTAACCTTGCTCGGTGCTCCTACGGTAACCATATGATCAAGTGACTTACCGTAGCTATCTGCAAGGCTGCTCTCAGTCAGGTCTTAATAAGTGAATCATCTGATGCCCCGGGTGGTTTTGTTACAAATTGCGGTGTCCACCGCAATTACAGGACCCAGGGCAGCTTCCCCTACTGCCCCCCCCCCCCGGCCGGCCCTGAGTTTCTCTGCCAGTCACTCTTTGGTGATCATCTTGGTGTGATTACCTTCTATTCCCTCCGGTAGTCCAAGAGTTCTTGGAATAGGAGCCCTGACTTAATTTTCTAAAGTCTGCATACATGCCCGAAGTGCTGCATTTCCTTAATCATCAGAGCATTGGCACTCGTAGCCACTGACAACTGCTTCTTGACTTCCAGGAGGCCTATTTTAAGGCAATCCACAGTGGTCTCCATCACCGTGACTCATGTTGAACAAGTCAACCCTGTGCCTCAAGTCTGTAACTGAAGAGGTTAGGCGCTGCAGTTTTTGGCCCAAAGTCTGCAAAGTTTCAGTATCTCTGCCAAGCTCAGCCTGGGCCACAGCAATGGTTGACGGCCCCAGGATCTGCTCTGCTGCTGTGGTCTTTCCCTTCCTAGGCATTGGCTGGCCTTTTACCTTAAGTGGATTTCTCATTTCAGAATTTCAGATGATACAAAGAACAGCAAACTGTCAAATTTAAGCCACCAAAATGCAAAAAATATAACTTTTAATGCCTTAATTCAGTAGGAGATCAAGAGACAATGTGAAGTGTGTCTGCTCTGCTTGGGCTCCACAGCACCCCTTTGAGAACCTTATCCTTTGCTACATATACTTGTATTATGCTGTTTCTCCTGTTTTCATGTTGCATTGCTTGACAGTTCCATTGGTTCCTATCGTCCCTTGCATCTGATTTTTCACTACCTCGGTACTCTCTCAGGTTGCACCTGTAAATAGGCATTTATTTGCCTAGTGTACTCTACCTAGTAAATGAAAACCAAATAAATAAAATGTTCTGAGGCAAGCCTTCCTATTTATGTTTCTCATCAGTCCCATAACGCTCCTTGTTCTGTCTTGGCAGCACAGCGTCTACTGCTCCTGTTCTCAGTAGCCTTGTAGTATGCTATTGCACTGATAAAACCCCTTTTTAGTAGGGTAATGAGGTTGTACTTCACATTAGTGGAATCACACAAAATAAAAACATGGCTCTTGGAATATGGGTAGCCAGACAGATAGCTTGATTTTCCATGGCCATTTCATAAGCAGTTTTTTTTGTTGTTGATAGATTTGATAATGAAACATGCAGTACATGTTCACTACAGACTACGGTTGGCTTGACTCCCACCCTTCCCCAACAGTTTCCCTAATGAAATTGTCCTTAATGACATAATAGTAATAACAGCAAGTTACATCAGCTATTCAGCCTTTAATGGACAGAACACTCTCACCTAATGACTCTCCCATACATTATCAGATGTGTTAAAGCTGCACTTGAAGGATTAAAGAGGTGAGTAAGGGCAATATATCTCTTCTTCTGCCAAGAGCACTTGCACACATCTTTGAAAACCCAAAACAAGACAAACGATATGCCCAGCTACATAAATGCAGCTTATAGTGCGAGGTGTGAGTGTAGCAACACACACAGCTTGGGTCCTGTTTTACTCCAGTCTCAAAACATTCCAAAAATAATAGAATTTCAGTACATTCTGCTCTTTATTACGTACATTTATGTAAAAACAGTCTGTTTGCCCCTTAGCCTTCATCTGTTCATATTCTTCTGCTGCTGACATCAGAATTACTTCCTTGCAATTGAATAAAAATTCTGTGATGAACTGTCTAAAACATGCAATACATGAAATGTAAACAGTGGAAGTGATTGCAAGCTATTTTCTTTAAGGTCGTAAGTTGTGTGAAGTTGTAAATGTTGTAAGTTTGCAAAATTCATGTTTAATCAGATTTTACAAAAAAAGGCTGTGATGTCATTGGGCTGTCAGTATAGCGTAGAGGTTAGAGTAATGAGCTATGAACATGCTTGGTACATCCAGCAGACTTGGGTTTGATTCCCATAACCTCCACCTGCATACTGTGTGATGCTAAGCAAGTCACTTGACCTCCTCTGTTCTCCAAAACAGGCATTGTGCCTAGTGGGCTTTATCCAGTTACTAAAGGAAAAATAAACTAAAAATTATTATTATTTTTTTTTTTAAGTTTAGTCTTTGGTAACCAGGTAAGGCCCACTAGGCACAAGTGCCTATTTTCAGGGGTGACCTGGGAGCACTGCGCAGTTAAGTGGAGGTTGTGAGAATCAAACTCAGGTCTGGTCGGTTGGATGTACCAAGCTCATTTAGAGCTTGTTACACTAACCTCTAGGCTATACTGCCAGCTCAACTTCAGGGCAGGAATAAGCAATCTGAGCAGATGAAGTCTAATGAAAGGGGGAAAAAAAAAATTAGCAAAAAAGCACTTCTTAACTGTTTATTTATTTATTTAAGTGCACTAGACAAATCCTGCCTATTTTCAGGCAAGACCAAGGGGAGGGGATACAGATGAATGCCAACTGACCTTGAACCAGATTAAGCTGTTGGTGGTATTTTTTGTGAATGAGGGAAATTTGGCCAGGACACCGGGGAAATTCCCCTATTCTTTTCGATAAGTGTCATGGGATCTTTAACATCCACCTGAACTACCACCAATCCAGGCAGATGGGACCTCGGTTTAACATCTCATCCAAAAGACAGCACCCCTCTCATGCTGCACTACAGTGTCAGTAGTGGGATATTAACTCAAGTACCAGATGTGGGAACTGAATTGACAGCCCTCTGATCTCCCGGCCTCAGAGGCAAGTGTGCTACCTACTGAGCCACTTACACTGCTTAAAAGTTTAACTGAAAGTTTAAAAGTTAACTGAAACAAGAGCCCATATGGAGCATGTCCTTTCTGAGGAATGGCTCTATAATGCCCTCAAATCAAGATTTTGTTTTAATGAAAACATCTTCAGGGTCAACTCACTGGCATAGTGACAGAGCTTGCAGCACCAGTTGCCTGAGTTTGTGAATGAGCCCACGTCATTGGAGGGCCAGTGAGGGAGGAGGATTGAGCTTTCCAAAGAATGCTATCCTCTGGAAAGGAAGGATTGTTGCCTCTGCTGCACTACTGCATCCTGGGTGACCGTGGGTGGCAGTGGAATGGAGGCAGATCATGTGGGCAGATGTCTGTCGAGCACAAGGACATGCACATTGTCATGTGTGCTGACACCTGGTTGTGAAGGAAGAAACGAAGTGGGAAAAACCCAGCCTAGCAGGATGACAACTTGACACACTTGGTCATTGTACAGCTGCCTGTCACCGCCAGTCAATGAACCACAGTCTAGGGGAGGTAAGTCTGTCCCTCCTTGCCCCCTCCTCTGGGGGCAATCATTGGGGTTCGTGGGGGTCTGTATCTGTTAAAATCTATTATGTATTAACTGCACACACTGTATACTGCGTTGACTTAACTGTTTAACAATTTTTGTTTATAATCTCCCGGGTTGTGCCTTAAGAAACAATTACTCACCTTAGTAATGTTATTTCTTCTAATGGAGTCTTGCTGTATTCTGACAATTTGCAGTGAGGTCCGACCTTCGAACTGCCCCAGAGATGAAAGAGTTAACTTTCTATGCCAGGCATGGAACGCTGAGCTCGAGCTCGGTTGAGACTCTGTCTGCTGCTGTTTGAACTCAAACCGTCAGATCTTTACGAGCTAAACTCACTGAGTGTCCTGTGTGGAAGCTGTAAACCTACACTAGCAAACTGGCTACTAAATATAATAAACAGATTTTTTGGTCCCAAAACAAAGACTCAAGTCAGGAAACCCAAAAAATGAAATAAACACAACACCCACTCACCCAAAGAAAAATGGGTGATAATAAAAAGGTGGGGCACCTCCTGAGTGCCAACACTGCTACTGCCCACCCACATCCCAAAAACAAAGGTTCTGAGAGGGGAAGGCAGGGGGGAGGTCAGAATACAGCAAGACGCCATTAGAAGAAACAACATTACTAAGGTAAGTAATTTTTTCTTCAAACAACATGAAGTCTTGCTGTATTCTGACAATTTGCAGACTACCAAGCAGTACCTCCATGAGATGAGGGACAGAACCTACTTAGGAAATAGGGCTCTAAAGCACTGTTGAAACCGAGCATCACCCTAGCCTGGATATCCAGGGAGTAATGCTTGGTAAAAGTGTGAACTGTTTTCCAGGTAGCTGCTTGACATATCTCTAAGATAGGAATATCCCTGGCAGCAGCCAGGAAGCAGCTGTACCTCTGGTAGAGTGAGCCCTCAGGCCTGAGGGTGGAATCCTACCTAGTTTTTCATAGCAAAATTGAATGCAAGAGACAATCCACCTGGCAATGGATCGTTTAGTGGCAGGTTTTCCCTTACCAACCTCACCATAAGTGAGGAACAGTTGAAGGGAGTCAAATCTGTGACCCTTGGTACGCTCTATGTAGTAGCTAAGGGCTCTTTTCACATCCAAACTGTGCAGCCTCCTCTCACCAGAGGAGGAATGGTCAGTGAAGAACACAGGAAGAGACATAGACTGGTTAAGGTGCAAGTCTGAAACCACCTTAGGTAAAAACTTCCTGTTAGTCCTGAGGACCACCTTATCTCTATGGAAAGAGATAAAATCAGGCTCCACTGACAAGGCTTGTAACTCACTTATGCGCCTGGCAGAAGTGATGGCCACCAAGAAAACAGTTTTCCAAGTCAAGTACTTCAGCTCTGCTGAGAACAAGGGCTCAAAGGGGGTTGCATAAGCTGAGCAATGCAAACATTAAGGTCCCAAGCAGGGGCAGGGGCCCTGAATGGCGGATTGGTATGAAGCAATCCCTTGAAAAACTTGGAGAATACAGGATGAGCTGAAAGGGAAGAAGGCTTACCTGCTGAAAGAAAAGCAGAGACAGCTGCCAGATGCACTCTTAGTGTAGCTGGTCTGAGTCCCAGGCTATTCAGATGAACCATATAGTCAAGGACTGTGGGCAGGCCAGCAGACTCTGGAGAAATATGCTTCCCAGAGCACCATATGGAGAATCTTTTCCATTTGGAATTATAAGTGGTTCTGGTGGAAGGCTTCCAAGAAGCCTTTAAGATATCCATAACACCTTGAGAGAGGTGTAAATCAGCAAACTCTAACTCTTCAAGAGCCAGGCCTTGAGACTGAGAGATTTGAGATTCGGATACCAAACCCTCCCCTGAGCACAGGTTAACAGGTTGTAATTCCTGGGAAGAAACAGGGGAAAGTGAACTGCTAAGGACAACAGGAGAGGGTACCAGGGCTGTCTGGCCCAGTCTGGAGCAATCAGAATCACCCTGCAGGGTTGAGACCTGATTTTGACTAGCACCTTAAACAGGAGAGGGAAGGGGGGAAAGCATACAGGAACTTCCCTTCTCAGTTGAGAACCAGGGCATACAGGGGGACTGAGCCCAACACTGGGGGCCTGCAGCAAAAGAGTGGAAGTTGGTGATTGTCTGGGGCTGCAAAAAGATCTATCTGTGGGGTGCCCCATCTGGAGAAGATCACCTTCAAAACCAGGGGATCCAGTGACCATTCGTGATGGCCCTGAGATATCCTGCTGAGAGCATCTGCCAGGACATTGTCCTTGCCTGGGAGGTGTACTGCTGTAAGAGAGGTGTTCAGGGAATAGGCCAGAGACCATAACTTCATTGCTTCTGTGCACAAGGCCAGACCGAAAGTGCCCCTGTTTGTTGATATACCACATTGTGGTGGTATTGTCTGTCCTGATCTGAACTACTTTGTTCTGAACAGACTTGGAAAAAGCTTGAAGTGCTAGAAACACTGCTCTGAGTTCTAATAGATTGATGTGAAGCAGAGATTCCTGAGGGGACCACAACCCTTGGGTGGTCAGGTCTCCCAAGTGGGCTCCCCACCCCAAGAGGGAGGCATCTGTAGTAAGGATTAGAGAGTGAGACTGAGTGACAAAAGGAACTCCTTGTCTTAGATTGTCCTGATCCTGCCACCACTGCAATGCTTGGATCAGGGTTCGAGTCACTGGGATCAGTTTGGTCAGAGGATCCTTTTTCTGAGACCCAAAGGGCCCTCAAATGGAACTGAATGTCCCTCATCTGAAATCTTGCTCCCTGCACCACTGCTGTAGAAGCAGCCATGTGCCCCAGGAGCTGCAGAAAATGCCTTGATGATCGAGACACCTGTAGAGTGAATGAAGAGGCCAGTGTAATTGAAGGTGAGGAGCTGTACAGGCTCTAGAACTGACTTTGAAAGATTCAGAAGGAAATCTAGAGAAGTGAGCAGTTGCTGAGTTATCTGTAGGTGTAACTTGACTTGGTCTGGGGATTGGCCTGCTATGAGCCAGTCATCCAGGTATGGGAAGATGGAAATTCTTTTCCTTCTTAGGAAGGCAACTACCACTGCCAAGCATTTTGTGAACACCCTTGGAGCAGAGGTTAGGTCAAAGGGCATTGCTCTGAATTGGTAATGGCCTGAGGGCAGCTCGAACCTGAGGTATTTTCGATGGAAGCTTCTGATGAGAATATGGAAATAGGCATCCTTGAGGTCCAGGGAGACTAGCCAGTCCCCTGGCCTTAGAGAGGGTAGAATTATTCCCAGAGTCACCATTTTGAACTTTGGCTTTAAAAGGTGCTTGTTTAAATATCTGAGATCCAGGATGGGCCACCATTCTCCTGTCTTTCTGGGGGTGAGAAAGTACCTGGAGTACAATCCTTTCCCTTTGTGTAGGGGTGGAACCCTTTCTACAGCTCTGAGAGCCAAGAGGGAAGAGACCTTTGCCTCTAGGGCAAGTGCCTCTGAAGGATTTGCAGGTGGAAAGGATCTGGTTCTCATCTTTGGAAATTTTTTGAAGCTGAGAACCAGTCCCTGGCTTACTACTTCCAGGACCCATTTGTCTGATGTTAAAGACATCCAGTCCTGGACAAAGTAAGCCAGCCTGCCCCCTACAGGTGGTGGAGAATTGGCCCTAGCAAACCCATCAGGGTGCCTGTTTGCCAGGGGCTTTAGGCTGAGTAGTGGAAGCAGGCCTGCTTGTACCCCATCTGCCTCTCCCTCTAAAGAACCCCCTCTGAGCATAAGCAGAAGAGGAGGCCTGGGCTTGGTAGAACGGCCTATGAAAAGGCCTGCCCCTGCCCCTGGGATGCTGCCTCTGAGGAGTGGCTTGCCTTTCCTTGGCCTGGGCACTCCTATAGGTGGTCCTGTATTCATCCATTTTCTTCATGTAGTTCTCTGTTTGCTCCCCAAACAGAGAATTAACCTCAACAGGAAAATCCATAGCCTTAGTCTGGGTATCCTGAGACAGGCTAGTACATCTGAGCCAAGCCATCCTACGAAGGGCCACAGATGTAGCCATGACTCTAGATGAAACATCATTGGAGTCCACTGCAGCATGGAATTGCACCTTGGATGCCTCAATACCATCCGCAGCTACCTGCTCCAGCTCCTTGGCAAGCTAGCCAGGGACCTGTTTAGCTAAAGCCATTACAGTGTCCCATCTAGATTACTGATATCTAACTGTATAGGCCATATAATTGGCCTGCCTGAGTCCCAAGGATGCTGCCATGTACTGTTTCTTTGCCATGGCATCAATCCTCCTAGAGTTTTTATCTGGGGTGTGTGAAGCCAAGGGTATATTTGCTTATCACAGGCAGCAGCCTGCACTACCCCAACATGGCTGCATTGCTGGGTAAGGAACTCGGTATCTGAGTCTGAAAGAGTATACCTCTTGTCCATTCTCTTATCCACAGGAGGTATAGAATTAGGAGTCTTTAAAATTCTTATTGTCTGTTTCCCAAAAGATTTGTGAAGGGGAATAGACAGCCTCCTGGACTCTGGGATATCCATCATTTCAACATAGTCAGGCTCCTCCTGGTCATCCACAGCTTCTTCCATAGGAAGCTGAAGGGTTTCAGCCACTTTCTTGTAAAACATGAAATGGGAGGGGGACTCAGAAAGCCTAGGAGAAGACACTCCTGAAGGTCTGTCTAGGGAGATGTCCGGGTCAATGGGCACATCCAGACTTTCATAATCACATTCACTTTCCTCATACTCTCCTTCCTCCTCCTCCGGTTCATAAAATTCCTCTAAATCATAATCCGGAACCGGTGGGACCGGCCGAACCGAGCGCCTTCCTGATGGTGCCGGTTCGGTCGGAACCGGGGATAGCGACTGAACAATTTTTATCGCTTTGGCTATTTCATCAGCGGTTGGAGAAGAAACTTTTGGATCCACACCGGCTGTTAATTTTCCCTTCTTGTTCTCTTAACGGAACTGACTCCTCGGAATCGGTTCTCCTTTTGCCCAAAGAAGATTTGCCCTGGTCAGAGGGCACTCCTCCTGGTTCATTTGGAACCGAACCAGGCTGGCCATCCGGGTCAGCGGACTTTTTGGCCTCCCTTTCCCTGAACCTACCAACTCTTTTTTCTAGGGTAGCTGCAGGAAAATTTTTACAAATCTGGCAGTCTGAATCGAGGTGGTCAAACCCCAGACAATAAACATAGGTGGTGTGGGGGTCAGCCTTAGCAAAGACTTCCCCACACACACTACAGTGTTGAAACCCAGTGGGCCCAGTTTTTCTTTTGGGTTTCTCAGACATGGCCAGTCCTAAACCAAACTTACCCTTTTTTCGGCAATCCGCCAGGCAAGACACTCTTATTGGTTCCTGACCGTGTTACGGGTCGTGGAAAAAAACGTAATAAAATCCATTTTTTTTAGAACTGATAAGAACCGGTAACCACACTCTAAACGTAGAAGTAAAAATTTTTAAACAACCTGATCGTTCAAACCGAACCAATGACACGTTTACAAGTTCCACACAGAATAGAAAAACAATATAAACCTATCTAGTACTCACGAATACCACAGACAGAGACTGAACCGATAGGTTGCAGTTTAAATTCGGTCGAAAACCAAGAAAAACGGTACTTTAACTGACAAATTGAACCGAGCAAAGGAGAAATCTCTGGAGCGACTGTTCAGTGAGGCGGAGTAAAGAATCTGATGGTTTGAGTTCAAACAGCAACAGACAGAGTCTCAACCGAGCTCGAGCTCAGCGTTCCATGCCTGGCATGGAAAGTTAACTCTTTCATCTCCGGGGCAGTTCGAAGGTTGGACCTCACTGCAAATTGTCAGAATACAGCAAGACTTCATGTTGTTTGAAAATAGGTATTTGATTGTCTAGTACACTTGCCTGGTAAATGAAAAAACTAAATTAAATATTCCTTTGACTACCTGGGTGTCACCCTGGACCCCTTCTTAACCTTCTCTGAGCATATTGCGCTCACCGGTCAAGCATGTAACCAAAAACTGGGGATCAGTTGCAGACTTAAAGGATCTTATAACCCAGAAGTGAGTCTGGCTATCGCTAGGGGTACAATGCTCCCCCTTCTAAACCATGCTTGCCAATCTTCTCCCATGCTTCCATTAATAATCTGGCTAGACGAAACATGGTGTACAATAATGTCTACAGATTTGCTTTAATGGCCCGTTTTGGTGCCCACCACTGCTGTTTATATCAAGCCCTTGGCTGGCTTGCGCCACATGCCCACCATGAGTATCTCTTAGGTCGTCTTATAGACAAATCAGTGAGAGACAAAGAGCTCACCCTTCTTACTGCCTTTCTAAAGCCAAAATTGTGTCACCATAGCCTTAGATCCTCATCTCTCTTGCTTCTAAAAACACCTTCTGTTGCAACTTGTATGGGTCAAAAGGCCTTCACAGTTGCTGCACAAATCTGCTGGAATGGCCTGCCTAGCGTTCTGCACTCTGTCATCAAAGTCCCAATTCAAAACGCTCTACCGAGCTACCCTTCTGGACAACTTTACCTGTAAATGCTACCCTTGAGCACAGCATTTTTGGCAGTGCATCTGTCTTCCACTACTTCTGAATTGTATTTTATGAATATTGTCATCTGCCTTGTTACTTCTGCTCACTGTCTATGAATCACATTGCTTTGTATGGATGTCCTAGCTCGTTAACTATGCTTTTTCCTTCATATAGCTTTTTCCCCTCCACTGCCACCTACTCTTGTGTTCGGCCCTTGACCTAGTGGCTTCCAGCCCTGTCTGTCACTTCCCCGACTGTTGCACTGGTAGGGATCCGCATTGAGCGGGGCTGTCACATATGGCAATGGAGAATTTTCTTTTTTTACTGTGTCTCCCAAACTTAGAACTGTGGCAGCACATGCATGTGGAAATGCACATGTGCTCCCAGAACCACAGCCACATCTACCCACCTGACATTATGTCATCCCCACAGACCTCTGCTCTAACACCCATCCTCCACTGGGTGTCAGCCAAGAGTGAGGAAAAGTAAAGATACGTAAGAACTTACCGTAACAGTAGATCTTTGAGAAGAGCTCCTGCAGCAAGTAACACCATTAGCACTATGCCACCAGGCACTAGGACCCCACAGAAAATTTCTAGCTAGCAGTCTAAGGCGGGGGATTGCCCCCCTGACGTTGCCCCGCCCCTGACATCACCCATGTTATAAAGGGGCTGTGACATTCAGACAGCTGGTTCTGATTAATCTATGATTTTTATAATATAAAAATGTGTTATTGAGTGTTTCTCATGATACATGCTAAATCAACCTGTGGAATGACACCCCCCCTTCTCAGGTTTTACCTACAACGTGTTACCTGGAAGGCCAGTAGGTAATTACAGGCTAGAAGAGACTTAAAAAAAAGCACCTCCTGTTTATGTGACTAATTGCAGCATGCCAACTGCCAAGATAGATCATAAATTTTATGACGTTCAGAGGAAACACAGTTAATATTCACATGGTGATACAAAGCATGTTGCACCTCTGTGAGATCTGGCAGAGAGACATAACAAGTCCTTTGATGTCCTGGTAAGGGGAAGCTGCTCATAAGATCAAAGAAAGTCATATGAGAAAATGAGTTGTGCTGAGGTCACAGAATTTAATACTTTGATAAGACATCCTGTTTTGCATAGATATATTTTTTTATATTCTGACAGGGAGGAGCTAGGTGACCTCATGCAAAGAGGTTGGCAAAGCCAGTTTTTAAACAGTTTTCTGTTTTCCATTTAGACAAAAATGTTTGGACTTTGAAAGCTACAACAGGCTAGCAGCACTTTAAGAGATACATTAGATAGATCAAGTCTAATTGTCTGGTGGTAGGAAATTGCACTTTTTCTTGTTTTTTTTTTTAAGTGATTGTATGTTTTTGTGATATATGGTTCTGTGTTTTACATTTTACATTCTTATCTATTTTTAAGTAAACATCTTCTTTTTAAATAGACAATTTGTGTCTTCCAAGTCCTTCTGTTTTTGCCTGTGATGCGTGGATGGTTAAGAGTGTGACAACATTGCACATGAGCTTATATGGTAATACCAAACTGGGAACAGGTAAGAGTTATCTGAGGTCTTTATTAAAGTTTTTAAGGGTTCATTTTGTACACCTGGTTAGGTGTCCATAGGCGAAAGATAACTGGCCCCCTCCCCGAAGAGCAGAATTATCTGAGCCTATACATTGAGTACGCTAACAAGAGGTTCACAGTTTGAATTCCTCCAGAACTTGAGACCAAAGGTTGATTCAAACCCACAAAACAGACAGGAGGGTTACCTTGTTTCTGTTTCCTGTTCACAAGACTGCGCTCGGAGGTTGGCACTGTGGGAGCAGAGGGCCTGACCTGCTGAGTGGGTTTTTGACCGGGAGCAGTCCCCCGGCACCACCTCAGTTCACCGGAGACCCGGCTAATATAAAGGATGGGGACCCGAGGAGGTTCTCATATCCCCAGAGGAAAAAGTACAGTTACATAATCCCGGGGGTAGGAGGGAGTGAAAGCATACCTGCTGCAAGAGCTCTTCTCAAAGATCTACTGTTACGGTAAGTTCTTATGTAAGTGTACTATCTCATTTCAAGACGAACCCACTCGGGAGGGAGCAATACTAGACCTGGTACTCTCAAATGGAGAGAGGATCACAAATTTAGAAGTCAGCAGACATCTGGGAACAAGCGACCACTGCACAGTGTACTTCACAATGAACACAACCATGGAGATAAGCCATACAAAAACAAGGATATTGGACTTTAGAAGAGCTGACTTTGGCAAAATGGGTGAATACCTGAAGAATGCACTAGCAAATGGCCAAAAAGAAGGCGTGAAAGAACAATGGAGAAAAATCAAAACTGCCATCGTAGAGGCAACAAGCCTTAGTGTGAAACAAATAAAGAAAACAAAGCGGAGTAAAAAAAACACTATGGTTCTCAAAAGAGGTGGCAGGGAAGGTTAGGAGAAAAAGGCTGTTCAAAAGTATAAGGAATAGGGCTGGCCTGTCACATTGCGGTAGGGTTACAACAGATGCCAGCTACCCGGGTTTGGGACAGAACTCGCGGTGCTGGAGGGTCGGCGCTGGGGAGGAGGATTGAGCACCCAGAGGCTGCTCCTCCTCCAGGGTGGGTGGGATGCATGTCCCGCTGCTCTACCGCCACCTGGGTGACCACGAGTGGAGGTGCAGTGGGATTGCAGGAAAGAGGGAGGGGACGTGAGCCAGAGCTGGAGCTACTGCCTTGCTGTGCGTCACTCTTGGCTCCCCCTAACATGCCTACATCCTGCAGGAGGAGACAGAAAAGTGGAAGAACCCCCGCCTGTGCTCCTGCAGATGGAGCCCAAGGTTCCCGATCCCAGTGCCCCCAGGCTGGCGCCTGATGAGCATCCTCGACAAAATACAGACACGCCGGGATTCTGCAAGGGACCCAGTCCTGTACCGCCTGGGGGTACAACCAAGGCTCCATGGGGGGGGATGGACTGCACTGATGCCTGACATGAGGAGCAGGGACGTACAAGGCCAATATAGGAGTCTCCCGAAGAAAGGAAGTACTGCGGTGCAGGGGGCATAAAGAGAAAATAATAATTAAAAAAAAGTATAAGGAATCACAGAAGGAGCATAACAGGGAACTGTATCAATTAAAGCAGAAAGAAGAGGGGAAGGCAGTCAGAATAGTAAAGGCCCAAAGTGAGGAAAAAATAGCCAACTCAGTTAAGAAGGGGGATAAAACCTTTTATAGGTACATTAAGGAGCATAGAAAGGTTAAGGGAGGGATAGTGAAGATTAATAAAGGAGAGGGGAGGTGGGCAGAGGGAGACAGTGAAAAGGCAGAGATACTGAATGAATACTTTTGCTCAGTATTCACAAAAGAAGATGAGGAGGAGGAGTTACCTAAACCATACAATAGAAGTACTCTGGGTAGGTGGGTTGACACCAGTCTATTCACAGAAGAAAGAGTCCTGAAATAACTCCTAAAACTCAAGGTGGACAAAGCAATGGAGCCTGACAGGATTCACCCCAGAATCCTAAAAGAACTAAGGGAGGACCTAGTGACACCACTGACCACGCTTTTTAACAAATCATGGCAGGATGGGGTGGTACCTGAGGACTGGAGAAGGGCAGATTCCCCTTCACAAAAGTGGGAGCAAGGCAGAAGCAGGAAACTACAGACCTGTAAGTTTGATCTCAGTGGTAGGGAAAATGATGGAATCACTTCTGAAAGAAAGAATTGCTGAGTACCTAGAGGCCAGTGGGGCACAGGACCCAAAGCAGCATGGATTTACAGCAGGAAGGTTATGTCAGATGAATCTAATTGATTTCTCTGACTGGGTGACCAAAGTAATAGACCAGGGAGGGGCTGTGGATATGGCCTACCTAGACTTCAGCAAGGCATTTGACACAGTCCCGCACAAAAGATTAATAATCAAGTTAGCAAGCCTGGCAGTGGGTCCCAGGGTGGTAGCCTGGGTAGCAAACTGGCTGCACAAAAGAACACAGAAGGTAATAGTGAATGGAACACATTCCGAAGAAAGTTGGGTTACTAGTGGAGTACCTCAGGGCTCAGAATTGGGTCCAGTCCTCTTTAGCATCTTTATAGGTGACATTGCAGAGGGTCTGGAGGGAAAGGTATGCCTCTTTGTAGATGACACAAAGCTCTGTAACAGAGTTGATACACAAGAGGGGTAGAAAGATGAGAAGGGACTTGGCAAGGTTGGAGGAATGGTCAGACATATGGCAACTTAGATTCAATGCAAAGAAGTGCAAGTAATGCACCTGGGAAACAAAACCCAGGAGAAGAGTCACAATAGCAGGAGAGGTACTAACAACAACAAAAATGGAAGAGACCTGGGGTAGTCATATCGGATGATCTAAAGGTGGGTAAACAATGTGAAAAGTCAGTAAAGAGAGCCAGGGGGATACTGGGATGCATAGGAAGGGGCATCACAAGTAGAAAAAGGGAAGTGGTTATCCCTCTATACAGACAGTTGGTGAGACCCCATCTGGAGTACTGTGTGCAGTTTTGGAGACCTCATCTACGCAAGGACATAGACAGGATGGAAGCAGTCCAGAGGAGGGCAACTAAAATGGTGCAGGGTCTGCAGAAGAAACCATATGAAGAGAGACTGAGAGAGCTTAATATGTATACTCTTGATGAAAGGAGGGACAGGGGGACATGATAGAAACTTTCAAGTACCTCAAGCGAATCAACAAAGTCCAGGAGGGTAGCATCTTTCAGAAAAAGAGATGTGTAAGAACATAGGGGCACAATTTAAAGATAGAGGGGGGACGGGTCAGGGGTAATGTGAGGAAATTTGTTTTCACGGAGAGAGTAGTGGATACATGGAACGCCTTCCTGAGGAGGTAATTGGGTCTAAAACAGTGGGGGAATTCAAACATGCATGGGACAGACATAAGGCAATTGTAGTGGGGGGTGGCAGGAAGTAGGCTGTTGGTTAACTAGAATCTGCAGCTTATCCAGTAGGTAGAGAAATGGGCAGACTGGGTGGGCCAAGTGGTCCTTATCTGCTGTCAAAGTCTATGTTTCTATGTAAGATAGAGCTCTTGCAGCAGGTAACACCGTTAGGACTGAGTCCCAAGCAGTATATGGATAGAATCCAGGTCAGAAGGGTGGTGGTTATGCAAGATAGTAAACCACTGCTACTCCTAAGAGAGTAGTCCCTGGAGGACAGATAAGCCAAAGCCTGCTCTCCTCCGTGAAGCAATGTCCAGACTGTAGTATTTTATGAAGGTGTGGACTGAACTCCAAGTAGCAGCTGCACAAAGATCTGCTGCTGAGACATTCCTTAGGGATGCAAAGGAAGTGGCAACACCCCCTAGTGGAGTAACCTTTAATCGGTCCCAGTAAAGGCTTGTCGTACTTCTGGTAGCAGAAGGTTATGCAATTGACCAACCATTTGGCCAATGTCTGCTTAGTCACTGGTGCCCCTAACATTCATTGGGCAACAAACAACTGGTCTGTCTTTCTAGAAGATTGAGTGCGATCTACGTAGAAAAGAAGAATTCTGTGAACATCCAGAGTATGCAACAGGGTCTCCCCTTTGTTTGAGTACTCAGGGTAGTAAACTGGAAGTTGAATGTCCTTGGTTAAGAGTGAACTTGAACACTACCTTCAGGAAAAACTTAGGATTGGTGCGCAGGGATACCCTGTCACTGTGAAAAATGAAATAAGGCTCTTTACACACCAGAGCTTGAAGCTTGGAAATCCTCCGAGCAGAAGTAACTGCAACGGGGGGCGTGGCCTGGCACCGAGCAAGATGGTTGCTTGACTTCTGGGCTCCTACCTACTATCTCCTTCTAACATCATTTTTAACCATCTAAGTCAACTGAGAGACCTTACATACGTAAATAACTACAAGAGCAACTTAATGGAAGATTTGTAAAAACTTCTTCCTTGTTTTTCCTTTTTCTCCTCTCTCTATTTTTGCTTTCGATCCTCGTAAGTACTACGGATCTGGGTTTACTTTCAAATCGGAAGGCCTACCACAAGTCGTCAAAATGGCTCAATCAGAAGTACAGTTAGCCTCTCTGGAAAAAATAGAAATAATGTTTGCTAAACTATCGACGGTTATGAACGATTTAAAGATCGCTACTCAAAACAATTCACAAACGATGAAATCCATTGACTCCAAACTTGCCTTTACTGAGAACAGAATTCGTATCAATGAAGACTCAATACAAGAGCTCAAAACTACCATTAGATCCCAAGACCGGACAATAAAAGAACTACAATCAAAACTCGAAGATTTGGAGAACAGAAATCGCAGAAATAACCTTCGTATCTTCGGATTTCCTGAAGGAGTGGAAGCTAACGATACTAAAATGTTCTTGTCATATGTATTACCGCAAATACTTAATCTGCAAGCTGGCGCTGAGTTAATCATAGAAAGAGCTCACAGATCGTTAGGCCCGAGACCCTCCATGCAGCAAAGGCCGAGACCGATAATTGCCAAATTCCTTAACTACGAGGATGTTGAGCTCATACTACAGAAATCAAGAAACATGGGTCAACTCATTTGGCAAGAGCACAGAATATACATTTACCATGATTTCTCAAAAGATCTATCTATAAAAGGAGGCTTTCTCAGCTAGACGAATCATGCAAGATCGGGCTCACGCTTCTCCTCAGGTATCCTGCAGTAATGAGGGTTTATATTGACAATTCAGCATAAGGACTTCAATACCCCAGAATCTTTACAATCATATTTGGAAACACACCATAAAGTTCACCAGTTAATTTCGTGGTTGGAAAGTCTCTGGCTGCGGTTGTGCCCAGGTGAGGTTGCTCGTGCAGCCTCGGGCGTATCATCTGGGGAAAGGGTGCTGCGTTCGGCTGATTCGCCTGAGGAGTCTGCGAGAAGACGGTCAAATCGTGTGCAAGAACGGATGGCAAATGGTGGGGATCACTTGAATCCACGATGTTGTAGCCCAGTCAAAATATGCAACATCACTTCTAAATCTGCCTCTATCACTCCTGATATTCCTAATATCCCAGTTCATAATAAATATGCTGTACTGCAGGACTTGCACTCCTCTTTTGAAAACCTGAATGAAGAAAGTAATATGTTACTGGGATCAGACAGGGACAATAACCCCTTGGAGGTCTCTTGGAACAGTAACACAGATAATTCTCTTTCTAAAACAAATGAACCTCCTAAAAAAAGGCATCGTGGAAAGGGCAAATACAAAGGGTATTCCACTCCGATGAAACAACAGAGATGAATGCTATATGTTCTGTATTACATTTAAAAACTATTACGGAGCCTATATATTAATACTGGCAGTCTGTAGTTGTTACAGCTGACAGAGGTCAAATTGGCCCAGGAAGTGTATTACTTTAGCACTATCTCAACATTTACAAATGTGGGCCAGTTATTAACTATAAGATCAACATATTGTTCTGTGCAAAACGAGTATTACTTATAATAGACTCGTATATTGTGAATATACGAATATTAGTTTCATATATATGGGTCTATAATACTTGGACGGAATGTACCTCTGCTAATTATCCAAGCTCAGAAATGTATAATAGCTTTTATAAAACCTTACATAAGATGATGACTTACAACATGTATAACATGTGGAGTCAGACATACTGTCACTAGTTACATACATATATAATTGATTACACTTAAGTTGAGTTGTAAGATACCTGAGGGTACTAATACAAACAATAGACACTTGCCTAATTCTTTTTTTTTTTCTTTATTTGATGTACTATCACTATGTAAGCTATTTCAGTTTCCACTACAATTGTTTATGATGTTAGAAGTGAGAACGCTGATAAAACTTATTTAGCTCTATACCCAATTGTGAAAATCCACTTTTCAATCACTCATTTTCGTTTAGATATTACATTATTACTAGGTGAACTGAATAGTACTCTAGTTTGTTTTACTTTTATCTGTACTATTCTAGTTCTCATTGATAGCTACGTCCTAGAGAACATAGGACGGGTCTTGGTCCTTTTTGTTTAATATTTTTTTTTTTTCTCTGGTTGGACCGACCTCCTCTCCTTTGTTCATCATAGATGACCTTAGTGTATTGTTATTATACTGTCTGGTTGTTTATTAATAGTATAGTTAGATTGTTAGCAAGGAGTTGCATAAAAGGAATACGGGAAGGTAAGCAAACCGAGCTTATATACTATTTTAAGGGTCTGGTTCTACAATATCTTGCCAACGACTTCTTCACACTGCTTATATACATTGTGATGATCTGCAATATTGTTTTCATATTTACTTGGATTTATGAGTCCCTTGACTTCCTATCTGACACACAACACACAATAGGTATTAATAAATGATGACTAACCTATCAATATGCACTTGGAATGTCAAGGGACTAAATACTCCAAGTAAACGAAACAAATCCTTAATAACCTTAAAAACATAAAATACAAATTGCACTACTACAAGAAACTAAACTAATAGATGCAGATAATATTAGATTAAGACGGAGGTCGGTCAGGTCTTTGCAGCCTCCTCACTACAAAAAAAGAGGTGTAGCTATATTAATTCATAAAAATCTGAATTGAAACCCTCTAATGTTTTGAAGGATCCGGATGGTAGGTGGCTTATCATAACGTTTGATACTCCTAAGGTCCATTATCAATAGCTAATATTTATGCACCTAATATCGATGACCCTCAATTTTTTCAAGAGCTGATTAATCAGCTAATTTCACTAAATCTGGTTAATTTGCCCTTATTGATTGGAGGAGATTTTAATTTCACTTTAGATCCTTATATGAACAGAAGTAATAACTTTTGCAATAGTCACCCAAAAAGTCTAAATTTGGTGTTACAGCTAATGAAAGATCTGGGCTTATCAGATATATGGAGAATTTTCCATCCCAGAGACAAAGATTATACCTTCTATTCTCCCCGTCACCAGTCTTATAGTAGAATAGACTACTGGTTAACCGCTCCTAATATTACAGCAAACATATTGGACGTTAACATCCTCCCTTTAATTATATCCGATCATGCTCCGGTCAAGCTTATACTTACATGGGGTCCCACCCCTTCAAAATCTCTCCCCTGGAGAATTGACCCCCTATTACTCAAAGATCCAGAATTTTTACCCTGGATTAGAACACAACTTGAAGAATTTCTCGCCCATGACGCACTAGATGACACATCTATGGGAACTACATGGAAGCACTTAAAGCAACTTTAAGAGGCAAGATAATTAGTTTCGCAGCATATAGGAAGAAATCTAGGGAACAAAGATTAAAACCTTGAAAATGTACTGAGAGAAAACAAAATTATATTGGACTAATCCTCCCCAACACTTCATCTCCTCTACACTATGAATCTTGCAATTACGTATGCAAATTAATGAGATAATTGCTCATAAGACAGAAATTGCTTTACTGAGAATAAAGCATAAATATTGGGAAGGAGGGGAAAAAGGAGGGAAAATACTTGCTTATAGACTTAGAATGCAACAAATGGAACGTCATATTGCAGCATTAAAAGACCAGGTAGAAGAAATTCAAACCAAAGAATCCGCTATTAACGAGATCATGACTTCTTATTATAAAAAATTATATACTTCTATTTCCTCTGCATCAAGCTCTGACATTACCTCTTTTTTAGACAGACTAATGCTCCCCCAACTTCCTCAAGATGCATTAGAATCTTTAGATGCATCCATTACTGTAGAAGAAGTAAAGAAGGCACTCTTTTCCCTTAAATCTGGTAAATCTCCAGGTGGAGACGGTTACTCAGTGGATTTTTATAAACTTTTAGCAGATCAATCATGTCCCTTATTATGTAATGTTTTTCAAGAGTCCTCTAAGAAAGGCAAATTACCCAGTACTATGACCGAAGCAATTATCACTGTTCTTCCAAAAAAAGACAAAGATAATACTCTCCCGGAAAACTATCGCCCTATCTCACTACTCAATACAGATGGTAAAATATTTGCAAAAATCTTAGCTAATCGCATAGAACCACACATTTCCAAGCTAATTCACAGATCGCAAGTAGGTTTCGTAAAAGGTAAGATGGGCTCTGATCACATCCGTTCTCTAATTAACATAATGCACAAGGCCAAATCTCTTAATTCCCCTGCTGCTGCCATAGCCGTAGACTTCGAAAAAGCTTTCGACTCTTTGGATTGGAATTTCATTTACATGGTACTAACTCACTTTGGTTTTAGTAATCTTTTTTGCTCTTGGATTAAACTTCTCTATACAAATCCACAAGCGAGGGTTCTCACCAATTCTACACTATCCAGATCATTTAATCTCGAAAGGGGAACTAGGCAGGGATGTCCTCTTTCTCCATTCCTCTTTATCTTAGCTCTAGAAGCTCTTACGGCTCATTTAAGACAGCACAAGGCTATTATAGGAATACCTATTGGGCGTACATATTACACATCCTTAACATATGCAGATGATATGATTATCCTACTTGAAAATCTTGATTTATCCACTCAATCACTTATTCAGGCACTTAACATATTCTCTAATCTCTCCGGTTTAAAAGTAAATTACCAAAAAACAGAGATCTTACCCCTAAATAAAAAATGCAACCCCTCTATGAGCAATATACTAGGATTTCGGTGGGCTCCACATAATATTACCTATTTAGGGATAAAAATTACTCCTGATCTTAATAAAATTTGGGAACTTAATCTCCAACCCTTACTAATGGACATCAAAACAAATTTAAATAAATGGAGAAACTTAAATCTCTCTTTCCCTGGTAAAATTGCTGCTATAAAAATGAGTATTACTCCTAAAATTCTTTATCTATTTTCTTGTATCCCACTTAAAATCTCCCCTTACTTTCTTCAAAAAATTGATAAAATAATTGGAGACTTTTTATGGGAAGGTCATATACCTAGGTTTAACCATATCAAACTACGTTCTCATTGCTCTAAAGGAGGTTTTGGCTTACCTTGGTTCTTGGCTTATTTATGGGCATTTAGAGCAGCGTAAACTGTTAAATGGTTTACTAAACCCTTATAACTCACCATTATGGTTAGACATGGAAGTTACCCTATCCTCTGGGAAAATACCCAATAGTTTTCTATATTCTCTATCTAACTCTAAAATAAACAATCACCCCACTATTAAAACATCTATTCATTATTGGTTTAAATTGCACAAATGGCTTAAAACAGACCCTACCCTATAACCTTTACACCCTTTATGGGGAAATCCAAAAATTATATTAGAACGCAAACCCATATATTGTAATTTTGAAACATAAAATATTTTCTTCTTGAAAGATATCCTTGATAATAAGGGCAAATTACTAGATTCTTTCAGTAATTTACAGACAAAATAGGACATATCCAAAATGAATTTTGGAAATACCTACAAATTCGCTCTGCCACACTTCAGATTACTCAACAAATTACTAGCTCAATCACAAATTCTTTATACATTAATTCATGGACTAATACCTCCTCCGGGCTGGTCAGTAAAATTTATAAATCACTTAGGGATGCACTACCAAATCAATCGATTACGTCCAGAAATAAATGGAGTGCTTTGTTAAATGAAAATTATCTGAATCTCAATGGGATGAATGTTGGAAAATATGTCATAACACCTTTAAAGATGTCATAGTAAATTGATACAGTACAAAATACTATATTTATGGTATAGAACACCTTCTCACTTACATAAGTTGGGATTAACAAATAGCAATAATTGCTGGCGATGCAATTTGAAGAATGGAGACCTTCTGCACATATTATGGTCTTGTAAACCAGTATATAATTTATGGCAATCTATTTTCAATACGGCATCTAAAATTATTGGCCGCCATATTACATTCGAACCCAAATTTTGTCTACTTAATGTTACAGACTTAAACACAAAATTAACAAATTATCAATATAAATGGTTGCGCATCTTATTTACGCAGGTAAAAAGGTTGATATTAATGAGGTGGACATCTCAATCAATACCTACTATGACAGATATTCTGAATAGCCTAACCCATATTGCATCGCTGGAAAGGATATCCTACTTGATACAAGACCAACTCAACGAATTTTATTTATGTTGGCAAGATTATTTGAACTTTCTTCAGAAACAGTGAAATTACCTTACCACACCCTCCTTCTCGACAATATATGACACTTATTGCCTAATATATATACCCCGATATGCAACTCCTATGATTAGTTATATAATTACATGATTAATGTATTGTTTAACAGTACCGGCATCTCACTTTATTAACTGTAATACTTTATATATTTTCTCACACCCTTCAAATAGACTATTTAGCACTAGAAGTTATAATTATATAAAGTGTTAACTGGTGTTCTTATCAATATTATTACAGTTGCAAAATGTATACATATCATAATATGTTATGTGATGTACTGTACTGTACTTTATAAACAAATCTTAATAAACAAATTAACTACAAAAGAAGTAACTGCAACCAAAAATAATGCTTTCCATGAAAAGAAGTGTAGCTCGCAACTTGTGGCTGGCTCAAAGGGAGGTAACGTAAGCTTTTCTAACATAAATAAAAGGTCCTGGGGGGGATGGGACCCCTCCTGGGAGGTTTGATATGCAGAATGCTGTGCAAAAAGGTCTTTGTCAAGTCTAATTGCACCAGGGTCATACCTTACATAGGCACATGGTAAGCTGACAGTGCAGAAACATGTACCTTTATGGATGAATAGCTAAGACCCTTGACAGATAGGGAAAGGAGGTACTCCAGTACCAAATCACTGGCCAGGAAAAGGGATCCAGGGAATGGGATGCTGCTGACAGGCAGAAATGTTTCCATTTCATGGCATATGTGGCCCTGGTCGAGGGTTTCCTCGCGGCCACTAGGACCTCCGCTACCCTTGAAGATACCTCATATCTGTCTCTGACTAAGTCTGCAGGAGATATGCATGCAGATGCAGTGACTGAAGATTCGGGAGTAATAATGCTCCCTGTTCCTGTGAGAGCAAGCGAGGAGACAGGGCAAGGGAATTGGAGGTTCCAATGCCAGCTGTTGGAGCAGCAGGAACCAGATCTGTCAAGGCCAGAATGGCGCAATGAGAATCATGGCCATCCATTCTGCTTGTAGTTTGAGTAACACTCTCTCAATCAGTGGGAAGGGAGGGAAGGCATACAGAAACCTCCCTGCCTAAGAGAGGGACAATGTGTCTCACCAGAAAACACCAGGCCCTGGATCTAGCAAGCAGAAACTGGGCAATTTGGCATTGTGTGGGGATGCAAAGAGGTTCAGTTCTGGAAAGTCCCATCTTTCAAAAAGGTCATCTTCTACATCCTGTAGTAGCTCCCATTCATGAGCCTGAGACCGAGAGCGGCTGAGGCTTTTGGCTAGGGTGTTTTGACCCCCTGGAACATGAACCGTTGTGAGTTTCTGTTTGTGCTCCACTACCTAGTACCAGACTCTCATGGCCTCCCTGCAGAGGAGGTATGAATGTGTGCCCCCTTGCTTGTTGTGAAAGACCACTGGCATGTTGTCTGACTGGATCAGTAGAGGTCCTGGCAGGAGAATTGTCTGGAACGCCTGGAACGCATACAGAACGGCTCTCATCTCCAACACGTTTATGTGGAGGTCACATTCCAGAGAGGTCCAAGTCCCTCTTGTCTGGTGGACTCTGAGATGTGCACCCCATTCTAGTCCCGAGGCATCTGTTATCAGGATCTGCTGAGGACTGGGGCTTTGGAAGGGAGCCCTGGATTCTAACTGGGAAGGGGTGAGCCACCATTCCAGAGTCTTACATACCACCTTGCAGACTCAGACTGGCTGTTCAAGATCGTCCAAGTGCTGATCCCACTGAACCCTAAGGTTCCACTGGAGAACTCTCATGTGCAGACAAGCTAAAGGAACAGTTATGATGGTGGCTGCCATATGGCCTAGCAGCTGTAGCACCATTCTGGCTGGAACTTGATTTGTGGAGGCAGCTCTCCGAGCCAGTGCCCTTAGTTGATCTGCTCTGTCTGAGAGAAGGAAGGCCCTCGCTTGAACAGTGTCCAAGATGGCCCCTATGTATTGTAACCTCTGAGTATGCCAGGGGGATGACTTGGGAAGGTTTAAGGTAACCCCCAGATCCTGAAACAGGCGAAAGGTGTCTTCCAGACAGTGGCACAGCTGAACTCTTGTGGGAGTTGTTAGCAGCTAGTCTTTGAGGTGGAGTAGACATAATGCCCTTGCCTCCTGAGAGCTGCCGCCACCACTGCCAGGCACTTGGTGAACACCCTGGGTGCCAAAGAAAGACTGAATGGTAGCTCTCTGAACTGGTAGTGCTCTCCCTGGAAGGTAAAGCAGAGGTACTTTCTGTGGGATGGCAGGATCTTTATATGCATGTAGGTGTCCCGCAAGTTCAGGGAGCAGAGCCAATCCCCTTGGTGAAGCATAGGTACCAATCCCAGTAGTGTCACCATCCTGAACCTTTTGTATTCAATGAAAGTGTTTAATTGACTGAGGTCCAGGATTGGATGAAGGTCCCCTGTCTTTTTTGGGACGAGGAAGAAGAGGGAGTAATATCCCTTTCCTCTTTGAAACAGTGGCACTGCTTGGATTGCTCTCTTGCCTAGGAGGGCTTGGATTTCTGCCCTGATAAGACCTGCATGGGATGGGGAGCAATGGGAGGGCACAGGTGGGTTGTCTGGAGGGATTTGGGTGAATTCCAGGGCATAACCCCTCTCTACTATCTGAAGCACCCACTGATCCTCGGTGATATTGGACCAGACAATACTTTTTAACAGTTTGGGCACCCACGGTATGGAATACTCTACCACAAGACATTATAGAATGTACTCATGTTAATACTTTCAAAGATAAATTAGATAATTGGCTATTGAATTAAAATGTTATTAAGGAATGGAAATAAAGTAACTAAAGGTTTAAATGTTCCTCAAGTGTGGAGGACAATCTCGATGGGCCGAGGCCTTCTTTTGTCCATAAAACCAAATAACCAAGTAACCAGATGTTGAGGTAGAGGGAGAATCTTCTGTCTACTGCCTTCCCCTGCCACTCCACCAGAGGAGGGGGGGCCAGCAGAAAGTCATGCCAAGGTTGTTGGAGTGGGCAAGGGACCTGCGGCATTCTTGGTGCTCTTGGGACCCTGAGCTCCTGTGGATGGGAGGGTACCTTTTTCTCTTGTGACCCCCCCTCTGTGTTGCTGTCTCCTTCCTTGTTGGCCCTGCTGCTTATGAAAGGAGCGGCGTCTGGATGTGGCTGGTTCGGATTTGTACATTTTGTGTACCTGACACTGCTTCCCCGGGTCCTGCAGGCCAGTAATCAACTTTTCAGCCTCCTGCCTGAAAAGGACCAGGCCCTGAAAAGGGGTATCTAGTATGGCGTCTTGAAGGTCCTGGCAGAAGCCTGAGACTCTGAGCCAGGAGTGATGCCTTAGACATATGCCAGTGACTGCAGTCCTGACAGCAGTGTCTGCTGAGTCATACGAGCACCTTAAGACATGCTTACTGACATCAGCACCGGATTGGAGAACTGCCAGCAATTCTGACTTGATAGAGTCTGGTTGATTCTTGGCCAGGTCCATGGCCTTGTTCCACAGTGATTTTTAATACATCACCACGTGTGCCAAAACATTTAGGGACATGACTGTACAGGTGGTCGAGGAATACATCTTGCGGCCCAAATGATCCAATTTCTTAGACTCCTTGTCTGGTGGCTGGGAGCTCATATACTTAGGTTGTTGGGCCCTCCCATGGGCCGCCATGAGGATCAAAAAGTCCGCCTTAGGCTGCTCACTCAAATGTGGTTCTCCCCTTGATGTTCTACAGAGCTGGTCAGCCTTTTTAGGAACTGACTAGGTCATTGAGGGGTGCTTCCAGGCAATTTTTGTGACATCCGTTTTTTTGTTTAACCAGGAGAGACATGCTAAGCTGAAATCTTGTTTTCAGGTGTGACCTGGAAGCACAAGGAAGTTAAGTGACTTGCTCAGGGTCACACAGTATGCACCTAGGCGGCTGTGGGATTCAAACCCAGGTCTCCAGATCTGCAGCTCAGAGCCTTAACCCACTGCACTATACTGCCTCCATAAGGGTTCCTCCTGGAAGGGTTCCACTAAGCGTGGTATGACCAGAGGTTTGGGGCCACTGGCACCTAGGAACTTTGCTAAACGGCACCTCTCAGGGTCCAACTCCTCCATCTCCCATTGGTTTAATAACTGGATATGCCTCATTATATCCAGGAATGATGGGTCATCTGGAGGGGATCTCGGGGAGTCCCTTCTATGGTCTGATGATGGCAGGGACAGGTCCTCTTCTGAGAAGTCATAGGAGGAGGAGCATTCTGACGAGCCTTCTGAAGATGTATAGGGCTGTCCCCTGGAGGAGGATCTGGACGATAGGTGGCAACTGTGCCGCTGACGTACAGGTGATCCATGCTCCTCATCCCCTAACATCAGATGGTCTGGCATCAGGGTTGGTGGGGGTAGACGCTGGGGTGTAGGCTGTCTAGGCAGGGTTGGGGTCCCTGTGGGGCTGGGGGCCAGCTCCGGTGGCCTAGGCAACAGATCCCCTTTTATGGTGTTCCACCAGCTAATGAACAAGGCCTCATCCTCTGCCAAAAGGAAGACTGGGCCTGGTTGGAGTGCTGGCGTTTGGGTTAGGGTTAGGGGTCCCTGGCATCAGCCCTTGCTGCACGTTTTCCTCTGGTGTTTGGTCCAATGGAACTTTCTTAGCTGGCATCGGCCCTTGTGGGACCATGTTCTCCAGTGTCAGGTGCTTGGACATCAGGTCATCAGGCTCCTGAGGAGAAGGTGAAGGCAGAGGGGGTGGCACCCGGTCTCAATTGTCCCCTGAGTCAAGCGTCAGATCCCCTGACATCTGGTCTGGATTCAGGTTCTCAACCGGGCCCTGTGGAGCAGATGGTTTAGATGGCCACGTCCGGTCTGGCTCCACAGTAGAGTCAGAGGGGAATGAGTCCTGACGTCAGTCCGAAGCCTCGGCTGACATCCACCTGAAAGGTGAGTGATGCTTCTTCTGGCGCTCGCTATCCTGGCATCTCCTGGAGTCATCCAATCCTGTCACCCTGTTGGACGACCCAGGAATTGTGCTCTTGCAGTGGCAGGATCTGACCTGCTGCCGGATGCAGAGTGCACCTGTCCTGCTGACTGAGACCCTAGCGTCTGCTTGTGGGGTCAGATAGCCAGGGACATGGGGGCTTGAGAAAGCCCGAGCCTGGAAGACTCCCCGCCATGCACCAGAGAAGAGGCAGGGGGTTTCCTCAATTATGACCTTGGGAGAGCCAGAGAAACTGAAGGGGCAGAGTCTGACCTCACGCCAGAAGTCAAAGACTTGGAAGTCTTGTGAGGGGACCTAGGACGGGACTCTGACCTGGACCTTTCCTTGTCCAGATGATGGTATTTCCTGCTCAGTTTCTTCTCTCTGGGGGGAGGAGTCCTTCACCAAAGAAGAAGATGAGCTGTGCCCCAACTGGGTCTTCTGCATGGTGGCCACTTGCTGTTCAAGGAGGTGCACTTTCAGAGTGTTCAGGCGGTGGATCCTGGTCCTCCGGTTGAAGCCTTGGCAATGCGTGCAGTCGTCTGGCCTGTGGTCTGGGCCTAGGCAGAACAGCAGGCTGAATGACCGTCTTTTGCCAGGATCTACTTGCTGTGTGCACACTTCAATTTTCATTGCTCTGAAGAGGAAGATGGCTGGGAAGACATACACGACGAACTCGTAATTCGGAAGAAATAAAGTTAACTGCGCGAAGTGTGAAAAATGGCCGTCTACTGGAAGTGGAAGGTGTCCATGGAGCCAATATCCACAGGTCAATGGTGGGAAAAGAACTCAGGTGGTGCCAGGGGACCGCCCCTTTTATACTATGGGTGATGTCGGGGGGCGGGGCCATCATCAGGGGGGTGGTTCCCCGTCTTAGACTGCTAGCTAGAAATTTTCCATGGGGTTCTAGTGCCTGGCGGCATAGTCCTAATGGTGTTACCTGCTGCAAGAGCTCTATCTCTAAGTGAGATCTCGCCATCCCAACCCGTGAGATGAGAGCTGCCCAGTGGCTGCTCGATCATTTCCCATCCCCCCCGACCCCCAGCAACCAGATCTTGTTCCTGAACTCTGGTTGCCGGTGTGGTGTGAGGTAAGGCGCTTGAAAAGTGCCTCAGTCTTCAGTGCCACTGGGCCAGCTACCTATGTTTATGATTTCTGTCCTGTATATATTATAATTCTACCATAATGTTGTGTGCCCCCTTTATGGCTCGGATCATGCCTGAAAAGTCACTGGGACCAGTGCACCTACCCAGGGAACAGATAACTAACTAACTAACTAAATATATCACATGGATGGATCTTAGAATCATAGAAACAAATAATTTGTTGGCAGAAAAGGATCACTTGGCCCACCCAGTCTGCCCAAATGGTCCCTGCCTAGTCTGTCTCCGCAGACCCTAACCGGTCTCAGGCGACCCTCTTTCCTCCCTGCCTATGTACTAATATTTCCCCTATTTCTATCCCACACGTGCTTGAAGCCCCTCACTGTTTTTGCCTCCACAACTTCTGCTGGCAGTCTGTTCCAGGCACCCACCACTCTTTCAGTGAAGTAATACTACCTTACATCCCACTTAACCCCCCCACCACCACCACCACCACCATCACCACCAACTTCATTGTTCATTGTATGCCCTCTGGTCTTTCTCCCCACAGAAATGTGGTTAGCAGTTTTTCCCTGTATACCCCTCTCCCTACAAATGTAGTTGTGATTAAACAAACAGTAACCTTTCAAATGTATTATATAAAATATAAGATTAGTAAGTCTGCTATGCTCAGAAGTAAACCCACTGAGGGGCCTAACCAGATAGTAAAGCCACTTGCCCTTTGGGCTTGTGACTTTATGATCTGGTTAGCCCCCTTGATGGGATTATTTCCTTGTATACCACCCTAAACCCATCATAGAAACATAGACAATGATGGCAGAAAAAGACCAATGGTCCATCCAATCTGCTTGTAGTTCCCTATCAAACCTCGGGACCTACTGTCCATACAGAGTACTCGTATACCCCACCCCTGACAGTGACACCGGTGCAGCAAATGACACTACAGTGACTATAGTGCCATGTTACTGTAGTGTCCGCACTGGAACCCGGCACTGTCTGTCAGGGGTCTTGAACCCCCCGCCAAATCAGCTCCGACTCAAAGTTGATAATCCTTAGTGGGGGTGGGATGGGGGGTCGGGAGGGCTAAGAAAACACTTTGTTTTCTTTGGAGCTGGCAGCCGACCGCAAAAAGTGGTCAACCTGCCAGTTTCACTGTCTGGTCATTCGACAAAATTTTTGTCAATGACCAGTCATGGATCCCAGAGTACTAATCTACACTATCCACCCTCCTGTTCCCTTCCCTAATACTACTAATACTGTCCTGAGTCTGTCCCAGTGGTGCTGAGGGCTGAGGCACTGGACGCCTTACCTTGCATCATGCCAGTGACCCGGGTTTGAGAACGAGCCCGGGTCATCGGAGAGTCGGCAGGAGGGGGGGAGGGAGCAGGATTGAGCAGCGGAAAGGCAACTTTCCTTTCCTGGGGAGAACTCTGTCACCTGCCATAGTTCCACTGCCCCTGGATGGAGGTCCATGGGCAGTGTAGGCGAGCGGGCGGCAAGCAGTGGGAGGGTAGTCCCAGTACCACAGCGTGCATGTACATGACCGGGACAGGATTGGGAGAAAATGGGGTTAAAATTGGGGATAAAATATATATTAAAAAAAACTGCCCTGAGTAACCACTATACCCTTCATGCTGTCCCAACTGTGCTTGAAACCATTTATGGTTTTGGTGCCCTCCACCTCGACTGGCAGACTGTTCCATGGTTCCACCACCCTTTCTGTAAAATAAACTTTCTCATATCCCTCTTGAACATCCCTCCCGTTAGTTTCCACTGATGCCCCTGTGTCCTTGAACTGTTACTAAGCAAAACAGTTCCTCACAGTTCACCTTGTTTATTCCTTTCAGGAACTTGAAGGTCCCTATCATATCAACCTTCTCTTGTCTGGTCTCCAGTGAGTGCATGTTCAGTGCCTTGAGCTGATCCTCATAAGATCTGTCCTGCTGGCCCTGACTCATCCTGGTCACCCTTCACTGTACCATCTCTAGCCTGTGCTTATCTTTCCTGAGGTGAGGACTCTAACTAGGCAGAGTACTCCAGGTGCGTCCCCACTAACAATCTATAAAGAGGTAGTAAAACCTCTTTTTTATGTACTGTCAGTACCCCTTTCAATACATCCCAGAATCTTATTTGCCTTACTACAGGCCATGTTGCACTGGCTTGATTGTTTAAGGGAGTTGCTAAAGATGACTCCTAGGTCCCTTTCCTCAGCCATGGTGCTATGCTTTACCCTTCCCATCCACTACTCTGTCCTCGGACTCTTGTTCCGTAGGTGCATCACCTCGCTCTTTTGCATTGAATTTCAACTGCCAAACCATAGACCACTTCTCTAGTCAAGGGGAGTAACCAGCCTTAAAAAAAAGTGTACACACCAATAATCTAAACTAAAATTTTTGTTTTTTGGTGCATTTTGGGGGTAATCTGAAACAGAATTAGCTACCCTGCCCCCCCATGCCTAGTAAGTTGCACCATAGTCCTTTCGGCAGTGCTCATAGTTCAGTGAGTTGCCTAAACCACCCGCCTGTCAACTCCTTTTCTCCTGAGTCCTTCCCATCCCAACTACAACAACAGGTAGGGGCGTAGGCAGGAACTGTTTTGGAGGGTGCTTGGATATGATATTTATGAATAAGGACAAATAAAAGCCGGGGGTCTGGGGGCATGGCGGCCCTCAGAAGCTCTAGGGGTTTTACATGCTCTGTGGTGAGTTTTAGGGTTTTTCTTGAAGAAAAAACACAGTTTTATTACATCTTGCCTACTCCTAATTTCAAGAGAAATGTTTCCCCCCATAGAATTGGGGTGTTGGAGTCTGCAGTTTAAATGGTTGTGGACAACTGGCTGTCAAACAGTGCCATCAACCACCTACCCTGTATGCATTTTTTGTAATATACTGTGAAATATTTCTACACTAAGGCTGGGGGTCACTCTAGGGGGTTTACATGCTCTTTGGTGAGTTTGGGGGCTTTTCTTGGGGGAAAAAACACTTTTGTTACATCTTCCCTACCCCTAATTTAATTTCAGGGAACAATTTTCCCCATGGAATCAGGGGTGTGACAGACTGGCTGACATTAGAGTCTGCAGCTCCAGTGGTTGTGCACCAACATAAAGGAGCACTCACCAGGAGACTAAAAAAAGATTTTTATTTTTAAGTGGCAATTTTGAAACTGCAGCTGTGGTAGAACAGCATTCTAGAACCTCTAGAGACTGCATGAGTCAGTTTCATTTTGAAAGCAAAAGAACTCACAAAACATATTTTTCACACAGTACTATACACTAAAAAATACAGGATGAGCAACTCTATGCACAACCAGTGTGTTTTACCACCTCGGGGTTCTGATTCCCATGGACCTCTCGAGCTTTGCTCTCAAGGTCAGAGGGAATCAGAATCCCTCTGTGGTAGAACACACTGGTTCTGCATAGTTGCCCATCTAGTATTCTCTATATCTTCATGATTTTGCTGTCGTTCAGTGTTGTATACATGTACAGTAGATTAGATTTGAATCTTCCACCTCTTTTCTAGACTTAACAAGAAAAACAACCCATACACAGGACAGAGCTCTCACCATTATTTGTCGCGGTAGTCACTACAAAAACTGTCATTTAGCCACAAAAACATCTGTAAAGAAATGCAACTTTTTTTAAACTTAAAAATCTCTTGGCCTTGGTGAATCTGTAGCATCATGTATCCTGGGGTTTGAGAGAGATCGCATGATATCATGCAGCATCTTGTATTGATCTGGCACTGTTTGGCACTGAAAAAATATTAACACATATTACACAGGTAAAAAAAAAACTGAAGCTTTAGCCCGGCTGAAACACTGCACCATAGGCAGGGCTGTGCCAATGACAGTAAGGGCCCTACTGCAAAATATTTTGTGGGGCCCTACCTCCTCACCAATATGTCAAAACATCCAGTAGCACATATAAAATATTTATATCATAGGTTCTTTTGCAGTAGTCCTGCTGAGCATTGGCAGTTTGTCCATGATGCCCGCTCCCCCCTTGCTTGAACCATGATCAAGGAAATGAACAATGTAATTTGCACCTGCTCCTCCTGGTGATGCCAGTACCAAGATCAGAAGTTTTGAGCAATGTGCCCTATTACTTTGTTATTCTGTGCCCCCATCCCATGAGACTGGAGATGGAATATGCAGCACAGTTTCCACTGCTGACAGATCCAATTTCAAATGGATTAGCAGTATATAAAAAAAGTTTCAAGTTTGTCTGTGACAATAAAAGGTGTTTATAAAATGGTAAGAAAACATCTAGAAATCTCATTGGCCAAACGACATCAGCTGACTGTACATTAAATCTCTATATATGCACAGTCATCCTGGTCCTAAACCACATCACACAATGAGCAAATCAGTCCTCATACAATCGGAACTATCTTCCATCAGTCTCCCTTCAACCAGAACTAATCTTCCATTATAAACATGGCTGCTACCTTTACACTGTAAAAAAAAGTCAGCTGGGCCCTAAAAATAAAACTACCTTAAATAAAAAAATAAAATAAATTCATTAAATGTTGTTTCCCTGATCATCACACTCCTCTTACACACATAAACAAATTAGAAACATTAAGTGTTGTTTATAGTTTTCATTACAACTGTTTGTTTACTAACAGTGAAAAATCTCCCTTCTCTCTTTACCTGCTCATCAGTGAAATCTCTCATGCTTGCCCTGACAGTGATATAATTGAGTCTCTGGCTCTAAAAAGTAACATTCTGCAAGTGGAACAGAGCAGAATTTTGAATCTCTGTATTCCATGGTAAACAATCCATGATAAACATTCTGGGCCAGATATTCAAAAGGGTTGCGCCATGCGCAATAGGGTTGCGCCTGCGCAAGTCCAAACTTGCTCCATTCTGCCATATTCAGCAGGAGGCAGTTGCGCCACAGAAAACATGCTGAGCAACAGTGCAATGCAAATGAATGCATGCTGAACTGGAGGGGGAGGAACCATGCATAAACTGCACAGCCCGATACTCAGTCGGGCTGTGCAGAGTTATGCAGGCGCAACCCCCAACCTGCGCCTGCAGGACTTTGAGCCAAAAAAAGGCTTAAGTCGAGGGCCACCCACAGGTGAGCTGCTGTATTGCAGGGCGCAACACAGCAGCTGCCACCTGTGGCTGGCCTAACCCAATCCCTGTGCCCCCACAGCCCGATCGCGGGCATAGTGTACTCCCTCCACCAGCCCGATCGCGGGCATCAATGTAGCTCCCCTCCTCCCGTTCATATCCTGGTGGTCCAGTGGACCAAAATGCCCGATCGCGGCGGTATGTTTAATAACTCCACCCCCTCAGTTCACCCCTGGTGGTCAGTGGCCCGAAATGCCCGATCGCGGGTGATAAAAGCCCCGAACATAGCCCTGGTGGCTAGTGTCCCCCACCCTACCCACCACGAGACCCCCGCTCCCCGGCAGGCGGCGGGCAGCAGCATCCACCGCCTGCCGCCCGCGCCCACTGACTGACAGCCCGGTAGGTCTGCGCCCATTGGTGCAGAGCAGAGGCAATGGGCGTGCAGCCCATACCCGTACATGACAGTCCAGATTTGTGAATGAGTTCATTCACAAAACTGGACTGTCATCTCTGTTATGAAACTACACACCGATAGCTCTTGCTCTGCACCAATAAGCGTCTGCTCTGGTCGTCGGCCAGCCGGAGGGCGGCGAAGGCGACGAGCGAGTGAATGCTTCCGCCCGCCCGGCTGCTGGAGGCGGGTGGTGAGCTTAGGTAGGTGGGTGAGTGAGACATAACCACAAGGGCTATGACAGGGGGTTATCACACATGGCCAGCGATCGGGCAGCTGGTCACTGGACCACCGGGCGATGAGACGGAGGAGGGTGGGAGTGATGAACATACCGCCAGCGATCAGCCATTTCGGTCCACTGGACCACCAGAGATGTGTTGGAGGAGGTGAGAAACCACATTGATGCCACGCAATCGAGCTGATGAGGCTATGCCAGCGATCCCGGTATTCTCCAAGCGGCCCGGTCCCTGACGGCTGCTGCCTGGCAGGGCGCCAGGCGCAAGTCCTCGGGGATCGGCACATCTACATGCTAATGGCATGCAAATGGGACATAATCACATGCAAATGGCCCCCCCTGCGCCTTGTATGAATTATAGCCCCATTTGCATGTCACCTGCTGAATCTCGTGATTTTGCCGCATGGCTGCAATAACGCACACCACAAGTTGAATGCTCCACTCTGTCAACTTGCGGTGGCACAAGTTCACTGCGCCATGCACAGTGCTTAATGGCTGGGGGTGATATTCAAGGAGTTGCTCAATAGCGCAACTCCTTTGAATATCGCCCAGGTCACACCCCTGCACAACTATTTTGCGTAGCTCAAGGGCTTGCGCCTATGAATGGCGCAGTTTGAATATCCAGCACTCTATGTCTTGAATATGGGGAAAAACAGAAAACAAAAAAACAGGATGAAGAAAGTAGGCAATATAGTAATACTTTATAAACAACAAGAAAAGGTGGGAAAACACAGTTAAATAGGCAGAGGCAGACCCAAAGTGCCCAAATACATTGCTAATATTAATAAAAGCAATCCATAGAGGTAATCGGCCGGTGACACGGGCTATCAGTTAACTCATACAACGCGAGTGCAGAGAGGCATTGAAAAAAAAAAAGCCGATCGCTTCCGAGATGGAACGCGATTGCATGATGGTAGACACAAAAAGTTAAAAGGTGCGACCACTATGATCATGGAGAATTTAATATTAAAGGAGGCAGCATACTATAGAGGTTGAATGGTCTATGCTGCAATTCTGGAGACCTGGGTTTGAATCTCACATTTTGCCGATGGGGTCCCAATCCTCCATCAGTTTCACTCCCCCAAAAAATGTTCTTATACCACGCTGAGCCCACCCCAGGCGTGGAAAAATCCCTTAGCCAATGGGGTGCCCAATCCCCATTGGCTTCACTACCCTCAAGCCACACTGGGCCCACCCCAGTGTGGCAAAAATCATAATGTGTAAATAAATTTAAAAAAAACCTGAAACAAAAAACCTTCCCTCGTTGATTCTTTTGTCCCCAACCCGCACCCACCCTCTGCGTACCCACCTCCCCACATCCTCACCTCAACCCATACTTACCTCCAGAGCCCTGCACGACGATCTTTGGTGGACTGGGAACACGTCTGCACTCTTCAAAGCCAACCGCGAACTGAAGAAATGCCGTTAAGCTGTATAATGGCATAAATTGATTTTTTTCAACTTTAGTGCATATCTCAGCCATTTCTAGAAATGATTTCACCAAATTTTCAACATGGTGTTTTTGGGGCTCCACCTCATGAACTGTACCACTGTTATTTCGTTAATCGGTCCCAAAAGGTGGTTCCACAGTCTCTGCGCGGAACCACCTTTCCGGAATATTAATGAAATGACAGTGTCACAGTTCATGAGGCAGACTCCCAAAACCTTATGTTGAAAATTTGGTAATATTCCCAAAATGACTGTTTTTGATGCGTTGCTTGATTCCTATACTCTACGTAACTTTGAGCATTTTAATATTTTCACTCCAGATTTTCAGTATTGCCATTTTACCATACCTCCTTATGAACAGTATAACTGTTATTTTTCACATCTCACCCGAAATGTGTTTTCGCACATGTAGCGCACAATGGCACGGCTGGTGTGCAAAATCAATGTTCCGGACAGATTAATAAAACCATAGTGACACTGTTCAGGAGCAGTGGTCTTAAACTGGCTATGTTGAAAATTTGGGGAAAATATTCCTCAAAATTACTGTTTTACGAGCGTGTGTTGCGCAGTTCCTACGCATGCTCTTAACTTCAAGCATTTTTAATATTTTCACTCCAGATTTTCAGTATTGCCATTTTACCACACCTCCTTATGAACAGTACAACTGTCATTTTTCACATCTCACCCAAAATGTGTTTCGCACATGTAGCGCTGTCAACAATGCGATCGGTTTCTTGAAATCGATGTTCGAGACAGATTAAGAAAATCACAGTGAAGTAAAGTGCAGTTCATAAACTACAACAAGTAGACTGTTGTTTGCTAATGTTGTTAGTAATTGCTATTTTTTACCATTCAAAAAAGTTTACCAAGGGACTATTTTATCTCAATGTTTCAATTAATTCTCTATTCTGTATTTAAATAAATGTTACAAAGTTTTCAAAATATAAACACATTGTCATTTTCTTTGTTTCCATAGTTATTTCCCATTTTATAAGCGCAATAAGACACTCCAGGGTGGTGGTTGTTATGCGAGAACCGCACACCTAGGTGCAGAAGGACACTCGGCCTTCGGCCTCGTGCATCACCACGCACCTAGGTGTGCGGTTTTCACATAACAGCCACCACCCTGTCATGTCTTATTGCTTACTTGTTCCTCTGTGGCAGTGGGCCCCCTGACACTTTGGGCTCTACTGTAACTGCATCTCTTGCACCCTCCCAGTCACTGCCCTGACCACAGGCACAGAGAATTAAATGCCACCCAAGACTTAGTCTCCTGCCTACAGCCAGGGCAGGGACAAATACACATGTGCTGCATTGCTCAGCAGCCTGTCTGCCTTACTGAACTCTGAATCTGAACTGAATTATTTTTTTTACCTGACTGACAGTGGTCAACTGCCATCAGGTCCAGGGCAGGCAGGCCACAACAACTCCAAACAGACTTCCCCAACCTCATCCTAGTGCTTCTCCGGCTCACCTTTCAGTTTTCAGTGCTCCTTCTTTTCTTGGCTTGCTCTTAGTACTCTCTCCTGAGCCCTGACCACTGTGTGACATCTTGTTCATTCTCCTTAGCCCTTCCCTCCCATTATTTAAATTAAAAATATTTTCTTCTCGGTCATGAGTCACGACACGCAGCACTCTTCTCGGTCCCCACGTCCCACCACCAACACAGCACAAAACAGTCCTCTGAGTCCTCCTCCCAGGCCATCCACAACCTCTTCACTCCATCCTCAGCTGTGAGCGTGTGACTCATGCAGGCAATGCGGCAGTACGTGTTGTGCGCCAGTGCGCATTAAAGTGCCAGGCCGCCAAATTACAGCCACAAATTATTTATTTTTTTTTACTTACTATTTTTCTGCCCCCTTCTTCGCTGCTCCAGGAACCTTTCTTCAGGGTTTCCTAGGTCATGCGCGCTCTTGTAGTTCCGCCCTGGGTACCTCTTATTCCAGGTACCAGCTGCCTACCCCCATCCTGCCGCAGTTAACCCCCCGGGTGGGGAGGAGAGGGCCATCCCTTACCCTCTCTCACACCTCGAGACTGTGTTAGGAGGTCAGCTGGCCCCATCTCTAGAGCCCAGTTATGGATTTTCTTGGGACGACCGGAACCTGGGACAGGGTATTTCCGTTTTTCTTGTCCCAGCCCTTGAGGCGTCCATACACTAGGGAACCCAAGGGGCCTAGCATGTCATGACGCGCTTGTGCTCTGCTTCCGACAGGTGCCTCCCCACCCTTGTCTGCAAGCTACCTTTCACTGCACTTCCACCCGTGGTCACCCAGGTGGCAGTATAGCAGCGAGACCTGCATCCCACCCCACTCAGAGGAGGAGAGCAGCCTTTCGGTGCTCAATCCTCCTCCCCCTGGCTGGCCCTCCAGCTGTCCGAGTCCACTCCTGAACTCAGGTCGCTGGTGCCGCAAGCAGTAACCCTACTGCTGTGCCAGCGGGCTGGCGATACAGCCACAAATTTGATTGTGTCTTGTCGAGAGAGGAAGAGGAGCATATGCGGTGGACTGACAAATTGACAATCCTGCTGCCTCCTCCTTGTCTCCGTGAACACCCCCGCACCTATGTCCCTGCAACCTCCATACACTAACCCCTGACCCGACCAAGGCTAAGGTCCAGCTGGCCTCCCAAAACTCAGGATTTTTAAAGGGACAGCTTGAATTTTTTTTTTTGTGTCAGGCTGAAAAAACTGTATGCCCGTGCGTACAATAAGTATGCATGGTTACGCCACTGCTCTAGTCTTTGCAGGTTACTCTGCATCCCCCTAATTCCCTCATTGCTATCTACCATTCCACAAAGCTTAGTGTGTGTCATCTGTGAAGAGACACAGCTTGCCCTGGATTCCTTCTCCAAGGTCTCTGACGAACATATTGAAGAGCACAGGACTTAGGACGGAACTCTGTGGCACCCCATTCATGACCTCCCCTCTTCTGATTTGACACCATCAATCACAACTCTCTGCTGCCCTCTCCTTCAACTAATTTCCTACCCATCTTACTATGTCCCTAGCCACACCTAGATCCTTTATCTCATTAAGCAATCTTCTCAAAAGACTTGCTTAAGTCGAAATAGAGTAAATCCATGGTATGGCTGCTATCCAATACCCTTGTCACCCAAAGAAACCTATCAGGTTGGTCTGACAAGGCCTCCCTCTCACCAACCCATGCTGTTTACTGTCCTAGAGACCATTGCTCTCCAGGTAGTCCACAAGGTCCTCTTTGACCAGTGACTCCATCAGTCTTCCCACAACAGAGGTGAGACTGGCAGGGCTGTAGTTCCCCATTTGCTCCTTGTCCCCTCTCTTTTACAGTAGAACTATGTCTGTTACCATCCAGTCTTTCGGAACTACCCCTGTCTGTAATGAGCTACTAATCTAGCCCTAACAGGAGTTCAGTCAGTTCCACTCCAGTTCCTTGAGTACACTTGGATGCATCAGGCCCTGAGGCGTTATCTGTCTTTTGGGCTGCTAGCCCTTTCTGGACCCTTTTGCTGGTAAATACTGACTGCTTCATCTCTGGGACCCCCTTTATGGTAACCTTGATGCCACTCTCTGGCAGGGGACCGCTGTCTGCCCTTATGCAGATAGAGCAAAATGAATCATTGAGGACAGCTGCCTTTTGCACATCCTCCTCTATTACCCTACCTCTCTCAGATAGCCTAACAATTCCCCCTCCTTTCTATCTTTTTTCTCTAATATACCTGAAAAACTGCTTTCCTTTGCCCTTGACCCCCTTTGCAGTACACAGTTCAGTATCTACTTTTGCTTCCCTAATGTATTCTCCTCAATCTTCCTCCCCTGAATTTCTTGTACCTGGTGGAGGCAGTATAGCATAGTGGTTAAGAGCACTGAGCTGCAAACCTGGAGACCTGGGTTTGAATTCCACCAGCCCCCACTTGCATACTGTGTGACTCTGAGCAAGTCACTTAACTTCCTTGTGCTCCCAGGTCACACCCGGAAACAAGCTCTGGCTTAGTGTGCCTTTCCTGGTTAAACAATTTCCCCTTTCCCTTTTTTGGGCCCTCACTGCTTCCCTGACCTATTCCAAGAACCATATTGGTCACTTGTACTTGTTTCTTTTGGTTAAGATCCTCATGCATAACTAAGATGCCTCAAGAATGGCCCCCCTTAATTGCCCCATCTCTCCTCCACACCTATGATGCTTTCTACCACAACTAACTTGTCCTGGACCAACTCCATCATCCAGCTGAAGTCCACCCTTCTGAAATCGAGAACCTCAGCCCTCAATTGGGGCTTTCTGGTCCCATGGGATGGCTCAAATCGAATAAAGTTATGGCCACTGGACCCTAGTGGCTCTCCTACTCCACATCTCTTACCACTTCCGAGTTGGTGAGCACCATATCAAGCAAAGAGCCTACCTGATGGGTTCCTTAACTAGCTGCACCAGCAGACAGTCCTGGAATGTATCCAGCGGGGTCTGACGTCTGGAGTTCCTGGCAACTGGAACATCCTAGTCAATATCTACAGTGTTCAGATCAGCCACCATCACTACCTCCCCCTTTGCCACTCCTCTTCCCAGTTCTTTCCCAAGCTCCCTATCCCTCTCTTCCCCTTGTTCTGGCAGTCTATAGATCACCCCTAACTGTAGTTTCTTGCCTGAGGCCTCCATGAGCTGCACCCACATTGACTCTGTCTCCCCATTACTTCCCCTGATGTATCCATCTTCCACAGCCTCAATGCCTTCCCTGATATATTGGGCTACACCCCCTCTTTACCTTTTCCTCATTCCCTCCTAAAGATTGTGTAACCAGGATCTGCCAGTCCCAGTCATTATTTTCTGAGGCCCAAGTTTCTGTGATGGCCATGAGGTCGATCTTAGTGTCTGCCATCATTGCCTGGAGCTCGTTGTTTTTATTACCCAGATTCCTGGCATTAAGGCAGATCTCTGTCCATCTAAGTCCTCATCCTCTTTTGCTTTTTACTTGTCTTTCACCATTATTCTTCCTTAGTCTCTTATAACTCTTGTTTTTCATGTTGATTGCAGGCTTTGAGAGCCCTCACTCCTTGGTCCCTTTCCTTAACCCAGTTTGAACCTCATTTTTGCCCACTATGCAGCTACAAGTCCCCAGAATAGGGGAATACTAGCTAAGTTCCCTTTCCTCTCCTATTACTGTCATTTCTCTACCCTCAGTCAGTGTAACTATCCAGTGAAGACATCAAAGTCGACAGTGTCAGTGGCTCAGCAGGTTGCACACTTGCCTCTGAGTCTGGAAGATCAGAAGGCTGTGGGTTCTATCCCCACACCAGGCACTTGGGTTAAATCCCAATACTGACACTGTAGTGCAGCATGGGGGGGGGGGTGCTGCACTCCTGAAGTGCTGTCTTTTGGATGAGAAGTTAAAACCGAGGTCCCATCTGCCTGTTCTGGTGGTAGATCAGGTGGATGTTAAAGATCCCATGGCACTTCTTGAAAAGAGATGGGGAATTTTTTATTTAGCAAGATAAATCAAATACACATAACAGAGAAATACCAGTTTACAGAGTAAAGGCTCCAATTATCAAGAAAACTGAGAATATTAGTATACAAAAAGTTCAAAGTGTTTTAGTCCTTATCCAAGATCCCGTGACTTGAAACTTCTTTGTCTCTTTGTCACTGGGAAGTCATTATAAATGATCCAAGGCATTGCTTTCCAAAGTTCTAATAACACCAACACATCCAGAGTCTTCCTTTCTTCCATAAATATATTAGTAAGATCTTTTTGTATTTTGCTGTACAGTTCTGTGTGATTCCCTTCTTTTTGTTGTAACGTGAATCCACACCTCATCACCCATCTATTCCATTTACAAACTACCATAATAATCTATAATCTAGAAACAGACCATTTTCCCCATTCTATTCCAAATATTCCATACATCAAATTTTCATAAGTAATTGTACTAAATACTGGTTCCCTCCATTGATTTGCAATATATAAGCAAAACTCTTGAATAAAAGAACATGAAAAAAATAAGTGTGTAATAGTTTCTTCTTGTTGAGTACACTGAATTCTACTACATATCCTTTCCTGTAACTTTTTGTGTTTTTGATTTGATTTGACATTGATTAATTCATGACAGGAGAGCCATTGCAACTCCCACATACTTTCTGGTATTCTCCTATTATTTAAAAATACAACTAGATTACTTCTCTGTTGAACTGGACACTTATAAAACACTACCTCTTCTGTACATAACATCCCCACTAAATAAAAATAAAGATTCCTTCTTTGCATTGTCATGATTTGTTGAGCTGTTACCTGCCATTGCTTAAATCTTAGAAATGTACACCTGACATATTCTGGGCATTCAAGAGATCTGTTCAAGGTTTTTAGATTCTGTGCTTCCCATTGTGAACTTCAAGTTTGATATTTTTCTTTAAACAATCTTTCCCATCCATTATCCTGTCCTATTAATACTGATCTAAAATTACTATAAAAAAAGAATGTATTAAAGAAAATAATTGGGTTTATCATATTTAATCCTCCCCTCTTAACTGGTAAATATAAAACATTTATTTTCAGAGGATTGAGTCTACTACCCCAGCATACCTGGAAAAAAATACTTAAACTGGTTTCCATAGTTTTTGGTGGTGGAAAAATTTACTAATATACAGAAAAATTGGAACAAGAAATGTTTTAATTAAAAATATCCTCTTTTTTTACTGAAATTCCATTTATTCCATTGTGCTACTCTGAGTCTTCCTATTTCTAATTTTCTCCCCCAATTGATTTCATCCAAGTTCTCTGAACCAAAAGATATACCCAATATGTCTATGGGTTCTGGTATAATTAAGACCTTACCGATCCTTCCCACAAAATTTAATCCATAATTTATTCTTTGACCTCTACATTTTGACAGATTTAAAGATGCTCCAGACAAATTCCCCAAATGTTGTGCATATATACAACACCTGTTCTTCAGAGGCTGCATCCTGAACTATTACAGTCATATCGTCTGCATATACAATAATTTTAAATGGTAAACATTGTCCTTTCAATAACACAGATCTAACTTCATTACTCTTATTTTATTTGTTTTAATAATGGATCAATGAAAAAATCATACAGAATCGGGTTTAATGGACAGCCCTGATGAACTCCCCTGTGCAACTGTATTATTGATCCTCTCCAGCCATTTACAATAGGAACTATCGTTGCAGTTCTATATATATATATTTAAACCATTCAATCATCTCATTAGGAATATGATATTTACTCAGAATTTTCCACAGAAAATTATGATCTACTCTATCAAAGGCTTTCCTTTGATCAAGCAAAATTAAAAATCCATCTAACTCACCAATTTTCCCCAGTTATATCAATTCCCTAATTAATATCAACGTGTTTGTGCTTGCCATCCAGGGATGGCATATATTTGTGCTGTTGAGATAATTTTGTCAGTTACTAACATTAATCGTTTTGCCAAAATTTTGGTTAATAATTTAAAATCCGAATTAAGGAGACTGATGGGTCTCCAGCTGTCCAGATCTGCCATGTCTCCTTTTTTATGAATATATGTTAAAATCCCCATATTCATATACAGAGGGATTTGTTTATTAACCAGCATGTAATTAAAAACTTCTGATATTTCATCCAAAAATTCCCTACCTAATAATTTTAATATTTCAGTTGGTAGGCCATCTGGCCCTGTCACGTTACCTCCCTCTAGTTTAGATAATGCCTCTCTTATTTCTTCTATTTGTATCGGTTGTGTAAGAGTGGCCATTTCTGCTTTTCCTAATTCTGGAACTTCTATAGTCTCTAAAAAATCTTGAACGTCTATCTCTGTCATTGACAACAGTTTATACATTTCCTTAGTATATGTTTCTGCACAATTAGCTATTTCTGCTTGTGTGTAAACTTCCCGTCCATTCCTATCCTTTAAAGTTCTCATTTCTTTGGTTTTTGCCATTTTTATTATATTTTCAAATGGGCAAATGTTTTCCATTTTCCCCGTGGTATTGTATTTTTGTTGCTGATACAATATTTGCACTTTTTCTTTATGAAATTCCATCATACACTGTTTCACTTCATTTATTTGTCCCTCTAGACTTTGCCCTGTTTCATATGAAACAGATAATAACTGTTGCAGCTTTTTCCTATTCTGCAAATATTGTAGAAATCGTTTATTACTAAACATCGACTAAGATGTTTGCAAAGTTTTTGTAGTTCCCTTTTTGTGTCTTCCCACCAACTGATGGCATTCTCAAAGACTATAAAGACTGATTTTCTGGTAGCTATAAATTATGTTAACACCCTTAAAACATATTTATCCTATAATAGCAAAGTATTCCACTTCCAGTACCTCGGATCCTTCCTTAAAATCTCAGCAGGTTTTATTTGTATGGAAATTATATGATGGTCTGAAAATTCTGCTAGCAAAGTGGCAGCAGAGTCCAGTGATATATTTTCTGATGTGAAAATGTAATCTATTCTTGAAGTGAGATTTCCTCTTTGAAATGTGGGAGACGCTTGTTTTGTAAGGGAAAAATATGCATCTTTCAATTTTGCCTTATTCATGATTTGTACCGGAAGATTTGAATTGCAATACTGCTTAGCAGTTTTAGCTACTAACGGACAATTGAAGTCTCCCACAAAAATGACATGCTGTGCTGCATAAAGATAAGGCTGTATAATTTTTAACATCTCACACCTTGTGGCTTTTGATTGCGGTGCATAATAGTTTATTAATCTATAACTTCTTGATTGTATAGTTACGTCCATGATTAATATTCTTCCTGGTATTAAATCATATATCTTAAAAACCCTGACTTCTGGTAATTTAAATAAAATTCCTAAACCAGAGCATGGCTCCTGTCCTATAGACCAAAAGGATAATCCTGTAAACCAGTCATTCTTGGCTTCTTGGCATTCTTTCAGAGTGTGCAAGCAGACATCCTGTAAAAAAAATAAACCAAAGTGTAAACATCTGAGAAAGGAGAACACTGTTCTCCTTTTCTCTGGCATCTTCACACTACTGACATTACTAGTGTAAGCAGAGAAAGGCTGTGTCATTCCTCTTTTTTTTTTTTTTAACTATTTGAACTTCCCCTGCCTGGAATTCTGCTCTTTATGTTTAGTCTTAATTCTGGCTTTCCGTTTTTGAGGACCTCTAGGTCTAGTGGTCTTCTCAGTGTCTGTAGTTACCTCTCGTAATGAGGAAGCTACAGAAGAGTCTTCAGACTCTTCGTCTGAGTGGTCTGATTGTAAAATCTCAAACCTACTGCCTAACATTTTAGTTTTTGTCACCAACCTCATTGTGATAATCTTAGTGCTTTTTTTCCCAGTGTTTTTCTCCTGGGGTATTTCTTTACTCTGAGGAACTGGACAAGGTTCAGGTAATGGGAGGGGGTCAGGAGGTGGAGGCATAATATTCACATCTGTTTCTGCCTGTTGTTCGTCTTCCAGTCCCACAGCTGCTTGTTCCAAAGGACCCTGTGTTTGCTCTATTATAAGACCTGTCACAGGTGTATGTTCCCCTCCCAGATCTGGGCCATTCTTATCCTTCAACTGAGTTTGCACATCTAAATGTTCATGAACTTCCTTTCTCTGTGTCAAGGTAATCAAAAGTCATTGCTCCTCCCCCGTCCTTGTTCCTGTGTGTGTGTGTGTGTGTGTGTGTGTGTGTGTGTGTGTGTGCAGCCCATTTACGGTTTTGAAATGTATGTCCTATTACATTACACAGGTTACAACGACATTCATTTAAACACTGAGTTGCAATATGACCCAACTCCTCACAAATCAAACATTTTTGTTTGTCACATATACTGCTCAAGTGATCAAATGCCCCACATCTATAACACATTTTAGGTTGATCTTGATAGAATAATATCCCCCTGTTCCTACCCAAAATAATGGAGTTAGGTAAGTGCACTACTACACTGTTGGCAGTTTTAAGCATTATTTTAACACGCCATCTGCCTGTCCGATGTTTTCCACATCCATTATAGCTTCTGGATCCTCAGTAATTGTGCATTTTTGTTTTAACCAGTGCACAAGATTAGAAACGCTGACTCCTTTGTTTCGAAAAAGGACAGTTATTGTTTTTGTACTGGTTTAGTCAAAGGAATAACTGTGAAGGGTGACCACAGTGAAGATTTTTTAAGCTTGTTATATTTCACCCAGCATCTTTCTAGTCCACTTATAGATTTAAAACTAACATCGAAAATGGTTTCTCCCGAGATATGAATTAATGCATATATCTCGGTTGCAAAGAATTTCATTGATTCTTTCAACAAGCTTCTCACCACAAATACATGGTCTGGAGGTTCCGGCATACCTCCAGTATACAACAGCCTGACTGTGTTACGCCATCTGGCTGGATATATTGTGGTTTTTAAACAGGAGGCATATGTTTTTGGCTTTTCCCTATTAATAGGATTTAAAGGCCTTTGCATATTGTTTTGGGTAACATTGGGGCATCCCACATTTGTATCAGTTACCTGGGTAGCTGCCACATTATCAGTCAAGGGATGTTTGAAGTGTAATTTTGGATTTTGGGTGAGCTCCAACTCTGAAGGTAATTCTAAGTCATCCAGAATTTTACTTCCTTGTTGTCTCTTTTCTTTAGGTATTATAATCAGGGATGTCCCCAACTCCCACCTGTTTGTATCACCATTTTTTTCCCATCCTGCAGCTTATAAAGCAGAATCAATGGACCATCTTTCATCTTTTGTTTTTGCCACAAGACCAGAACATCCTGGACTAGGTTCTCCCGAACCTGTACTTATCATTCCCGACGTGATTTCTGGTAGGATTACAGAGCCCTTTTCTTGTTTTTTGTTTTCATCATTATTTTTCTTTCCATTCGCTATCTCTACAGCCTCCGCCCAGCTGGTCGAGGCCTTTGAAGATGCTGCATCATTGCAGCCCATTTGTGCAGGAGTGACAGGCCTGCTTTGCCTGTCAGCTTGAACATTTCTTAGCTGCTTTTCCAATCTTGCTTTCTGACCCAAGAAAGTTCTCTCTCTTCTTTTTCAATGTGTTTTTTTAGTTTAGTTTCTTCATTTAAACATTCTAAATTTCCTTGAATAGATACCATATTATCTATCTCAGTATCACTCCATTCTGTAAAACTTTCTTCATTCATTTCAATAGACTCCATGAAAAAATTACTCATCTTAGTAATGTTGTTTCTTCTAATGGAGTCTTGCTATATTATGACAGATGCAGTGAGTCCCAACCTTCGAACTGCTCCGGAGGTGAAAGAGTTAACTTTCCATGCCAGGCATGGAACTTTGAGCTCGAGCTCGGTTGAAAACTCTGTCTGCTGTTCTTCAAACTCAAACTGTCAGATCTTTACAAGCTAAACTCACTAAGGCTCTGTGTGGAAGCTGTAAACCTACACTAGCCAACTGGCTACTAAATATAAGAACACATTTTTTGGTCCCAAAACAAAGACTCAAGTCAGGAGACCCAAAAAATGAAAACACAACACCCAGCCACCCCAAAAAGGAGGGGTGAAAAAAACAAGGTGGGCATCTACTAAGTGCCAACACTGCACTGCCCACCCACATCCCAAAAACAGAGGTTCTGAGAGGGGCAGGCGGGGAGGTCATAATATAGCAAGACTCCATTAGAAGAAACAACATTACTAAGGTGAGTCATTTTTTCTTCAAACAACATGAAGTCTTGCTATATTATGACATATTCAGACTACACAGCAGTACCTCCATGGAGGAGGGACAGAACCTACTTAGGAAATAGGCTCTGAAGCACAGCTGTGTCAAACCGAGCATCACTCCTAGCATGGATGTCCAGAGAGTAATGCTTGGTAAAAGTGTGAACTGTTTTCCAGGTAGCTGCTTGACAAATCTCTAGAATGGGGATGTCCCTGGCAGCAGCCAGGGAAGCAGCTGTACCTCTGGTAGAGTGAGCCTCAGGCCTGAGGGAGGAACCTCACCAGCTTTTCATAACAGAATTGGATACAAGAGACAATCCACCTGGCAATGGATCTTTTAGTGGCAGGTTTCCCTTACCAACTTCACCATAAGTGAGGAACAGTTGGAGGAGTCAAACCCAGACCCTTGGTACGCTCTATGTAGTAACTGGCGGCCTCTTCACATCTGTTGTGCAGCCTCCTGCCAGAGGAGGAATGGTCAGTGAAGTACACTGGAAGAGAAATAGATTGATTAAGGTGGAAATCTGAAACCACCTTAGGCAAGAACTTCCTGTTAGTCCTGAGGACCACCTTATCTCTATGAAATGAGATAAAATCAGGCTCCACTGACAAAGCTTGTAATTCACTTATGCATCTGGCAGAGGTGATGGTTACCAGAAACACAGTTTTCCAAGTCAAATACTTAAGCTCTACTGAAGACAAGGGCTCAAAGGGAGGTTGCATAAGCTGAGCAATACAAACATTAAGATCCCATGCAGGGGCAGGGTCCCGGAATGGAGGGTTGGTGTGAAGCAATCCCTTAAAAAACTTGGAGAATACAGGATGAGCTGAAAGAGAAGAGAGTTTACCTGCTGAAATAAAAGCAGACACAGCTGCCAAATGCACCTTTAGGGTAGCTGGTCTGAGCCCCAAAGTGTTCAAATGGACCATATAATCCAGAACTATGGGTAAGTCAGCAGATTCTGGGGAAATATGCTTCCCAGAACACCATATGGAAAACCTCTTCCATTTGGAATTGTAAGTAGCCCTGGTGGAAGGCTTCCTAGAAGCCTTCAATATATCCATTACACCCTGGTAGTGTAATCAACGAAACTCTAACTCTTCAAGAGCCAGGCCTGAGATTGAGAGATTTGAGGTTCGGGTACCAAACCCGTCCCTGAGCACAGGTTAACAGATTGTGATTCCTGGGAAGACACAGGGGAAGATGGACTGCTAAGGACAGTAGAAGTGGATACCAGGGCTGTCTGGCCCAATCTGGAGCAATCAGAATCACTTTGCAGGATTGAGATCTGATTTTGACTAACACTTTGAACAGGAGAGGGAAGGGGGGGAGCATAGAGAAACTTCCCTTTCCAATTGAGTAGAAAGGCATCCAGAGGGACTGAGCCCAACACTGGGGGTCTGCAACAGAAAAGGGGAAGTTGGTGATTGTCTGGGGTTGCAAAAAGATCTATCTGCGGGGTGCCCCATCTGGTAAATATTACCCCCAGGACCAGAGGGTCCAGTGACCATTCGTGATGGCCCTGGGAAATCCTGCTGAGAGCATCTGCCAGGACATTGTCCTTGCCTGGGAGGTGAACTGCCGTAAGGGAGGTGTTCAGGGAGTAAGCCAGAGACCACAACTTCATTACTTCGGTGCACAAGGCCGTAGACTGAGTGCCTCCTTGCTTGTTGATATAGCACATTGTAGTGGTGTTGTCTGTTCTGACCTGTTGTCTTGCCTAATCGAAGAGTCACAAAGGAATAATCACACTTGGCATTCACACATCAGCACAATTTATTGCAAGCAAAAGATAATTATACTTCACTATCAGCATTAATGATTACACTTTAGCATTCATTCATTAGCAATATTACTATCAGCATTAATATATACTTCAATTAAGCAAAACATGATACATCACCGATTCAATAAAGCATCATCCAAGCCCTCTTCCAATGGCTGGGAAGCCCCCTTGTCAGCCTGGCTAGGAGTCTCTCGAACCGGGAACTGGCCCCACAGCAATGCGTCCACCCTGCAGGAGAGGCTTCAAACCAGGCATTGAGAAAGCTACATTTATATCTTATTCTATGCTAAAAATAACCGTGCAGCCTTCATTGTGTTATTTTCCCACATTCTAGAAGCTGGCGGGCTTCCAGGATGTTGCAAATTCACACGATAAGGACTGCTCAGAATTCCCCACACCTGCTAGGTCACTGTGCTCCAAACACTGGCGGGTGCCTAGAACACTATGAGCTAAGCAGAAGTTTAAACAAAACTACAAAACAGGTTGCCTGATAATATGCGACCTTCAAGTCAGCAAAATACACTGTCTGAAGCAAAACATAATAATGAGGCTATCTAAAGAGCAAAACACCAATTAAATGAAGCAGCATGTAAAATGGAGTCACACAATACAAAATGGAGTATAAAAATGACATACATTACATGAAATAGCATACAAAATGGAGTGACAATAATCAACATATTATACTATCACTACACCTGTACAACTTTGTTCTGAACAGACTTGGAAAAAACTTGAAGTGCTAGAAAAACTGCTCTGAGCTCCAACAGGTTGATGTAGAGCAGAGATTCCTGAGGGGACCACAACCCCTGGGTAGTGAGGTCGCCCATGTGAGCACTCCACCCCAAGAGGGATGCATCTGTAGTAAGGATTAAAGAGTGAGACTGAGTGACAAAGGGAACCCCTTGTCTCAGGTTGCTCTGATCCTGCCACCACTGTAGGGCTTGGATCAGGGTTCGAGTTACTGGGATCAACTTGGTTAGAGGGTCCTTTCTTTGAGACCAAAAGGCTCTCAAATGGAACTGAATGTCCCTCATCTGAAATCTGGCTCCCTGCACAACTGCTGTGGAAGCAGCCATGTGTCCCAGGAGCTGCAGAAAATGCCTTGCTGGTTGAGAGACCTGCAGGGTGAAAGAGGAGGCCAGAGAGACCAGGGTCCTTGCCCTGTCCAAAGGAAGGAAGGCTCTGGCTTCCTCTGTGTTCAGTTCTGCGCCTATGAAGGTGAGAAGCTGGACAGGCTCTAGAACTGACTTTGGAAGATTGAGAAGGAAACCTAGAGAGGTAAGCAGTTGCTGGGTTATTTGAAGATGTAACTTGACTTGGTCTGGAGACTGGCCTACTATAGACCAATCGTCCAGGTAAGGAAAGATGGCAATTTTGCCTTCTTAGGTGGGCAACTGCTACTGCCAGGCATTTGTGAATACCCTTGGAGCAGAGGTGAGGCCAAAGGGCATTGCTCTAAACTGGTAATGGCCTGAGGGCAGCTTGAACCTGAGGTACTTTCGATGGGAGCTTCTGATGAGAATATGGAAGTAGGCATCCTTGAGGTCCAGGGATGCTAGCCAGTCCCCTGGCCTTAGAGAGGGTAAAATAATTCCCAGAGTCACCATTTTGAATTTTGGTTTTAAAAGGTGCTTGTTTAGGTATCTGAGATCCAGGATGGGCCACCATTCTCGTCTTTTTGGGGTAAGGAAGTACCTGGAGTACAATCCTTTGCCCTGGTGTGGGTGGAACCCTTTCCACAGCTCTGACAGCCAGGAGGGTAGAGACTTCTGCCTCTAGGGCAAGTGCCTCTGATGGATTTGCAGGTGGAAAGGATCTGGTTCTCATCTTTGGAAATTTTTTGAAGCTGAGAACCAGTCCCTGGCTACTACTTCCAGGACCCACTTGTCTGATGTTAAAGACTCCCAGTCCTGGACAAAGTAAGCCAGCCTGCCCTACGGTAGTGGAGAATCGGCCCTGGGCACCCCATCAGGGTGCCTGCTTGACAGGGCTTTAGGCTGAGGGTGGAAGCAGGTCTGCTTGTGCCACGTCTACCCTCCCTCTAAAAAACCCTCTGGGCATAAGCTGAAGAGAGGCCTGGGCTTGGTAAAGGCCTATGAAAAGGCCTGCCCTGCCCCTGGAAGGCTGCCTTTGAGGAGTGGCCTGCCTTTCCTTGGCCTGTGCACTCCTATAGGTGGTCCTATACTCATCCATTTTCTTCATGTAATTCTCTGTCTGCTCCCCAAACAGAGAATTACCCACAACAGGAAAATCCAGGGCTTTAGTCTGGGTATCCTGTGACAGGCTAGTACATCTGAGCCAAGCCATTCTGTGAAGAGCCACAGATGTAGCCATAACCCTTGATGACACATCATTAGAGTCCACTGCAGCATGAAATTGCACCTTAGATGCCTCAATACCATCAGCAGCCACCTGCTCCAGCTCCTTGGCAAGCTGGCCAGGGACCTGCTTTGCTAGGGCCATAACAGTATCCCATCTGGATTTCTGGTATCTAGCAACATAAGCCGTATAATTTGCCTGTCTGAGTCCCAAGGATGCTGCCATGTACTGTTTCTTTGCCATGGCATCAGTCCTCCTGGAGTCCTTGTCAGGGGTGTGAAGCCAAGGGAATATTTGCCTTGTCACAGGCTGCAGCCTGCACTACCCCAACATGGCTGCATTGTTGTGTAAGGAACTCCGTATCAGAGCCTGACAATGTATACCTCTTGTCCATTCTCTTATCCACAGGAGGTATAGTGTGAGGAGTTTTAGAATTTTACTGTCTGTTTCCCAAAAGATTTATGCAAAGGAATAGACAGTCTCCTAGACTCTGGGATATCCATCATTTCTACATAGTCAGGCTCCTCTTGATCATCCACAGCTTCCTCCATAGGGAGCTGGAGGGTTTCGGCCACTTTTTTATAAAACATAAAATGAGAAGGGGACTCAGAAAGCCTAGGAGGAGAAAATCCTGAAGGTCTGTCTGGGGAGATGTCCGGTTCAATGGGCACATCCAGACTTTCAAATCCACATTCACTCTCCTGATACTCCTCTTCCCCCTCCTCCAGTTCATAAAATTCTCTAAATCATACTCTTGAACCCGGTAGACCCGAACCGTCGCTTACCTGATGGTGCAGTTCGGTCGGACCCAGGGAAAGCGACTGGACAATTTTAATCGCTTTGGCTATTTCTTCAGCGGTTGGAGAGGAAAGTTTTGGCTCCACACCAGCTGATTTCCTAGTCCTTTTTGCCGGAACCGACTCCTCCAAGTTGGCTCTCCTTTTGCCCGAGAAAGTCTCGCCCTGGTCAGAGGGCACTCCTTCCGGTTCAGTTCCAACCGAACCGGGCTGGTCATCTGGGTCAGCGGACTTTTTGGCCTCCCTTTCACTGAGCCTACCAACTCTCTTTTCCAGGGTAGCTGCAGGAAATTTTTTGCATATCTGGCAGTCTGCATTGAGGTGGTCAAACCCCAGACAATAAACACAGGTGGTGTGGGGGTCAGCCTTAACAAAGACTTCCCCACAGACACTGCAGTGTTGAAACCCAGTGGGCCCAGTTTTTCTTTTGGGTTTCTCAGACATAGTGCCAGTCCTAACCAAACTTGCCCGTTTATGGCAATCTGCCAAGCAAGACTCTCTTATCGGTTCCCAACCATGTCACGTGTCGTGGAAAAAAACGTAATAAAATCCGTTTTTTTTAGAACCGATAAGAACTGGGAACCGCACTCTAAAAGAGAGATTAATATATTTTGAACAAGCTGATCAGTTCAAACCGAACCGATAAACCGTTTACAAGTTCCACACAGAAAGTAAATGTAAAATCTATCTAGTACTTACAAATACCACAGACAGAGCTTGAACCGACCGGTTGCGGTTTAAATTCAGTCAAAAAGCCGAGAAAATAATACTTTAACCGACAAAATGAACCGAGCAGAAGGAGAAATCTCCGGAGCGACTGTTCAGTGAGGCGGAGTAAAGAATCTGACAGTTTGAGTTTGAAGAACAACAGACAGAGTTTCAACCAAGCTCGAGCTCAAAGTTCCATGCCTGGCATGGAAAGTTAACTCTTTCACCTCCGGAGCAGTTCGAAGGTTGGGACTCACTGCATATGTCATAATATAGCAAGACTTCATGTTGTTTGAAAGCATCCACTTCTTTTGAAGTTTTAAATGCATCCAGCACTGTACCTTCTTCCATGCTATTCACTGGAGTTTCCACCACTTCTTCCTGCAAACCATTCACATCGGAAGCAACCATATCTCCAACATATCCTAGCTCCATCATCACCACCTCTCCATTCTCCTTCAGCTCGGCCACATCAGCACTTCCTCCTCTGTCCGGCTCCAAACTGGGCTGCTCCATTCTGCTCCCAGGAAGTCAAGCCCCCTGCTGGCAGAGTAGAGGAAGTTCCCCAGTATCCTGGCCAAGTTCCCCACATTCACTAAAAATACCACCAACAGCTTAATCTGGTTCAATGTCAACTGACAGCCATCTGTATCCCCTTCCCTTGGGACGAGGATGAAAAAAAGCAGAATTGTCTAGTCCTCCTTTCCTGGTCAACAAAAACTAAATAAAATAAAAAAGTCCCCCCAGTCCCCCACAAAGTGGTACCCCATCTCCTGACACCATCCCTTTAACTACCGATTAAATGCCTCAATCTCATCCCTTCTTATTCTACCCCCACTCTACACATGCTCCCACCCCACTCCACATGTGGAGGACCTTGGAAAAAGGCCAGGAAGACTGAGTGTGCCTTCAGTCTTTCCCTCAGTCTGTGAAAGTTCCACTTCACTGTCTCCACTGGCTTGTTTGACTGATTGTTGATGCCCAAGTGTGCCAGCACCCCCTCTCCACCATCCTCCCTACCTTGTCAATATCTCAGATGGCCGACGCACTAGGAAGGCACCTGACCACCCCTTCCCATTCAACCCACCACCCTCTCTACCTCCCTTATCATTGAGTTCCTGACTGCTAAGAATCTCCTGGCTGACTTCCTCCTGTTTGTCCCCCTGGCTTACACTAAGTTATCCTGCCCATTACCCCCGACTGACTCAGAGTCCCCTCATCATTTAGCCCATCAGAAATGTCTTCAAATGAGCTGGACCATCAATGTAGCAGTAGCGCTACTGCTTGCAACACTGGCAACCTGAGTTTGGGAACAAGCTCATGTCAATGGGGGCCAGCCGGTGGGGGGAGGATCTAGCATCCCAGGGGATGCTCTCCTCATCCAGGGTGAGTGGGTTACCATCCTTGCACAATTCTGCTACCTGGGTGACCACAGGTGCTGGTGCAGTCCAGGACACTGTGGGAGGGTGAGACACAGACCGAGGTCTGGAGCAGCAGCACACAATAGCACACATACACTCCTTGGTCCTCCCACACATTCCTGGGTCTCTCTAGAGACCTGGAAAAAGAAGAGGAAACCCTGCTGCCATTGCTGACAATGATCTTGGTGGACTGAATGCAGACCACTCCAAGAACCATCAGTATCCACCTGATGAGGACTACGTACAGGTAGGAGGTGGTCCTGCTACTCCTTTCCCACCTGGGGGGGCCTGATTCTGGGAATGCATGGAGGCTGGAAGCTGTAGGGGACCAGGTACAGTCAGAGCTAGGCCTCTTGGGGACCCTGAGGGACAGCAGAGGTAGCAGAGTTGAGGGAGCATAAACAAAGAATGTGAAAATAAAAAAGAAATGTTTTCAAATGCTTTTAAAAATTGACTTGGCCTCTAGTTCCCAAATAGCAAATAGTACAGAATTTCAAGGTGCATGGTACATAGTTAATGAAAACCCAAGCATCAAAGCCCTGATATGCATAAAAGGGAAGGATCTTATCACAAATCTTTCAACATATGTGCAGGAGTAGGCAATAAAAGTAACTCACAGTGAGTCAGACTGCACAGAGCCTTGTCAGCTGGAAAGAAAATATGAGGATAAAGCTGTAATTCGACTAGAAGCTAATAGGGAGCTGACAAAATTGGCTGTTGTGCCAGGACATGTTCAGCTGCATTCATATCCTGGCAACCGAGTCCTGCAACTGCTGGATGTGACTTCTGAATGAAAGCTACAGGGAGGCCTGGAAACAGGGAGGTCACCTTACAAGGTACAAAGGAGCAAATCGAAACCTCTTCAAACACCAATGAAAGGGAAGACCTAAAATGGCATAGTACTTGGACAAAAGTGGGTTTCATTTTTAGGTGATGCGTTTGACATATCTCTTGAAAAATAGGCCTTTGGGAAGCAGTTAGGCTTTGGGCTTGGAACACAAAGCTTTGAAATTGGAGTTGCAGGTTTGAATCCCACCACTGTCACTTACTCTGTGACCTTGATCAAATCATGTTAACCTCTCTGTACTTGACCTCCTACCTCATTCCTTTTCATCTTGATTTGTTTTTCCATACATACTTTGCCTCCCAACATCTTTGGCCTCCATGGCGTCCCCCACCCCCCTCAGCGACCTGTCTTAGGGACTTACAAGTTAACCATTGTGGTGATCTGCCCCCTAGGATCATGCGTTGCCTGTGGGGGATACCAAAAAGCAAGGGCATTTTCCTTTGGGTTTCCCCAGGATGTTGTTGTGAAATTACATGCACACACACGTACATTGGTGCATGGGCATGCCACGTCTACTGATGCCCTGCCCCTTCTTGCTGTTCTTGCCATCACTGCTACCTAGCCTCAGCCAGGTGCCAGTCAAGTGGCGGGACACAAGAACCCCGACTCCCACCCTGAGGTAGGAGAACTGTCATGGGACGCTCAATCCTTCCTTTCTCAGCCAGCCCCCAAGCAACCCTGGTCCATTCCCAAACCCAGGTTGCCAGCTTTGCTGTTAGTGTGGCATCTAGCAGCTCAACCCAGCATGCCACTGGGCTGACTTTTCCTTCTTGTTTCTTAACCCTGCTGAGTTTTCCTTAATCTCGTGTAACCTCTGTGTGCACCTCAAGTCTGTTGCCAACTGTTCATGGATTGTCCAGCACTTTGGGAAACAGGGTGTATGAAAAGAACTATTTAAAACCAAATTCCTTTTTTCCATCCTTTGTCAAAGATAACTCCCAGACTCATTTCTGTTTTGTGCACCTCAGTGCCCCTGAGAGCCATATTCTTTTGTGTCCCACAGGTTGCCCCTGTTGCCCATCAGATTCGCCTCTCACTGATGGCTACCCCACCTCAAGGCTTCCCGATCAGGCAATTTCTCCTTTCGGGCCAGAGGACTCTGGTGCTGGCATCAGTGGAGGAAGGCTATTCTGACATCTAGGTAGATGGCTTAGGGAGGGGGGTTGCACTAATAAGCAGGGTTGCATGAGAGGTACACAACGAACCATCATCCAGCATGCTTGAGCAGACTTTTTCCCATTTTTTTCCACACCCTTCTACTACCAACCTCCCATGTAGTATGCAAGTTCCTGCATCCTGGCCACCTGCGCAGCCAGACACACATCCACTGGGTGAACCAAACCCTCTCCCTCTCTGTTAGACGCCACTCCAGTTGTCTTGAGCTTGGGACACATACCCAGATCACCAGCATATCAAGTGGGCACCTTACTGTAGCACAAAACCAGTTCTTTTTTTCTCCTCCTCCCTCACTCACTTTCACCAGACTCCTTTGGGCCCCTCAGCCCTGCTGCCCACAGGAATTACCCCTTGCTGTTGTTTATGGTCTGCAGGCTCACCCGAGGCCTTCAGCATCCCAAGGTCTGCAGTAACCCTTCCGGGGATGCCCTGGCTATCAGGAGGAGCACATCTTGCTCTTGGGATGCTGGATAGGGGTCAGGTAACATGGGGACATGCAAGATATAATCTGGTGTACTAGGGTGGCATTTCTGCTTTCTGGTCCCTTCCTCCACCTACCTGCCATGGAAGTACACCTGTATACTTGGGGCTGCGGGCCTACAGATGGTCACCCACACCAGCCAAGGCACCACCAACATGCTACCACTAGGAGCCACTGTTCATACGGTGTACCACTCCACCCTCCCTTAGGAGTAGGGCCACCCCTTCCTTGCCAGCCTCTGGTCCTGTCAGCCAGGGATCAGGGTGTGAATCCAGGTTGCCAGCATGCCAAGCTGATGCCCCACTGCTCAGCGCACACAGAACCAGAACAGATTTTCTTTTTTTAATGTTTTCAACTCATTTTTCTTTCTCCACATGGAATAATCAACTTGGAGTATACTGGGTTCATGAGGTTTGCCCCTTACCCTTTATTATACACTGTGAACCCTTCTTACCAAGAATGCATATGGAGTGGAATATTTTTACATATGAGTCCTGTTTGCCTATCAGAAGCTTTACCACATTATGAGCTGCAATACTATGGGAGTTTGCAGATTTTTACTAACTTCTCAGCTGAAATAACTGCTATAAATATCAGATGGAGTTACTCATGGGAAGCTGACTGCTGTAACAAGTAAAATCACTTTGCATAGCTCAGGCAGCAGGGCTGGACAAGGTACTCCGAACTGTTTGCACATTTCAGAAGCAATGTCTTCATCTGACTGACATGCTCAGCACCTGGGAATTCCACTGTGTTTTAATGTCTAGCACTAGGCAAGTTAGTGTTCACTAGACAAACTAAGGAATAATAGAATGGCATACTGTAGAAATGCTTATTTTTTCGGTAAAATCATTTTTGCCTAATGTGGCAATTACATGAAAATGAAATGGTGCTTAGCTGGCCTAAATTTCTGAAATTTCATTCAATTCGTGCCATGTGCAAAATATAACACAGGCATGAAACAAAACACTTCTACAGTGTATTGGAGTCCTATACCAGGAGAACTCAAGCAACCTAATGGTGGCCACACTCTTTAGGGTTCATTTTTTTGTAAGTATAAAATTAATAGTAATATAGTGTGGTGAAGGAAGGGACTTACGGTCCATCTTGTCTGCCCTTCCAGCCAGATGGCAGTGACTACATGTAATGCGATTATTGACACCCATCCAAAATTCAAAGCCGTTATTCCCCTAGATTCTACCTAGCCTGCCGTAAAATGCCTGAACAGTGCCAGCTTCCACAATCTAATAACGTACTGTAGGCTATTCCACATGTTAACCACCCTCCATGTGATGTAATTCTTTCTAATGTTTCCATTATCCTCCCCCCTCACATTAGAAGGCATGTCCTCTTATTCTTCTTGCACTCAACAGCTCAAATAGCTGTGTATACGCAACCCTGTTCATCCCTTTGTAGTATTCAGAATACCACAGCCATGTCCCGAGGCAGACTGACACCCAGGTGCTAGGGTGCTACTCACATCCTGGCTTGTCCCCAGATAATAGTATGTGGTCTGAGCAGGACACAAAAACTTTAGAAAAACCATTGTTGCTGTTACTGGGCATGCTGGTCATCTAGGACCTGACCTGTGACTTACTGGGGGGGATCTGAAGACCTTGAGGGATGCACAGAATCATTCTGGTGGCTGTATGTGGACACAGCGGCCTGCAGCAAGCTGGAGAAAAGGAGTAAATGCCCACCAGTGAATGGGTGACACCAACTACTGGTGCTAATAGCCCCATTGCCACAAAGAATTGTAAGAAGGTAGGCACACACACACTTTACCAGCTGAATGAGAAAAAGTCTATTTTTGTGCAACAAAGCCAAATCATTAACAGTTTAAAGTGTAGACAGTGCAAAAAAGGGAAGATGACAGAAAAGGCAGGCCTCTCAGTTCATCTCTATCGATTACGCTGTGTATCAAAGGTATACTGCCTCACTGTTTTAGAATCCACCACTGTTCGCTATAGTCCTCCCTCTCTTTACTGTCCCTTCCGTAAGGCGCCTTGCAGATTGCACTACCTTCATCTCTAAATTGTGGCTCAGGACCACTTATCCCTTCCACGTTTTCTCTCTCCTCAGTTCCACCCACCTCCTTCTCCCTTCACAACTCTGACCCTTGCTCTTTGTCATGCCACTCAGTAAAATTCTCCTCAGGTCAAGCTGACTTCTCCTTTCACTTCCCTAAACTATGGGGGTCCCTTTCCCCTCTCCTATTTGCAGTGCTTCTTCCTTGTTCCTTTCACTCATTCAAATCCCTCCTCCGTGAATTCTCTTCTCACTCCTGCACTTGCCTCTGACCCTGGCTTGAACTTTATTTACCACCCCTCAACTCTACATCCCCTGGGCCAGCCATATGTCAGTCACCTACTCCTGCCATTTGCCTTCTGCTTTCTTCCTACTTGCTCTACTCAGCGATGCCCTGCTTACCCTATAGTTTTGGCCTCCATCTGCATTTTTTGCTGAACCTGCTAGTGCCTTCTACTCACTACAGTTTTGCTTCCAACTATATTTTACAGTTTGTTTTTGTTACTATTTATTGTACTGTTTTGCTTACTGCAATGTATTTGTCGTAACTTATTGTTGTGCTCTCCTCTTTCCCCTCACCAGCTTCCCAAGGACACATGTGGAAACAAGTTATTTCAGCTCAGTATGTCTTTCCAGGAAAATCATTTGAAATAAATAAATTTGTCAGAGGGTACCCTGACTAAGACGCAGTGTTTTCTCAATATATAGAGGGATCAGTAGAGATGGGTGGAGAGTCCTCACTTTTCTGGCATCTTCCCTTTTTGGCACTGTCTGCACCTCGTACTTTTGATGATTTGGCTTTGTTGCACAAAATTAGACACTGGCTTCACTGGAGAAGCCCAGACTTTAAAAACTGGAAGGTCTTTGATTTATGCCAAGACTAAGTGGTGTCACCTGTTGTTGGCAAATTATAATTTCAAAAAGGGATATTTTAAGGGTTGCCTAATGGGCCAGTGCGATCATGCTTCCATGGCCATGACTTGGGCTCATTGGCAGACCTGGGACATGGGTCAAGTGGCCTGGGAGGCATTGTCACATGGCAGCACTCCCAGCCAGGGAGTAATAGTGTGGAGGTTCTGCTACTTCAATGACACCTACGATGGGCCAGGGAGCTTGACTCCTCCACAGGATGCCACAGCATGCGTGCCTGTGAGGTCTGCAGGGGCTGTATCTCAGTGACAAGCAGGTGGTGGGTGGAGTCACAGGAAAAACCTGGGAAGGAAAAATCTACTTGCCTGAAGCCGTCTGAATGATGGCCGCTGGCACCCTCAGGCTCTGCATTATGTGGATTGCTGGGGGTGGGGGGAGTAGCAGACAGTGCTAAGGGTCACCAAGTAAAGACCTTAGTATAAGGTGCAGATAATGACTAAAGGGTCAAATGGCTGCCTTAGAAAAAAAAGAACAAAGCAACTCTTGGGATACACCAGAGGAACAATTAGATCTCTCGAACATATCAAACTGTGCTCTTTCACATTGACGATATCAGTTCATATGTCTGTGCGCAGCAAATATCTCACTATTCAGCTCACCCCTCGCTCACTGGATAATGAGTCATTCATATTAAGGAATGCCAAGGGAAGATCTCTGTTCTTACAGACGCAAAAAGGTTAACCAGCTATGTACATACAATGTATGGAGGAAAAATAGACCTGTACTTTCCGAGCCCCCAAATCCTTGTATCTACACACCTATCTGTAACAGTGAATAAGACACAACATTTTGTGATGCATTCCACGTGTACCATTTTGTTTTTAAATTTAAGTAATCAGATGAATAACTTTGAGCAGACAAACTCATTTACAAGGGTTCTTCATCAAGAACTAAGTCTCCACAATATTTATTTGATAAATAAAAAGGTAGAATACAATTGCTAACAACTGATCTGCTACAATAAACCTTGGTACACATGAAGGAAGAATACAGTAGGTAACAATCAAATCCGGAGTGGCAGCAGACAGGATAATAAATTGGAGCAAGGCATTCAATAGGTAACAATCAAATCAGGAGTGGTAGCCAGTGTAAACACTGTCAGCAGACAGGATAATATAATGGAGCAAGGCATTCAATAGGTAACACTCAGATCAGGAGTGGCAGCCAGTGTAAGCACTGTTAGCAGACAGGATAATACAATGGAGCAAGGCATTCAATAGGTAACAATCAAATCAGGAGTGGTAGCCAGTGTATGCACTGTCAGCAGACAGGATAATACAATGGAGCAAGGCATTCAATAGGCAACAATCAAATCAGGAGTGGCAGCGAATGTGTGCACTGTCAGCAGACAAGATAGTATAATGGAGCAAGGCATTCAATAGGCAACAATCAAATCAGGAGTGGCAGCCAGTGTGAGCACTGTCAGCAGACAGGATAATACAATGGAGTAAGGCATTCAATAGGTAACAATCAAATCAGGAGTGGCAGTCAGTGTAAGCGCTGTCAGCAGACAGGATAATACAATGGAGCAAGGTAGTCAATAGGCAACAATCAAATCAGGAGTGGCAGCCAGTGTAAACATTGTCAGCAGACAGCATAATACAATGGAGCAAAGAGTTCTGGCAGACTTAGGGGAGCATGTTGAAACACAGAAACATAGAGGTTGATGGCAGATAAATACTGCAAGGCCCACCCAGTCTGCCCATTTCTTTTTCTACCTTATAAATGTGCCATCGGCCTTTGCTCTGTCACTGGCCTATCTATTCATACTCATCTATATTGCTCCCTTATGCCTATCCCATGCCTGTTTGAAGCCCTGCACTGTATTCATAGCCACCACTTCCTGAGGTAGGCCGTTCCATGCATCCACCACTCTTTCTATGAAAAATAATTTCCTCACATTCCCCCTTAATCGGCCTCCTTCTAATCTCATGCTGTGTCCTCTTGTTCTGCTATTTTTCTTATATTTAAACATGTTAGACTCTTTCACCTTGTTAATGCCCTTATGGTGTTTGAATGTTTCGGTCATATCACCTCTCTCCCTCCTTTGCTCAAGGGTATACATATTGAGCTCCGTTAATCTGTCCTCATATGTCTTCTGATGCAGTCCCTGCACCATTTTTATTGCCCTTCTCTGGACTGCCTCAATTTGGTTAATGTCCTTGTGAATGTGTGGCCTCCAGTACTGCACACAGTACTCCAGATGGGGCCTAACCAGTGTCTTATAAAGAGGGATTATTACCTCCCTCTTACAACTTGTGATACCCCTACTAATACACCCTAACATCACCCTAGCCTTACCTACTGCTTTAGAGGTCTGCTTGGATGATTTCAGGTCATCGTGATGATGATGCCCAAGTCTCTTTCTTCCTTTGTGACTGCCAGCAACTCCCCTCCCAGCCTATAGGTGGCTTCAGGGTTTCTCTTCCCTATGTGCATGATCTTGCACTTCTTTGCATTAAATCCCAGTTGCCACTCTTCTGACCATTTTGCTAGTTTATCCAGATCTCTCCTCATTCTGCCCACCCCATCTGGATCATCTACTCTGTTGCAGATCTTGGTGTCATCTGCAAACAGACAAGCCTTACCCTCCAGTCCGTCTGCAATGTCACTAATGAAGATATTGAAGAGGACTGGCCCCATGACTGATCCCTGAGGTACCCCACTTGTGACTTGCATCTCTTCTGATTGTATACCATTTTCTACCACTCCCTGTTTTCTGCCCGTTAACCAGTTTGCCACCCAGTTTACAAACTTCAGACCCACCCTGAGCCTGCCCAGCTTATTTATCAATCTTCTATGTGGAACAGTGTTAAAAGCTTTGCTGAAGTCAAGGTAGGCGACATCAACTGCTCCCCCTTGGTCCACTACTCTGGTTACCCAGTCAAAGAAATCTATGAGATTAGTTTGAAAGGACCTTCCTTTTGTAAACCCATGCTGTCTTGGATCCTGTGCCCCTATGGATTCCAGGTGTTGCACTATCCTTTCCTTAAGGAGTGCCTCCATAATCTTGCCCACTACTGAGGTAAGGCTGATTGGTCTGTAGTTCTCTGCCTCCTCCCTGCTACCACTCTTGTGGAGCGGGATCACATGAGCCCTTCTCCAGTCTTCTGGGACCTGTCCTGTGCTCAGAAACTCACTAAACAGTTCTGCTAATGGCTCTGCTAGTTCTACCCTTAGCTCTTTAAGTACCCTGGGATGTATGCCATCAGGTCCCATTGCCTTGTCCACCCTGAGCTTAACAAGCTCTTGTAGGACCCTTTCTTCTGTGAAGGGAGTAGTGCTCACCTCCCCCCCCCACCGTGTCCATGGTGCTGAGCTGTGGGCCCTGCTCTACCTTCTCCTCAGTAAATAGTGAGCAGAAGTATCTATTTAGGATAGATGCTTTACCTTACTGCCTTTCCTGCTTCCCTTAGGGCAGTTTGGTATGCCTCCCTATCTTCATCGTGCTGTGTTCCCTTATATTTCCTGAAGGCCAGCCTTTTGGCTCTGACCTTTTCTGCTACTGTATTTGAGAACCAAAGTGGTTTCCTTCTTCTTTTGCACTTCCTTTTCTGTCTAACACAATGGGATGTTGCTTTAAGTATTGCATCCTTAATGCTTGCCCACTTTGCCTGTACCCCTCACCTGTGTTTCTTTTGCCAGGGCTAGCTTAACTCTGTTGGCCATCTTATCAAAGTCAGCTCCTCTGAAGTCCCATATTTTGCCTTGGAATGGGATGATTTAGATGTAGTGGCCAAATTGAACCATACCATGTGATGTCACTGGCCCCCAGGTGACCTTCTACCTGGAGATCTGTGTCCCTTCCCTGTTAGTCAGTACTAGATCTAGGATAGCCCTGTCAGTGTCCCTTCCCTGTTAGTCAGTACTAGATCTAGGATAGCTCTGTCTCTTGTTGGCTGTTGTACCAGTTGTTTGAGGCCCTCCCCCTGCAGGGAATCCACCATGTGTCTAGTTCTGGCAGATGTTCCTGCTGGTATTGACCAATCTGTATCTGGCATGTTGAAGTCTCCCATTATCAGAACCTCCCCTTTAGCTGTCATGTTTTGTATATCTTCTAACAGTAATGTATCTATGTCCTCCCCCTGGTCTGGGGGCCTGTAGACAACCCCAGTTCTTATGGCAGTCCCATTTCCTGTTTCCAGGGTAACCCACATTTCTTGTGGCTCCTTATGTGTATTCTGAATTTCTGTAGCTTTGATATTTTCATCGACATACAGGGCCACTCCACCCCCTCCCTTTTTTGCACCTCGGTCTCTTCTGAACAGTACATCGCCAGTACTGAAGTCTCTCAAGTGTGGTTACTGGTAAACCATGTCTCATTAATTGCTACTATGTCCAGTTTAGCCTCTGACATTATTGTCTGCAGGTCTAGGATCTTATTTCCCAGGCTGTGAGCACTTGTGTACATGATTTTCCATTGGCCAGATTTTGGAGTGTTAGTTGTTGGGTGAGGTTTGGCATTTCCCCTGTGCGTTGTATGGGGAGACAGACCGTTTTTCTTACCTGGTGATGCAAATGAACTGCAAATATGCTGAATCCCTGTTTGACCACTAGCTGAGGGGGGAGGGGTGTTCTTCCCATTCGACATATGCGGTGCTGCACCCCGTCCCGATTTGCTAGTTTAAATATTCTGCAAAGACGTCAAACTTCTGCCCCAATGCACTGACTCCCTCCTTAGTCAGATGCAGTCCATCAAATTTAAAGAACTTTCGCTGATAAATAAGCTAAAGCGGAGGGGTCCTAATACAAAACCTTGAGGCTCCTATAGTGACAGGTCTATAATCAGAGCATTCTCCATTGATCCTGACTTGCTGTGATCTGCCTGTAAGGGTAGCTGCTAAACCATTTGACAGTGCCTGCTGAGAGTACCAGTGTTAGTAGTTTTGAGAGTAGTAATATGTGATTTACCAGGTCAAAAGCTTTGGTTAGGTCTATAAAGATAGACCCAACCAGGTGGCCTTTGTGCAGGGTTCAATGCAGAAAGTTGGTATATTTGGCAAGGACTGTAGTGGTGCTGTGTAGCTTGTGAAACCTGTGCTTTTGGGCACATAGGAGGTTATATTGGCTAAGGTAAGTTTATAGTTGGTCGGAAACCAGCCTCTCTAAAGCTTTAGATAGGGGTGAAAGGATAAATATCGGTCTGTAGTTTGAGACTAGGGTGCGGTTGCTGGTTTTGTGTACCAGAGTTACAAGGGTAGTTTTCCAAAGTTGTGGGAATTGGGAGGACCTAAGGTGATGTTAAACAGCTTGGTTAGCAGGAGGGCGAGCACCTCTAGAGGTAGGGCAACTAATTTCATGTCAGGGGTGTCTGCCCCCCCATTCTGGTTTTAGTCAGCACTCAGTTGACATACTTGATGGTATCCTTAACAGTAATAGAATGAAAGTAGAACTTTGAGAGGTGAATGCAGTCAGTGGCTGCTGGTGAATAAGTGGGAGAAGTTGGCCTCCGGAGGCCAGGTTCGTCACTGGGGGAGTATGGAACTGAGGTCTGTGAATGTGGTGTTCAAAGCATTGGCGATGTCAATAGGGTCAAGTGTGGCACTACCATTAGTGTCAAGCACTGTAGGTGTGGTTTTGTGGCTCTTCCCCATGAAGCTTTGCAGTGAGTCCCAAAAGTATTTTCCCCTACCCAAACTATGCAATTGTTGATCCTTAAAGTATGTGACTTTCACCTGCCTGATCATCCTTGTACACCGGTTTCTGGCTGCACGGTATTCCTGTATGTGTGCAGGCAAGCTAGATGCCTTGGCTCTGTGCCACAAATTAGAAACATACAGAAACATAGACTTTGATGGCAGATAAGACCACTTGGCCCACCTAGTTTGCCCATTTCCCTACCTATTGGATAAGCTGCAGATCCTAGTTAACCAACAACCTACTTCTTCCTACCCACTACCAGAATTGCTTTGTGTTGTCCCTGGTTCTCAGTTGCATGAAAAGGGAAGAAGTGCATTGCAATACAACATACCTGTTAATCTTGCAGTCTAGCCCAGAACTATTTTAACAAAAAATGTAATTTTTTTCTCCTCATATAATCGAATAGAACATAATTTTGGTTTTATACAGTGCCTTTTCAACACACTGTATCCCAATGCACTTTACAAAGGAATGACTTAGATACTGATAATGCAGAGACTGCATGCAACATACATTAAGTGTTCCTAGTGCCCCACACACACACACACACACACACACTGAATTAGAGCCTGTGTTAGTGAGTGGGAATATTGGCCAGGACACTAGGGATAACTCTGCTACTTTCTGAGTGCAGACTCCCCAGCCAATGTTTTGCCACAAAGGTATTTCCTTCCCATCCAGTCAGCCATGCTCTGCCCTAGCCCATCCTTAGCCAACTACCACCTTCCCCCGGACTCTCCTGCAGTAGCTCCCCCCAGGATTGCCCCCCTATGGGGTCAGGAGGGGTAGGAAGTCTGTCCTCCCTCCCAGAGCATATATTCAGATTCCACTGGGAGCCCTGGGGTGATGGTGCAGGCCAGAGGATAAGCCCAGTGTCATCCACTTGCGGTCTTCTGTTTTTCTTCCCCCACCTGACAGAGTGCAATGGGTGCCAGGACACATGCACGTGAAGGCACATATGCACCATATACTCTGCTGCCAGCTGTTCGCTCTTGTGATACTATTTGTTGCTGAAACACCCTGATACTCCCAACAGCCTTATATCGCACCTTTAGTCATGGATTATCCTATGTTTTACATGCCCAACATATATTATTCTATATGTTTTAACCTCTGCTTTTCCTAATAGAGGAAAACATGACTACATCTCATGTCAGTGCTGCTGGAGGAACACAGTAACTGTATTGGGAGAACTGAACTGGAGGCATCCAGTAGGAAAACAAAAACCTGAATTAATTCACTTTCTTTCTTTCTTTTTGTGAGCAGGAGGAGCTGGGATTGGCCAGAGGCTGCCATAGCAGCAGGGGAAAAGAACAAACGAGAGACAGGAAGATGATGCCAGTGAGTGAATGGGCTGAAGGAGAATCCTCAAATCAGGACAATTTAAGTCCTGGCTATGGGGAATTGAAAGCAGAGACAGAAGGATGTTTTTTCAACACAGCTGGAGGAATAGAGTAGAAGCGCTGGGAGAAATTAACCAGAGGCAACTAGTAGGGAAAGAAAAACTGAGTTAATTCACTTCATTTCTTTCTGTAAGCAGGAGGAGATGTGATTGGCCAGAAGCGGTCACAGAAGAAGGAAGGAACAAACAAGTGAGAGGAAGCTGATGCAGTGAATGAGCAGGCTGAAGGAACACCCACCATTCAGGGCACAGGAAGGCTGGGCTACAGAGATTTACAAGCTAGCCTCCACGAGCATCCCACTGTGTGAGCACCCCAGCGCAGGAGTGTGAAATCTGCTTAGGGTGTTGGCAGGAAGATCTCAGGACTGCTGTGAACTCCAAAAGGTAGTGTAGGGAAAGTGAGATGCTAAGGATCCTCAGTTATACCTGAAGTGAGATAATACACGGATGAGAGGGTAAGAGGGGACTAGTGAAGGGCACACAAGGTAAGCAGAGTAAAAGAAGTGAAAAGCAGGTTGTGTGAATTATCCTAGAAAAACTCTGTCTGGAGTAATCTAATATTTTACAAAATAAATCAGCAGCACATGAATGTAGTAAGTATTTTGATCTATACTTTTTATGTTGGCTTGCTGCGCTTGCGCGGCAGTCAACATATTGGGAGAGTGGAGATTTGGAGGCGCGGCTGCTGCTGGGCGAATGTATGGCACGCATCAGTAGGTGGGTCCCTCATTCCCCCAATAAGCTAACATGCTAAGCTGAAGGCTAGCATGGTATGCAAAGTGGACAAAACTTCTAAACAAAGTGCGCTACAATAGAGACAAGCTCGTCATGCAGCGGCACTTTGTTTATGTACGTCCACTTTACATAATGTGCCGCTCCTCCCCAGTAGCAGATGCCACGCTGGGGCCCACCCCAGCGTGGCAACTGATGCCATTGCCGACGGGGTGCCCAACCCCTGGTCGGCCCATGCCCCCACTGGCCATTCTTCTCATGCTGGGAGCCCACCCCAGCGTGGCAAACGCCCGCTGTGAATAATTTAAAAAAACCTGTAAATTAAAAACGATCCCATGGCGCTTCTCCTGCCCTCCCACAACCCGCACTCCACCACTGCGCACCCTACCTCCCACACCCCCACCCCATACTTACCTCCGAGTCCGGCGCGACAATCTGCGGTGGATCGGGAACACGTCTGCACTCTTCAAAGCCGACTGCGAATGGGCTAGATAGGGTTTTTTCAACTTTGTTGCATATCTCAGGCATTGTTTGGAATTTTTGCACCAAATTTTCAACATGGGGTTTTTGGGACCCCTTCTCATGAATGCTGTCACTGTCATGACGTTATTCGGGCCCGAAGGGTGATTTCGCAGTCACTGCGTGAAATCACCTTTCGGGACCGATTAATGAAATGACACTGCCAGTGTTCATAAGATGGGCTCTCAAAAGCCTATTTTAAATTGGGAAAAATTCCCAAAAATGACTGTTTTATGAGGCTGCATAGCTGTACAGTTCCTACACACGCCGTAGAAGTTCGTGAATTTTCAATATTTTCACCCAGATTTTCAACATTGCCATTTTACCACACCTCCTTATGAGCAGTACAGCTGTCCAATTTTCACATCTCACCCAAAGTGTTTCCGGCCGTACTTGGCGCACAATGGCGTGGTCGGTGTGCAATCAATGTGAGGGACAAATTAAGAAAATCACAGTGACACTGTTCATGAGCAGAGGTCTTAAAATGGCTATGTTGAAAAATTTGATGAAAAAATTCAAAAATGACTGTTTCACGAGTGAGCATTGCGCAGTTTCCACGCACCTAAATGAGTTCATGACTTTGTAATATTTTCAGTCCAGATTTTCACCAGTGGCATTTTTCCACACTTCCTTATGAACAGTACAGCTGTTATTTCACAACATGGTCAAGTGTGTTTTCACACTTTCAGCACAGAGATACGTGGTCGCTGGGAAATCATTGTTCGGGACAGATAAAGAAAATCACAGTGACACTGTTCATGATCGGAGGCACCAAAATGCCTGACTTGACAATCTGCTGTAAAAACCTCAACCTAATTATATATACGGTGTAGCGTTGCACAGTTTCTATATCGCCCGATGACTTCACCAGTTTTTACGTTTGCTTAGCGGCGCTGCGCAGGGCGTTACAGGGAGAGTAGCACACTTTGGAGGTGTGCCTCCCATTCAATCCACTGCTCCGTTGAGCAGGCGTGGTGGTCCTGCACCAATGGGTGGGGCTGTGTATGACAGCGGTGGTTCGCTTCAAAGAAAACCACGCTGTCGCCTACAGCGCTAATAGCCTACGCCCCCAAAGCTTTGGTGCCACGCTGGAGCCCCCCAGCGTGCAACCGCTGGGTCCTCTGCCGACGGGGTGCCCAACCTCGTCGGCTCCACGTCCCCAAAGGCCCCCCAAGCTTTGATGCCACGCCTGGGAGCCCACCCAGCGTGGCAACGCCCCGCGTGCCCGCCGACGGAGTGCCCAATCGTTGGCTCCACGTCCCCCAAACGCCCCCTAAAGCTTTGGTGTCATGCTGGAGCCCACCCCAGCGTGGCAAACGTCCCGCGCATCTTTCTTTTTTTCACCCTGAAAAGCAAAACGGTCCCACATAGTCTCCCAGCCCCTCCCCAACCCGCACCCACCCACTGCGCACCCGCCTCCCCACACCCCCACCCCATACTTACCTCCGGAGCTTGGCACAATGATCATCGCTGGACCAGGAACACATCTGCACTCTTCAAAGCCGACCGCGAACTGAGGAAATGCCGGTAAGCTGTATAATGGGCTAGGTAGGGGGTTTTCAACTTCATTGCATATCTCAGGCATTTTTTGGAATTTTTGCACCAAATTTTCAACATGGGGTTTTTGGGACCCCTTCTCATGAATGATATCACTGTCATGGTGTTATTCAGGCCCGAAGGGTGATTTCACAGTCACTGCGCAGTCACTGCACGAAATCACCCTTCGGGCCTGAATAACGCCATGACAGTGACATCATTTATGAGAAGGGGTCCCAAAAATCCCATGTTGAAAATATGGTGCAAAAATTCCTAAAAATGACTGTTTTACGAGCGTGCGTTGAGCAGTTCCTACTCAGGCTCGTAAGTTCGCGAATTTTCAATATTTTCACTCTAGATTTTCAACATTGCCATTTTACCACACCTCCTTTTTCCTTTTTTCTATTTTTTTTTTTTTTTATTCTTTTTCCACCGAGCTGCCTGCCGTCTGATGTTCGTATCAGCCCAGTCACGGGCCGCCGGCTTCTGCAACCTTAATCGGCCTACGAACCTCGATACCGTGGCTTACCCCACGGCGAGGATCGGCACTCCCGTGCATGCCGCGGGGTTCGAATAGGTCAGAGGGCTGGCCTAGGGAGCATATCGAAGCCGCGGCGAGCTTCATTCACGGCGGCAGGCAGCTTTCCCCTTTTTCCGTTTTTCTGGGGAGGCGTGGTCGTGCAATGACGCCAGTGTCTGCCCTGCCTCCAATGCATTGCCGAGTGCTGGCAGCTATGCGACTCCTGGCCTCCGCCAGGGGTCAGCAAAGCTCCGGACACTTCCCCTCCCACCCCCTGGAGAAGGAGAGCAGTCCCTAGGACGCTCCATCCTTCTCCCCCCAGCCGGCCCTCCAGCGACCCTTGTCCGTTCCCGAACCCGGGTCGCCGGCCTCGCATGCGGAAATCCAACTGCTGCGCCGACGGGCCAGCCTACCACACCTCCTTATGAGCAGTACAGCTGTCATTTTTCACATCCTGCCCAAAACGTGTTTCCGCCCATGTAGCGCACAATGGCGCAGTCGGTGTGCGAAATCAATGCATGGGACACATTAAGAAAATCACCATGACACTGTTCATTAGCAGAGGTCTTAAAATGGCTATGTTGAAAATTTGGTGAACAAATTCTAAAATAACTGTTTTACGAGCGTGCGTTGTGCAGTTCCTACGCATGCTCGTAAGTTTGCGAATTTTCAATATTTCACTCCAGATTTTCAACATTGCCATTTTACCACACCTCCTTATGAGCAGTACAGCTGTCATTTTTCACATCCTGCCCAAAACGTGTTTCCGCCTATGTAGCGCACAATGGGGGTAACAAAAAGGTCATGTTGAAAATTTATTGTGCAAATACCAGCAATCGCACAGGGCATTAGGGTAAAGCACCATACGTGCCAAACACCACTGCAAATACCTGCAAGCGAACGTTCGGCATTGACAAATGCTTGTTTTAATATTTTTACTGCAGATTTGCAACATTGCCATTTTTACACCTCCCCATGAACAGTACAGCTGTCATTTTTACATCCTGTTGAATGTTTTGCACCTGTGGTGCTAAATGCTGTAGTCGCTGTGCATAAGCAGCTTCATCTAACAAACTGATATTGCCACTGTTCATGAGGTGGGGTCACAAAAAAACCATGTTGAAAATTTGGAGGAAAATACCAACGAATGCCTGAGGTATTAGGGTTTCCAACCTACACGCCCAACCCTGTAGAGAATGACAGGCATCAGGGTGTGACTTGATATTCTTGCCTGTAATGCTCATACCATTCCACACCCTGCAGCCAGTGAGAGGCATCGAGGTATGCCTTGACTCTTCGCCCCAAAGTTCACCCCATTCTCTCTATATCGCACCCATCTCAACGTATTTCTTAATGGAATGGGGTGCGATAGAACCAAAGACCCTAAGGAACACCGTGACACTTGTCAGTGTCTGCAGGGTGGGTGGGTGAAATGGCGTGGCCGTTATGCCTGATGACCCAAAGGCACACCCCAATGCCTGTCACTCTCTGCAGGGTGGTGGTGGGGTGGGCTTCAGTTCAGTACTTCACTGCCATTCCTATTACGCTGCTCTGTAACTTCTACACTCCCACAGCCAATGCCAGCAAGCCAACATTCGGCATTGACAAATGCTTGTTTCTGCTATTTTAGATTGCCCCTTTTCTCCTGACTTGTATGATACCCTTATTTTTCCAGTTTGAGTCTGCTTTAAAACTTTTTTCACATTTGAAATAATAAAAGTAGCGCTGTTTTTAATATGGTTCAGACCAGGTTTTCATCAGTATTGAGCCCCACTTGTGGGGGGGGCTTACTAGCCCTTTGGCAACCCTGCCCCAGTGCTGCTAGGTATTCTAGGCACCTTAGGGATTTTCTTTTTGGTGCTCTGCCACTAGGGGGGCAGCACCACTGAGAGTATATAAGTCTGTGTAGTAGCTGAGTAGGGAGCGAGAGAGAGGCAGAGGTCAGGGTTTGCAAGCAGGGCAGTTGCTGAGGGCCCCCCCCCCAACTTAGGCAGGTCAGCCTAGCAGCAGCGGTGCACCGGTCCACTTGAGGCTCTGTGGGATGGGTTGAGTTCAGGCAGTAACAGTTGTCTGGGTCCAAAATTTATTGCTTTCCCCCCATTAGGATCTTGGGGAGACTTCTCAGCTGTAAGCACCAGGCCCAGGGGTGGACAGAGTGAGGGAACAAGAAGGAGAAGGCAAATGGGCACAGCAGGAAATGGGGACCCTGGATCCTCTTATAAGGTATGAGCACTGGGCTAATGGGGCTGTTGTGGTGGTGGCAGGACTGCAGCAGGGGCCGTCAGTTGGTGGCAGCACTGGCATGCCTTTTCCTGGGTGGCATTTTGGCCCTAGGAATTGGATAGAGGGGAGGAACGTGGCCTGGGACTTGATGGGACCTGCCATGCCCATGTCTGGGGCAGGTCCTGGGACTCACCATTCTCATGACTGGGGTGGGTCTTTAGGCCGTTGTGGGCTGTGGTTCCTCAGGCAACAGTAAGGCAAGGAAAGGAGCCGCTGCAACTGTTTGTGGGCTGCTCAGCTCCAGTGAGAAACTCAAGCTGGAAGGTATGGGATATCTGTTGTCACCAGGTAACAGCTTAAGGAATGAATGAAAGGAATTTGTCACTATTTCAAATCAAATCAAATCAAATCGAATCAAATCGTCTTTATTTATAAAGCGCCTTTCAAAACCAAGGCGCTGTACAATAAGTTCACATAAATACATAAATTAAAATGATAAAATTAATAGCCACAACTAGCATAAGCTAAACTAAATAAATATGTCTTCAACTGATTTTTAAATTTCTTGACGGTTGGACAATCTCTCAACCAATGAGGTAGAGAATTCCACAGGGTTGGTGCTGAAAAAGCAAAAGCACGAGATCCAGATGTTTTTAATCGAACCCTGGGAATCTCCAGGAATCCCTCGTTGGCGGAGCGGAGAGGACGGAGGGGGTAATAGGGTACCAGGAGATCTTTCAGGTAGCCAGGTCCCTGATCATGTGAGGGCTTTAAGGTTAGTAAACCAACCTTATAGGTAATCCGTCACCTAACAGGCAGCAAGTGCAGTTCGTGGAGCACAGGCGTAATATGACTGGATCTAGAGATCCCAGTCAAAAGCCTTGCCACTGCGTTCTGCACCAACTGCAGGCAATGGATATCAGCCCCAGAAAGCCCTAGATAAAGGGAATTACAGTAGTCAAGACTGGTAGTGATAAAGGCATGGACCAACGTTGGTAGATCACCCGGTGGGACCAGGTATTTGATCCGGGCGATATTCCTCAGATGAAAAAAAGAGGATTTGACCATGGCTGACACCTGAGATTTTAAGGTCAAGCCGGTGCGTCAAATATAACGCCCAGGTTCTGCACCGATCAGAGGTAGTGAAGCGACATACCACGAGCAATAAGCCCGGTGGTTGGCCACCAAACCCGCCACCGGGCGACCGGTCCACTACCAACACCTCAGTCTTATCAGGATTCAGTCTCAGCCAGCTAGAACTCATCCATAATCTGATCTCAGTAAGGCAGTTGTCTAGCACAGAGAGCACCTTCTTGCCTGGGCGGAAGGGCAGACAGCTGAGTATCATCTGTGTAGCAGTGAAACCAGCTGTATCGCCTGATGATATCTCTAAAGGCAGCATATACACTGCAAACAACATGGGCGCTAAAATGGAACCCTGCGGTACCCCACAGGGCAGGGAGTGAGCACCACAGGAATAAATTCCAGTGGTAACCCTCTGAAACCTGTCTGTGAGGTAAGATTGAAACAATTTGAGGACTGTTGTAGACAGTCCACAATAAATCCACAGGCGCTCCAACAGCACACCATGGTCTACAGTGTCAAATGCCGCAGAGAGATTGAGAAGGACCAGAATGGTACATGCCTTTTGATCTCCAGCCGTTAGGAGGTCATTTAACACCCGGACAAGGGCAGTCTCCGTGCTATGCTTCTTCCTAAAACCAGATTGGAGAGTATCATAGACATTGAGAGTTGTAAGATGATCATCCAATTGTAACGCAACCACCTTCTCAATAACCTTCCCAACAAAAGGAAGGTTAGAGATAGGCCGGTAGTTAGCTAGGCAGTCTGGATCCAAGGAGGGTTTTTTTAGGAGTGGTCGAACTACCGCCTCCTTAAGGGGATCTGGAAAGACCCCCCCCCAAGGATTTCCAGACAATGTCAGCAAAGATTGGGCAGATAACCTCTAAACATCCTACTAAGAGGGTTGTAGGACCCGGATCCAAACTACAACTGCTTGGTTGCAATGTTTGGATGATCTCCACAATGTCAGTGAACTCCAGTCGTCGAAAATCTGACCAAACAGACTGGGTGGATAACACTTCCTCTCGACAACTACAATCCCTCAATGGAGGAGTCGGACCGATACCAGACCTGATGCTAGCAACCTTATCTGCAAAGAACCGAGCGAACTCCTCGCATCTTAGCTGAGAAAAGGCTTCTCTGGGCTGGAGACAGACTGGATTGCACAATCTGTCAACAGTCTGGAAAAGCTAAGCCGGTCAATTCTGTGCAACAGAAATCTCCCTGGACAGGAACCTTGCCTTCTTATGGTTGATTTCTGATTGATAGCCATCATAATGTGCCATCAACCTAAGCCGGTCAGCATCATTTCCGGACTTCCGCCAGGCTCTCTCCAACCTTTGTCCAACTCTCCTTAACTCCTTCAAGGAGCCATCAAACCAAGGACTCCTTGAATGGAGGGTGAGAGGCCGAACATGAACAGGAGCAATCTTGTCCAGAGCATCTCCCACAGCCTTATTACAGGCCAATATGAGGTCGTCTGGACTCATGCATTCACCAGACATGCACAATAAATCCAGTACCGCCATCAGGTCGCTGGGACTAATACCCCTTAAAGGGCAGTACTGAACCATCTCCGTAGGGGCAGACCTATTAGGGGGAGCCCTGAAACTGAACCTTATGGTGTGATGGTCAGACCAGCTGACTGGTTCCACCCCCAAGTCAGCAATCTCCATATCTAAAAGGAAGATCAGATCCAATGAATGACCTTTTATATGGGTTGAGGAGGTAACAACCTGTGTTAGGCCCAGTGAAGTCATCAACTGGAGGAGATTTTGACCAAAATAAGAGAGTTCATCGTCGACCCAGGCATTGAAGTCCCCCAGAATTAACAATCTGGGGCACTGCAATTCCAGGTCGACGATGAAGTCTGCTATCTCCTGCAGGAATTCTCCACCATCTCCTGGTGGACGGTAGATGAGGAGAATTCCGCAACCTACACCCTCACCCAGGATATATTCAACGGATCTGGTATTTCCCAAAGGCACATCCACAAGGCCCAGCTCAGTCTTAAACATAATGGCTACACTCCCGCCCCTACGATCCAGCCTTGGACGGTGTATCACCGAGAACCCAGCTGGTGTTGCTGAGGCCAATACAGGGCCTGAATTTTCATCCAGCCAGGTCTCGGTGATGCATGCCAGATCAGTCGATCCAACAAGATCAGCTATTATAGCTGTCTTGTTCTTAATAGATCTGGCATTGCATAACACCGTCAAGGCTGGATGAGTTGCCTGGGAAGACCTAGGCTCCTGCCTACTAGAGTCGGAACCCTTGGGTATAGGAACAAGACAAGAATAACCTCTATGTTGACCCCATTTACCTTCAGGCGTCTCCTGGAATCCCACCACCCCAATCCGCCCTCCCCTCCTGTCCCCACCAGACTCCTCTCCATCTTCTTTTCGTTTCCTCAAAATGCCCAAAAGCACGACACTTTAAATAGGTGTCAATGGTCATGGTGGACATTCAAGGACACAGTTCCCTGAGTCTGGTGGGGAATAATGCCCAAATCACGCCAAATCACCCCAACACATTACAAAAAGAAACAAAACAAATATAAACAAAAAATATATAATCAACCACTTATATAAATAAAAATAAGTCTCAATTGTTCAGCATTCCCAGATATAGACAGCTTAAAACTATTACCTTAAAATTATCAAGTACAACAAGACAAATAAATTATAAATCAAACAAACCAAAAAGAAAACCACCCTTAAGAGTCCATTTCTAAAGAGAGTTCAAATCCCAAAAATAAAAATAATTAAATAAACTTACAAATAATAATAAATACAATGAATTCTGAAACCCTGGTACTCTCACTATCCTGGGGATCAAAAAAGATAAAAATAAAACAATACAAATTTTACAAATTTTCAGGTACTCACACTACCTGAAAAAATAATAATGGTTTGGGCACTCTCACTGCCCAAACATTTACGCAAATAACAAGCAACAGGAAAAGTTCTCTCAAAAAATGTCTCAGTAGTGGTTCTTCTTTAATTTCAGCAGTTCACAGTCCCAAAACCTGTTAGACTCCAAGTCTCAAAGCCGAGTCAATAGATAATCCAGTTTTAATCAGCCTTTAAAATCCATGTCCATTAAAGGGTTATTCTGGCAAAAGGCCAAGAGTGTGCAAACCTTGTCCGGTAATAAAAGGGATACCCCAAACCTCCCTTCCACATCACCCGAGCTACTCAAACCCCTATCGCCTATGACCTGCAGGTACAGAAATCCTGAGGTTAAACAACCAAGTACACCCCCAGGGCAACTTAGGAGAACCTCAAAATCCTCCTCTGACTCCTCAAAGAAAGATGAGGAAACTCCCGTTCGGTCAGGGGTAATAAGAGAAAGCAACCCGAGGTATAAGGAGGAAGGGTTCCCACCCTGCACCACTCAATGACCCCCAGCACCCCTGAACTTCAAACAGCAGCAGCCAAAATCACTGCAGGAATATCAACTCATAAAAATGCGAACTTGAGTCAGAACAGTCATAAAACTCATATTAGAAAGATGCTCTGAGAGCGCTCTCACCACACCGCTGCTTGCATGGATGTGGACTCTCTAGATATGGTCAGACAAACCAGAAGTTCATAGGAAGCAATAACAGTTCCAGGCTTTCAAATTCGAACAAGCAACAACTCTCACGACTTCACAGGTTTGGTAACCAGGAGTTCATAGGTAGCAATAACAGTTCAGGCTTTCAAATTCGAACAAGCAGCAACTCTCACGACTTCACAGGTTCGATAGCAGCTCCACAGAATGCAGATGGTAACAAGATTTGGGCTCAGTTTCCTAAAAATAGCGAATTCGTAAATCCACATAACAACAGTAAAATTAAAATACATGTAGTTACCTGCTGTAACAGCTGTAACTGCACCGGCGACTTAAGCTCCCGTATAACAGGGAGAACAGCCAACCTAACAGTAGACCAAAAAGCCCGAAAAAACGCTCGGAAAACTAAGCTACCTCACTAAAACGGCCCTAACTGAACTAAAATTAAACAAACTTAAAGAAAAAATGTAAAAACACTCGAACAAAAATATAAGTATAAACAAAGAAAACACACCTTCTAAATAACAGCCTCAGGCAGTTCACACACCGCCGCCATCTTGGCAACCGTGGAGGCTAGGCTGCTCATCGCCCCAGGAATTATTTCTCTTGGCGGCACTAGGAGGAGTAAATCACTCCCCTGCAGAGGAAGTGCGTCAAGGAATGAAGCTGGAAATAGCTCAATCAGGAAAAGATAGGTTTCTGTGGAAGAAGCTGGGTACTTACTAGAAATGCAGGCTCTATTAATTAGTCCTGGAAGCTTTGGTAATCTGCTGTACGCTGATGTAGGAGCGGTGCATAAGTGCTGCCACTGACCTCTTTTTATTTCAAGCTGTTAGCCCCATGGAGCTGTGTTAACGAAGTTAAGAGAGTTTTGCTCTTGGGCCCTATAATCATTCTGGGTGCTCATGAAATACATTTTCTTGGTTTTGGCATAATCTGGTGTCTGATTCTATGATTGCATTGTGCTCAAAAATGAACAAACTCTGCTTATTTTTAGAAGCTAATCAATTTCTCTATAGCTCGATGGGTGGACTCTAGGGTAATGTTCCATCTAGCCTTTTGGGTCCTGGAATGGAGGAAAGGTGAGAGACAATGGCTCCTGCTCCTTGGTGTTCCTGCTGGGGTAAAAGCTGTAGCCAAGGGAGTTCAGAGGCATCCTGCTCAGTAGTGAAGATGTCTAAAGATAGGGTGCCCTCTGTTTTTCTAAATCTATTCTCCAGTGGTAACCTCCAGAAGATGGTTCAGGATGGCACTTGTGGTCTGGGCCCCCTTCCCCTTTTAAACATCAAGACCCCTAGACAGCGGGGAAAGGAGGGCTTACAGATGCGGGGGCTCATCCAGAATTTTTTCTGTGACCCAGCAGGGTGTGAATCCCCGATTTTGGACCCAAGAGGGTCATCGGGATCAGCTGGCCCAAGTCTGGAAAGTGTGGCGCAGTTTCAGTGGTGTTGGGGCCTGCTTGGATTTTCTAGGCCTGCTTGCTCTCTCTCTCTCTCTCTCTCTCTCTCTCTCTCTCTCTCTCTCTCTGGTACCTCTGTGGTGAAAGGGATGGTCATGTGTATGAATTTGGAGGTTCTGATTGGCTGTTGGGTTACTGTGTTGAAGGGAGATAATGTGGAGGCACCATTTTGTGGAAGGAGTAAGAATGAAAGAGAGGAAGATGCAGAGGGACAGTTGGAGGCGTTGGAGAGCTGGACAGCTATGGTGGCAAGGAAGAAAACATTACTCACCTTAGTAATGTTGTTTCTTCTAATGGAGTCTTGCTGTATTCTGACTATTGCAGTGATCACCAACCTTTGAACTGCCCCGGAGAACAATGAGTTAACTTTCCATGCAGGGCATGGAATGCTGAGCTCGAGCTCGGTTGAAGCCTCTGTCTGCTGTTGTTTAAACACCAACCGTCAGATCTTTACGAGCTATACTCACTAGGCGTTCTGTGTGGAAACTGTAAAACTCACACTAGCCAACTGGCAACTAAATTTATTAAAAAGAGTTTTTTTTTTGTTTCAAAGCAAAGACACAAGTCAGGAAACCCAAAAAACAAAACACGACACACACCCAAAATAAAGGAGGGTGAGAAAGGGGCACCTCTAGGTGCCAACACTGCTCCTGCCCACCCACATCCCAAAAACCCAGGTTCTGAGAGGGGGAGGGGGGGTCAGAATACAGCAAGACTCCATTAGAAGAAACAACAATACTAAGGTGAGTAATTTTTTCTTCAAACAACATGAAGTCTTGCTATATTCTGACTATTGAAGACTACCAAGCAGTACCTCCATGGAGGAGGGACAGAACCTACTTTGGGAAAAGGCTCTGAAGTACTGCTGTGCCAAACTGAGCATCACTCCTAGCCTGGATATCCAGAGAGTAATGCTTGGTGAATGTATGGACTGTTTTCCAGGTGGCTGCTTAACAGATTTCTAAGATAGGAATATCCCTGGCAGCAGCCAGGAAAGCAGCTGTACCTCTAGTAGAGTGAGCCCTCAGGCCTGAGGGTGGGGTTCTACCGAATTTTTCATAGCAGAATTGTATACAAGAGACAATCCACCTGGCAATAGATCTTTTAATGGCAGGTTTGCCCTTAACTGACCTCTCCATAAGTGAGGAACAACTGGAGGGACTCAAACCTGTGAGCCTTGGTGCACTCTATGTAGTAGCTAAGGGCCCTTTTTAAGTCCAGGCTGTGCAACCTCCTCTCTCCAGAGGAGGAATGATCAGTGAAGAAAATAGAGAGAGAGGTAGACTGATTAAGGTGGAAGTCTGAAACCACCTTAGGCAAAAACTTCCTGTTAGTTCTTAGGACCACTTTATCTCTATGGAAAGAGATGAAATCAGGCTCCACTGACAGGGCTTGCAATTCACTGATATGCCTGGCAGAGGTAATAGTTACCAAAAACACAGTTTTCCAAGTCAAGTACTTAAGCACTGCAGAGGACAAAGGCTCAAAGGGGGGTTGCATAAGCTGAGCAATGCAAACATTAGGGTCCTAAGCAGGAGCAGGGTCCCTAAAGGGAGGATTTGTGTGCAGCAATCCCTTGAAGAATTTACAAAATACAGGATGGGCTGATAGAGGAGAGAGCTTGCCTACTGACAAGAAGGCAGAAACAGCTGCCAGATGCACTTTAAGTGTAGCTGGTCTAAGTCCCAAGCCATTAAGATGAACCATATATTCCAGGACTGTAGACAACCCAGCAGATTCTGGAGAAATATGCTTATTAGAGCACCAAACAGTGAACCTTTTCCATTTGGAGTTGTAAGTCTTTCTGGTGGAAGGCTTTCGAGAAGCCTTAAGGATATCCAGAGCCCCTTGAGAGAGGTGCAGATCAGCAAACTCTAACTCTTCAAGAGCCAGGCCTTGAGATTGAGAGATTTTAGGTTCAGATACCAAATCCTTCCCTGAGAGGATGTCAACAGATAGTAATTCCTGGGAAGAGATAGGGGAAGGTGGACTGCTAAGGACAGCAACAGTGGGTATCATGGCTGTCTGGCCCAGTCTGGAGCAATCAGAATCACTTTGCATGGTTGAGACCTGATCTTGACTAGCACTTTGAACAGGAGAGGGAAGTGGGGGGGAAGCATACAGGAACTTCCCTTCCCAATTCAGAACCAGAGCATCCAGGGGGACTGAGCCCAAGACTGGGGTCTGCAACAGAAGAGAGGAAGTTGGTGATTGTCTGGGGCTGCAAAAAGATCTATCTGTGGAGTGCCCCATCTGGAGAAAATCACTTTCAAAATTAGGGGATCTAGGGACCATTCGTGGTGGCCCTGAGATATCCTGCTGAGAGCATCTGCTAGGACATTGTACTTCCCTGGGAGGTGAACTGCTATCAGAGAGGTTTGCAGGGAATAGGGCAGAGACTACAACTTCATTGCTTCTGTGCACAAGGCTGTAGACTAAGTGCCTCCTTGCTTGTTGATGTACCACATTGTGGTGGTATTGTCTGTCCTGATCTGGACCACCTTGTTCTGTACAGATTTGGAAAAGGCTTGCAGTGCCAGAAACACTGCTCTGAGTTCCAAGAGATTGATGTGAAGCAGAGACTCTTGTGGTGACCACAGCCCATGGGTGGTAAGATCCATCAAGTGGGCTCCCCAGCCCAAGAGGGAGGCGTCTGTGGTGAGGATTAGAGAATGAGACTGAGCGACAAAAGAACTCCCTGTCTTAAATTGTCCTGATCCTGCCACCATTGCAAAGCCTGGATCAGGGTTCGAGTCACTGGGACTAGTTTGGTAAGGGAATCCTTTCTTTGGGACTAGAAGGCTCTCAAGTGGAACTGAATGTCCCTCATCTGGAATCTTGCCCCCTGGACCACTGCTGTAGAAGCTGCCATGTGGCCCAGGAGCTGCAGGAAGTGCCTTGCTGGTCGAGACACCTGAAGGGTGAAAGAAGAGGCCAGTTCTATAAGGGTCCTTGCCCTGTCCAGGGGAAGGAAGGCTTTTGCTCTTTTTGTATCCAGCTCTACCCCTATAAAGGTGAGGAGCTGTACTGGCTCGAGAACTGACTTTGGAAGGTTTTGGAGGAATCCTAAGGAAGTGAGCAGTTGCTGAGTCATTTGAAGATGTGACTTGACTTGGTCTGGAGACTGACCCACTATGAGCCAGTCGTCCAAGTATGGAAAGATGGAGATCTTTTTTCTCCTTAGGAAAGCAACCACTACTGCCAGGCACTTTGAACACCCTTGGGGCTGATGTTAGGCCAAAGGCATTGCTCTGAACTGATAGTGGCCTGAGGGCAACTCGAACCTGAGGTACTTTCTGTGGGAGCACCTGATGGGAATGTGAAATAGGCATCTTTGAGGTCCAGGGAGGCTAGCCAGTCCCCTGGCCTTAGAGAGGGCAGAATTATTCCCAGAGTCACCATTTTGAATTTTGGCTTAAAAGGTGCTTGTTTAGATATCTCAGATCCAGGATGGGCTGCCATTCTCCTGTCTTTTTGGGGGTTAGGAAGTACCTGGAGTACAATCCCTTGCCCCTGTGTAGGGTAGAAACCCTTTCTATGGCTCTGAGAGCCAAGGGGAAGAAACCTCTGACTCTAGGGCAAGGGTCTCTGATGGATTTGCAGGTGGAAAGGATCTGGTTCTCATCTTGGGAAATTTTTTGAAGCTGAGAACCAGTCCCTGGATTACTACTTCTAGGACTCACTTGTCTGATGTTAAAGACTTCCAGTCCTGGACAAAGTAAGCCAGCCTGCTCCCTACAGGTATTGGAGAATCGGCCCAGGCAGACCCATCAGGGTGTCTGCTTGGCAGGGGCTTTAGGCTGAGGGGTGGAAGCAGGCCTGCTCATACCCTGTCTGCCTCTCTCTCTAAAGAACCCCCTCTGAGCAAAAGCAGAAGAGGAGGCCTGGGCTTGGTAAAAGGGCCTTTGAAAGGGCCTGCCCCTGTCCCTGGAATGCTGCCTCTGAGGAGTGGCTTGCCTTTCTTTGGCCTGAGCACTCCTGTAGGTGGTCCTGTACTCGTCCATCTTCTTCATGTAGTTCTCTGTCTGCTCCCCAAACAGAGAATTACCAATGACAGGAATATCCATGGCCTTAGCCTGGGTATCCTGTGATAGGCTAGTACATCTGAGCCAAGCCATCCTCCAAAGGGCCACAGATGTAGCCATGACTCTAGATGAAACATCATTGGAGTCCACAGCAGCATGAAATTGCACCTTGGATGCCTCAATCCCATCTGCAGCCACCCACTCCAGCTCCTTGGCAAGCTGGTCAGGGGCTTGTTTAGCTAGAGCCAGCACAGTGTCCCACCTGGACTTCTGGTATCTAGCTGTGTAGGCCATATAGTTAGCCTGCCTGAGTCCCAAAGATGCTGCCATGTACTGTTTCTTTGCCATGGCATCAATCCTCCTGGAGCCCTTATCTGGGGGGTGTGAAGCCAAGGGAATATTTGCCTTATCACAGGCAGCAGCCTGCACTACCCCAACATGGCTGCATTGTTGGGAAAGGAGCTCCGTGTCCAAGCCTGAAAGGGTATACCTCTTGTCCATTCTTCTGTCCACAGGAGGTGTGGAATTAGGAGTTTTTAGAATTGTAAATGTCTGTTTCCCAAAAGATTTATGGAGGGGAATAAACAATCTCCTGGACTCTGGGATGTCCATCATCTCAGCAAAATCAGGCTCCTCCTGATCCTCTACTACTTCTTCCATAGGAAGCTGGAGGGTTTCAGCCACTTTCTTGTAAAATATAAAGTGGAAGGGGACTCAGAAAGCCTAGGAGGAGAAACACCTGAAGGTCTGTCTGGGGAGATGTCCGGGTCAATAGGCACATCCAGACTTTCATAATTACCATCATCATCATTATCTTCATACTCTCCCTCCTCCTCCGGTTCATAAAATTCTTCTAAAGTATAATCCAGAACCGGGGGAACCGACCGAACCGAGCCCCTGACAGATGGTGCCAGTTCGGCCGGAACTGAAGTTAGCGACTGAACTATCCTTATCGCGTTGGCTATTTCATCAGCGGTCGTAGAAAGAACTTGTGGATCTGAACCGAATCATTTTTCCCTTTTCTTTCTTTTAACTGGAACCGACTCCTCAGAATCAGTTCTCCTTTTGCCCGAAGAAGTTTCACCCTGGTCAGAGGGCACTCCTTCTGCTTTGGTCGGAACCGAACCGGGCTGGCCATCCGGGTCAACGGACTTCTCGCCTCCCTTTCCCGCAGTCTACCTACTCTTTTATCCAGGGTAGCTTTGGGAAAACTTTTACAAATTTGGCAGTCTGAATTGAGGTGGTCAAACCCCGGACAATAAACACAGGTGGTGTGGGGATCAGCCTTAGCAAAGGCTTCGCCACACACACTACAGTGCTGAAACCCAGTGGGCCCATTTTTTTTCTTGGGTTTCTCAGACATGGCCAGTCCTAAACACAACTTACCCTTTTTTCGGTAATCCACCAGGCAAGACACCCCTATCGGTTCCTGACCATGTTATGGATCTTGGAAAAAAACGTAATCAAATCCAGTTTTTTTAGAACCGATACGGACCGGTTACCACACTCTAATAAAGACAGACTTTTTTAACACAAATCTAATCAGTTCAAACTGAACCGATCCAATGTTTACAAGTTCCACACAGAAAACTCATACAAAACCTATCTAGTACTCACGGTACCACAGACAGAGACCTAAACCGACAGGTTCAGTAGCAGAAATTCGGTAGAAACCGAGTGAAAAAACGGCACTTTAACCGACTTTTTTGAACCGAGCGAAGGAGAAATCTACGGAGCAACTGTTCAGTGAGGCAGAATAAAGAATTTGACGGTTGGAGTTTAAACAACAGCAGACAGAGGCTTCAACCAAGCTCCAGCTCAGCGTTCCATGCCCAGCATGGAAAGTTAACTTTTTGTTCTCCGTGGCAGTTCAAAGGTTGGTGATCACTGCAATAGTCAGAATACAGCAAGACCTCATGTTGTTTGAATATGGCCTTAAGAATCAGATGGGGAATTTAGAAAACCAGATTCGATCTGCAAACCTCAGAAAAGTGGGAATGCCGGAACAGGTGGAGGGAGTTTATCTCTTGTCATTTCTACAGAATTGGTTGACAGATAAATTACAGCTGGAGTTTGCACCTCATTTGAAAGCCACCTACCGTGTTTCTCCCTGCTCCAAGCCTACCTCTCCCAATTACAGTAGGACCATCTTGGCAGTGACGGACAGTGTAGCTTCACGAGACTTACTCTTCTATGCATCCAGATGGTGCTCTCCCCTTCAGCATGACAGCAAGCCTGTACATATTTTTCCAGACCTCAGCTATGCCACTCGTACAAGAAGAAAGCAGTTTGATGCTTACGACAACAACTTAAGAGCTCTCAGGATTGTTAACTCATTTCTGTTCCCGGCTCAGCTCTGTATCTTGTACCGAGGTAAGATTTTTCAATTCACTGATCCAGCAGCTGTGGGGAAATGGGCTGTAAAAACAGCAAAAGATTTTGAACAAAAAGCAGACAAACTGGCAGAAGAAGCCTCTGAAAAATGATTATCATGTGACTGTACTTTTTAAAGCTTAAATCACTAGTAGTGGCAGCGCTCTCCAAATCTCTATACTGCCTTTTCATATATATTAATTGGTGGGAGATAGGGTCACTTAGTTGACTGGTTAGCACATTTAATGGGAACATTACTGTTTAAAAGATTAGCATATTGCTGGAATTATGGCATTACTACATGTTGCTCCTAAAATGGCGCTGAAGGTTTCTTCTTTTTTTTTTTTTGTTAACTTTATTTCCCTCCAGTCACAGCTCCGCGGAGCCTCTCCTGGGCATCCTGCCCATATTCTGCCCACCTGAGGCCCCCTCGACCTATGCCTCCCCCCCTTGCAACCAGCACCCCTGGCTTAACCTTTCCAGGGTGTGGTCGCCCCTCCTCGTTGGGTGCTCTTACATGTCAGTCTCTGGCTGCAGGTGAGGGCCTAGGCAGAGGAACTGGAAGGCCAGGCGAGGTGGACCCAGCAGAGGGCATGGGGGACAGGTGCTGTCACCTACCCCACAGATCCGGTTGTTTCCCTGTTCTGGTGACCTCCTCCCCCTCCCTTGCATGTGTACACCTGATGCTGCGGGCGCACGGCACCCTGCCTGCGTCAGTCATGCTGTACTATGTGCAGCCCATGCACTGCAGCACCCCCACTCTCCACCGGGAGCCGCTGGTGTGCCAGACTATCCCCCGCCCTCCCCCCAGGGGAGGAGAGCAGCCTCGTGGGTGCTCAATCCTCTCCCCAGCCCTGCCGACCCCTGGCGCCCGAGCTCACTCCCAAACTTGGGTCGCCTTCATGGCGTGAGGTGTGGCATCCAGCACCTCAACCCTCAGCTCCACTGGGCCGTGAAGGCTACTTCTTGAGACTCCATTTTGTTTTTTCTCCCACTATGGCAGTAATAGACATGCGCTGTTCACTGCTTATCAGTTTAATAACGCCGGGTACAGTTTGTATAAATTGCTGCCCATACCATCTTTTAATTATCTTATGGCATAAGCATAAGTTTATAGCTCTGTGCTAGACAGTTTCTTGTTTAAATTTTAAAACTTCCCAAGTTAAGTGGTTGGGAAGTAGTAAGTACTGTTTGGCTAGTGTTCGTTATATTTGGAAGCCTAGGGGATTCAACATCTGGGTTATAGTTACATAGTAGTTGTCGGCAGAAAAGGACCTCCAGGTCCATCCAGTCTGCTCTGGTTTAGTTTTAAGGAATGTCTTGCTTCTTTCCATCATATCCTGCTGGACCTATTTCTATTCTTCCCTTCTGTCCTAGTCTCAGTAGTCCCCTGTGTCTATCCCATTCATGCTTGAATGCCCCCAGGGTTTTTGCCTCCACCACTTTCTCTGGTAGCCTGTTCCAGGGTTAAACTTCCCTCTCCGTAAAGAAGTACTTCCTCACATTGCCTTTGAGTCTCCCCCCTTCTAGCCACATATTGTGACCCCTAGTCCTAGATCTCATTCTTTTCTGCGGCTATCTGGTCTCCCCTACCTTATTTATTCCTCTGGCATACTTGACCGTTTCTGTCATGTCCCCGCATCCCCTTTTATCTCCACTGAGTACATATTTAATTCCCTGAGCATTTCCTCATAATTTGTTTGATGCATGTCCTGGACCATTTTGTTTGCTCCTCTGCACTGCCTCCACCTGGTTGATATATTTTCTGAGATGGGGCCTCCAGAACTGGACACAATACTCGAGGTGTGGCCTCACCAATGACCTACAGTATATAGGGGCAAATTACTTCCCTCTTTCTACTTGTTATTCCTCTCCCAGTGCATCCCCGCATCCTGCTTACCTTACCCACTGCTTTACCACACTGACTAGACACCTTGAGGTCCTCTGTTACCATGATTCATAGGTCCCTTTCCTGGTTAGTTGTTGCCATTTCTTCCCCTCCTTGTTGGTAAGTTGCCCCTGGGTTCCTGTGCCCCATGTCCATAACCTTACATTTTTTTAGTATTAAACCCCAACTGCCATACCTTTGACCATTCCTCCAGTTTGTTGAAAGAGCTGCTGACACCATCTGGCCAAAAGTGCTACATTGCAGAGTTAGAATAAGCATATCTACAGTAAATCTCATACCAAAAAGTAGATTTCTATGTTACTTCATTTTAAAGTTATTAGCCATTTTGTAACCCTAATTTCACTACCTGTTCAAAGAAAGCCTGTCCCAGTGAAGAGCTGCTGCTGATGTTATCTAGGGACCTTACAGTTTATCCTTCCATGTCAGCAAGCTTATATGAAATGTTTCTCTAAAGCTGTAATGATCGTGTGCAATGGTTTTCATACGTAAAACAGGCAGCATGAGTTAGTAAACATTGCTTTAACAACTTTGTGTTTCAGGCTTTATAACAAAGCTGACAATATTTTGTCTGGATGCCTTTTTATTGAGGTCCTTTTGCTGAATGTTGGATCATAGCACACTGTGAGTTTTGCTGACTGAATAAGGCCCTGTTCACACTGCAGCCCCGAAAACCCTTCTGTAATGTTACAGAGGGTCTAAACCGCATCGGTAATGGCGTGCATTTACACTGGTAATGTTACAGGAGGCATTTTCGTAACCGTTGTTGTTATGAAACCGGTCCCGCCCTGGGACCGTTACCGGAGGTAGTGTGGACTGCCGGTAACGGTCCCCTGCAGGGCACAAAGCACAGCGCGAGCTGCATTGTGGGATCGGGCACCGCTGTAACGGTCGCCCGGATCCCGATGTGTGGACCGCGGTGCCGGTCCCGTAACGGACACCGCCGAGGTGTGGACGCACTGCACCGCTCCACAGCCATGACGGATTGCATCCGTTACCAGGCACAAGCGGTGTAGTGTGGACGGGGGCCTTAGTTTCTGATGAAAGGCTGAGCTCATTCACACCTATCAGTCAATTGAGGCAACTTCTAAGAATGGCAATTTAAAACAATTATTCCATCTACTTGTTAATGGGAGTGGAGCAGACTCATCTATGCTGTACTCTAAATTACAATGATCATTCTATCAGAGCTAGCACTTCCACCCCTAGTAGGAATTAACACATAGAAGGCCCATATTAAAACATAAAGCAGACAATGACAAACATCAATAAAATTAGTAGCACTCTAACTGGCTTCAGCAGTCTGGAGGCATGCTATCTTAATATCCAGCAACCCAGGTGAAATAGGCCACACAAAAACAGTACTGAATAATACAATTATATCAACTTTGTTACAAAACCTGGAACATATGTAGTATTTATAGCAATGTTTACTGACTGGTGATGTCTGTTTTACTTGCAAAAACCATTGCACATAATCTTTACAACTTTGGAGAAATGGGTCTTATAAGCTTGCTGACAGTCATTACTAGACTTTGAGCTCCCTACATGACATCATCAGCAGCTCTTTACTGACACCTGCTTTTATTGCACAGGTAGTGCAATCAAAGTTACAAAATTTCTAATAACTTTAAAACCAAGTAACGTCAAAATCTAGTGTTTGGTATGAGATTTACTGGGAGTATGCTTATTTGGATTCTGCAATGTAGCACTTTTGGAATCAGTGGCTCTTTAAGTCCCTTCTCATCCTGTCCACTCCCTCTTGTGTGTCCACCCTGTTGCTGATCTTTGTGTCATCTGCAAACAGGCATACTTTCCCTTCCAGTCCATCTGCAATGTTTCCAATGAATACATTGAATAGTAATGGCCCCAGAACTGACCCCTGTGGTATCACACTTGTCACCTCCCTCTCTTCTGATCTCCCCCCATTCACTACTACACTCTGGCTCCTGTTGCTTAGCCAGTTCTGCACCCACATCACCACCCTTGCACCCACCCCTAGACTGTTCAACTTGTTGACTAATCTCCCATGTGGGACTGTATCAAAGGCCTTCCTGAAATCTAAGTAGGCCACATCCACTGCTCCCCCCGGACCAAGACTCTCATCACCCAGTCGAAAAACTCGATTAGGTTAGTTTGGCATGATCTCCCCCCTCCGGAACCCATGCTGTCTTGGATCTTGCAGTTTATTAGTAGTCAGGTATGCCACCATCCTTTCCCTTATTACGAACATATGAAAATGCCAGCAGAAGCAGGCCTCACGGTCTATCAAGTCTGCTAGAGTGTGCAGCTAGCACCTTATAATGCTGCTGCCCCTCCCTTCTCCCCATCTTATTACCCCTTACTCTTACTCTATCCCAACCCCTCTTGAAGCTGTCTACCATCTTGCAGACCACTACCTCATCCGTCAAGCAGTTCCATTTGCCCATCACTCTTTCCGTGAAAAAATGTCTCCTTATCTCTCTCCTGAATCTACCCCCCCCCCCCAATCTCAGTTGGTGTCCTCTTATGTCCCTCCCCCTTTCTCCTCTGGAAAATCCTCTCTGTATTAGTCTTGTTTGTTCCCTTCAGGTACTTAAAAGTCTCAATCATATCTCCCCTGTCCCTCCTCTCTTCCAAAGAGTATATATTCGACTCCCCTAGCCTTTCCTCATATGGCTTGCCCTCCAATCCCTGGATCATCTTTGTAGCTCTATACTGTACCCCTTCCAACAATCTGATCTTCTTCTTCAGGAACGGGTGCCAGTATTGCATGCAGTACTCCAGGTGGGGCCCGACCAGCGACCTATACAGGGGCAGGATAACCTCCTTACTCCTGGAGGAGATCCCTCTAGTTATACACTCCAGCATTTTGTTGGCTTTTGCCGCCACCCTTCTGCATTGAACAGAGTTGTTCATGCTCCCTGTTATGATCACCCCTAGGTCCTTTTCTTCTGTGGCGCAACCCAACTGCACCCCATTTAATAGATAATCCCTCCCTTGGTTTCGGGCTTGGAAGTGCAGAACCTTGCACTTCTTGGCATTGAACCCCAGCTGCCATTTATCTACCAGCTCCTGCAGCTTATTCAGGTCCTTCTGCAACCTCTTCCCCCCTCCATGTCATCTACCACAGCGCCCATCTTGGTGTCATCTGCAAACAGACTGATTTTGCTTCAGATCCCATTCAAGATATCTGCAAAGAAAATCCTAAACAGTACTGGTCCCAGCACAGATCCCTGTGGTACCCCACTCATCACTGCTCTTAGTGCTGAGTGTTCCCCCAACCACCACCACCCTTTGCTGTCTCCCCCTCAGCCAGTTACTGATCCAGGTCACCATTTTTAGTCCTGCCCCCACATACTCCAGCTTCCCACCCCCATTCTCCCATGTGGCACGGAATCAAAGGCCTTACTGAAGTCCAAGCACAGGACGTCCACAGCATGGCCCTTGTCCAGTTACTGTGTCACCCAGTTATAGAACTCTACCATGTTTGTCTGGCACGATCTGCCCACGACAAACCTGTGTTGCTGGTCATCCTGGATACCATTTACCTCCAAGAAGCTCACGAGCCTCTCCTTTAGGATGGGCTCCATGAGTTTGCCAATGATTGAGGTGAGGCTCACTGGCCTGTAGTTCCCTGGTTCATCCTTTGGCCCACATTTATGGATGGGCACCATGTGGGCCATCCTCCAGTCCTGTGGTACACATCCTGTTTCCAGAGAAGTATTGAACAGGGACCTTTGCTAGCTCCCTCAGTACCCTAGGGTGAATGCCATCCAGCCCAGGTGCTTTGTCCACTCTTAATGCCCTCAACCCCTCCAGCACCCTGCCCTCTGTAATCCCTACATCTGTCGTCCTCTCCCTCCCTTTACCTACCCCCCCACTTGACTGAGGTATTTGCCCCCCCTTCTCCTGCGTGAACACAGAGCAGAAGTACTCATTCAGTGCCTCTGCCTGCTCCGTCCCATCTCCACCCACCCCCCATCTTTCTTAATCCTCACAAGCTGGTCTTTGCTTCTCCTTTTCTTGCCTATGTAACAGAAGAAGTCTTGTTCCCCCTCTTTTGATCCCCTGCGCCAGTCTCAGCTCTCTAGATGCTTTGGCCCCCCTGACTAGTCTGGTGACCTTCCTAGACTTTTCTCTGTAAACATCTTTATCTTCTCCCCTCTGCTCCCTGTTTTCCTATACTTCCGAAATGCCGCCCTCTCAGCTCGCACCCCTTCCCTGACCTCCGGTAACAGCCAACTGGGTTTCTTTGCCCTGCCCTTCTTGTTTTTTTTCCTAGTACAGGTCTCTCTTGCCTCCACCAGCCCTCCCCTTATTATATTCCGTTTCTGATCTGTATCCATGTGTTGCTGGATGTTTGCCAGGTGCTTGCTCCGAATTTCTCCCATCATCCGCCGCCCTAAACTCAACCACCCTTGTACCCGTCTCCATGTCTCCATTACCTTCCCCACAACCAAAGTCAGGCTTACTGGCCTACAGTTTCCCGCCTCTTCCCTGCTCCCACTCTTGTGGATTGGCACCACATCTACCCTTATCCAATCTCCTGGTACTATCCCTATATCCAAGGATGGAGTGAACAGGGCTGCCAGGGCGCAGCCAGTTCTTTCCTCAGTTCTTTTAGTATCCTTGGTTGTACCCCGTCAGGTCCCATAGCCTTGTCCACTCTTAATTTCTCCAGTTCTTTAAGTACCCTGTCCTCTGTAAAGGGGCTCGTGTCCACCCCCCATCACTTCGTTACTTTCTCCTTTATCTGTGGACCATCTCCCTCCTCTTCCTTCGTGAATACTGAGCAGAAATACTTGTTCAGTATGTGTGCCTTCTTCTGGCCTTCCTCCACACATTCACCCCTCCCCCTTGTTTCTCACTATTCCCTACCTTATTTTTTCTTCTTTCACTGACGTCTCTGTAAAATGTTTTTCCCCTTTCTCACTGACTTTGCTGTGTTCTCTTCTGTGAGAGCCTTTGCCTCCCTGATCCCTTCTGCTGCTTTTCTTTTGCTCCTGTACACTTCCCTGTTCTGTTCCCCCTGTGTTGTTTTATACTGCTTGAAGGCTATTCTTTTTGCTCAGAGCCCCTCAGCTAATTTTTGTGAGAACCAAAGTGGTCTCTTCCTCCTCTTATTCTTCAATACCTGTCTAATACATAGGCTCACAACTTCTTCTAATGCCTCCCTAATTTTCTTCCACCTTTCCTCTACCCCCTCCCCATTCTGTATCTTTGCCAGAGCGCTATTAACTCCCTCCCCAATTTTCCTAAAGTCCACCCTCCTGAAATCTAGAGCCTTTGTTTCATTTATTTTATTTTATTTATTTGAGTTTTGGTGACCGGGTAGGACCACTGAGACAATGACAGTCCCTTTTTCAGGGTCGATCCGGGGTCATACATGGTACAGTATAGCAGTGCATTTATACAGGGAGTCAGTGCATTACAGTATCAGATTCAACATACTTTGTACAGCAGATACGAAACTGTACAGCTAGTTATGTTCACCATATTTATATATCTAAATTCTATATACATTAGGATTTTTCAACTATACATGTGCATTAGAATGTCACACTTTGTTCACAATAAGAAAGGGGAGAGTAGAAACATTGACGGCAGATAAGGACCGCCTGGCCCACCTAGTCTGCCTATTTCCCTACCTAGAGGATAAGCTGCAGATCCTATTTAACCAACAGCTTATTTCTTCCTACCCCCCACAAAAATTGCCTTATGTCTGTCCCATGCATTCTTGAATTCTCCCACAGTTTCAGACCCCACAACCTCCTCAGGAAGGCTGTTCCATGTGTCCACCACACCACCCTCTCTGTGAAAAAATACTTCCTCACATTGCCCCTGAGCCGTCCCCCCTCTATCTTCAAATCGTGTCTCCTTGTTCTTGCACATCTCTTTTTCTGAAAGATGCTACCCTCTTGGACTTTGTTGATTCCACTGATGTACTTAAACGTTTCTATCATGTCCCCCCTCTCCCTCCTTTCCTCAAGGGTATACATATTAAGCTCTTTTAGCCTCTCCTCATATGGCTTCTCTTCAGACCCTGCACCATTTTAGTTGCCTTCCTCTGAACTGCCTCCATCCTGTCTATGTCCTTGCAGAGATGGGGTCTCCAGAACTGGACACAGTACTCCAAATGGGGTCTCACTAACTGTCTCTACAGGGGGATAACAACTTCCTGTTTTCTGCTGGTGATGCCTCTCCCTATACATCCCAGTATCCCCCCAGCCCTCCCTACTGCCTTCTCACATTGCTTGCCAACCTTAAGGTCATCTGATATGATTACCCCCAGGTCCCTTTCTATTTTTGTTGTTGTTACTACCTCCCCCCCATTGTGTAATCTTCCCCTGGGTTTTTGTTTTCCAGGTGCATTACTTTGCACTTCTTTGCATTGAATCCAAGCTGCCATATTTCTGACAATTCCTCCAACCTTGCCAAGTCCCTTCTCATCCTTTCCACACCTCCTTGTGTATCAATCCTGTTGTAGATCTTTGTGTCATCTGCAAAGAGGCATACTTTTCCTTCCAGTCCCTCTGCAATGTCACTTATAAAGACATTAAAAAGGACTGGACCCAGTACTGAACCCTATGGTGCCCACTAGTAACCCCTCTTTCTTCAGAGTGGACTCCATTTACAATTACCTTCTGTATCCTGTTGTTCAGCCAATGTTTTACCCAGGCTACCACCCTAGGACCCACTCCAAGGCTGGTTAATTTGACTACTAATCTTTTGTGTGGGACTGTGTCAAATGCCTTGCTAAAGTTTAGGTAGGCCATGTCCACAGCCCCTCCCTCGTCTACTACTTTGGTCACCCAGTCAAAGAAATCAATTAGATTCGTCTGACATGACCTTCCCGCTGTGAACCCATGCTGCCTTTGCTCCTGTGCCCCACTGGCCTCTAGGTACTCAACAATTCTTTCCTTCAGAAGTGATTCCATCACTTTCCCTACCACAAAGGTAAAACTGACAGGTCTGTAGTTTCCTGTCTCTGTCTTGCTCCTACTTTTGTGGAGGGGAATCACATCAGCCTTCTTCCAGTCCTCAGGTACCGCACCATCCTCCCATGATTTGTTATAAAGGGTTGTCAGTGGTGTCAATAGTTCTCTGCCTAATTCTTTGAGAATTCTGGGGTGAATTCCATCTGGCCCCATTGCTTTGTCCACCTTCAGTTTTAGGAGTTCTTTCAGAACCCTTTCTTCTGTGAAAGGACTGGGATCGACCCCTCTCTCCAGAGTGCTTCTGTTAATTGGATTAGGCACCTCCCCCACTTCCTCTTTTGTGAATACTGAACAGAAGTATTCATTCAATATCCCTGCTTTTTCACTGTCCCTCTCTGCCCACCCACCATCCATTCTACTCAGTCTCACTATCCCTCCCTTTGTCTTTCTACGCTCCCTGATATATCTATAAAAGGTTCTATCCCCCTTCTTAACCAAGTTGGCTATCTTTTCCTCAGTTTGGGCCTTTGCTATTCTGACTACGTTCCCTGTTTCCTTCTGCCTTAACTGGTACAGTTCTCTGTCCTGCTCCTTCTGTGTTTCCTTATATTTGCTAAATGCTATCGTTTTGTCCCTAACCTTCACCGCCACTTCTTTTGAGAACCATAGTGACTTTTTCTTTCATTTTGATTTGTTTAATTGCTTCACACAAAGGCTTGCTGCCTCTGTGATGGCAGTTTTGATATTTCCCCATCATTGCTCCACCCCTCCTTCTAGCCTGTTTGCTAGTGCTTTTCTAAGGCACTCTCCCATCTTGCCAAAGTCAGCCATCCTGAAGTCCAGAACCCTCAATTTTGTATGGCTTGACTCTGTAGCTGAGTTTATCATGAACCACACTGTTTGGTGATCACTTGTTCACAAATGGCTACCCACTTCTAGATCTGAGATCCTTTCACTGTCCCCATTTGAGAGTACGAGGTCTAAGATTGCTCCCTCGTGAGTGGGTTCCGAAACTAGCTGTCTGAGGCATGCCACCTGAAGGGCATTAAGAATGGCCCTGCTTTTGGATGTGGCTGCAGCAAGGAATGCTCCAGTTAACACATCTGGCATATTAAGGTCCCCTAACAACAGTATCTCCCCTTTCTCTGCCATCCTAAGTATGCCTTCTATCATATCCTTGTTCATTCCCTGCCCCTGACATGGGGGGGTCTGTATACAACCCCTGTGCGGATTGTGGTGCCATTTCCAGTCTCTAAGGTGACCCACAGTGCCTACTCTCCTCCCTGTTTACTGTTTTGTTCAGTTGTTTTTATCTCTTCCCTTATATATAGAGCTACTCCTCCCCCTTCTGCCCTCCCTGTCTCTCCTGTAGGTTGTGTACCCTGGTATGTTAACATCCCAGTCATGGTTCTCTGTGTACCATGTTTCTGTGACTGCTACGATATCCAGGCATCCCACTTCCATCAAGGCCACTGGTTCAGGAGCTTGTTGCCCAGACTACGGGCGTTGGTACTCATTACCCTCCATTTCTTGATGGCCTTACCCTTTTTGCCCCATCCCTGTCCTTATTGCATTTGTCACTTTCTCCATTTACCCTCGTTCTCCTATTGACATCTCTATGTTGGTGTCTACCTCACTTAGTACCCTGATTTTTTGAGGGCTACGATTTCCCTGCTCCTTTCAGTACTTCCCCTTGGCTAGATTTTAATGCTTGCCAATGAAGGCTAAACCTATCACCTAGGATCCTGGTTCCCCTCTGGACCGATGCAGACCATCACGCCAGTATAGGTCTGCATCCATCCAGGTGGACCCCCAGTCACCAATGAATCCAAATCCCTGAGCTCTGCACCAGTTTTTCAACCATTGATTGAATCCCATGGTGTGGAGCACCCTAGCCTCATCTGTGCCATAGACAGGCAGCACCTCCGAGAAGGTTACTGTGTGTGCTACTTGTCTAAGGCCCCTCCCCATCTCCACAAATGCGTCTTGCACTGCTCAGATCCCTTTCTTAGCCAGGTCATTTGTCCCTAGGTGGACAATGACATCCAGCTCCCTCCCCTGTGCAGCTGCTCCTCTGATCCTGAGGATTAGCTCCCTGTCCCTCCAAGCCATGGTGCCAGGCAGGCACTTTACCTCCTTCTCCCCTTCCTCCCCCAGTTCTACCTTCCTAACAATGGAGTCCCCCACCAGGAGTTGCTTCCTTCCCCTGTGGGGTCCCATGTCACCCTCCTGTGGGTCTCCTTTGTGGAGATTCCCAGCATCCTCCTTGGTCTCCACTGTGGGTGCCTCCATAGAGGAACCACACTTTTCCAAAACGTCATAGAAATTGTGGAGAGGTACAACTGGAGGGATGCACCTCTGTTCTACCACCCTCTCCCTCCCTGAGCCCACTGTGGACCAACCACTCCTCTTTCTTGGCAACCTCTGAGGCAACGGCAGTGACTCTGGTGGTCCCTGGGTGGGAGAGGAGGTCCCACAAATCCTGGCCAACTCAGCCTGGAGATGAGCAACCTCCTCCCTCAGCCCAGAGAGGTGCCTGCAGATGGGACAACACTGCATCCTCCAGAACGTCTCCCAGAAGACTGCTGCTCCACAGCCACTGCACTGCACCACTCCCATCATGTCTTTTTTTTCCTGGCCCCCTAACTGTTGTTTGGAATACTTGCTCTTTCCTCTATTTGGTTATTTTCTTTTTTTTTTTTCTTTTTTCTTCCCCTGCTTACTTACTGCCTCTGTGCCCTTTTAGCTCCTGATCTTCCTGTTCTAAGACAAGAAGTTCCTATATTTCTCAGTAGTCTCCTTACTTGCTCAGAGTCAGACCTCCAGCAGCTGGGGGGACGGAGAGCTACTCCTGCCCTTCTAGAATGGTGAGTCTTGGGCCCAGTAGGGCTGATGAAAGGGGGGAGGGGAGAGGTGGTATGGGTCAGAGGTCAGGTGAGGGGGAGGTTGGGAACTTCAGCAGAAGCAGAGGCAGAAGGGAGAGGCAGTGAGATAGGCATACAGACTTGGACTTGAAAAGGGGAAGAGAAGGACAAGTCAGGATGTGGCGAGGTAGGGCGTTCCAATCAGAGACAGCAGCAAATCAGAAGGACCTCCTGGAGAGGGATAGATGTAGATTGGGTGGGACTAGCAGGGGAAGGGAGGAGGAGCGTAGGGTGCGAGATGCCTGACAGAGGTGGATCGGATCCCTAAGGCAGGGTGGAGTAAAGAGGTGGACAAGTTTAAACACTAAGCACATGGAGAAATACTTCAATTTAGGTTCGTAAGGCAACCAACCTAGAGAGGAGAGGACGTCACAGTGGTGTGAATATGAGTTAGCCCCCAAGGCGAACCTACCAATCCTGTGGTAAGCCTGGGAGAGGATGGAGAGTGATGAGGTAGTAGCAGAGCATAGCAGGGGGCACCATATGTTAGGAGGGGCGTAAGAGACGAGAAGGCAATTCTTAGGCAGGAAGCAGAGATGAGATATGGGTGTATTCGGTAGAGCAGACCAAGCTTCAGCTGCATATGTTTAACTATATTGGAGATGTGAATGTTGAAAGAGAGCAACGGGTCCAGGGTGAATCCCAAGTATTTGAAGGATGGTACTGTCTCCAAGGTATCTCCCATGATCGATGTTATGTTAAGAGTGGGAGGAGCATACTTGCTGGTAGAACGGGTGGAGAAGAGCATACATTTAGTTTTCCTGGTATTTAGAACAAGCTGTTTGCAGTGGAACCAGTCCTCAAGGGAGGCAAAGTCAGTGGCAAGTTCTAGATTGATTTGGTCAAGGTATGGTGATGACCGGTAGATAATTGCATTATCTGCATAAAGATGTACCGTGACACCACCACAAAATCGAGGGAGGTCGTTTATGAAGAGTGAGAACAATAATGGCCCCAGAATGGATCCCTGTGGCATGCCATGGGTTATCGGCCTAAGTTCTGAAAGGGAGCCGTCCCATTTAACTCTTTGGGAGCGGCCAGATAGGTAACTTCTTGCCCAATTTTGAGCACTTTTATCCAGACCTATGACATGTAGTTGGTGGAGCAGGAGATCATGGTTTACCAGGTCAAATGTTTTAGTGAGGTCAACGAAGATGGCACCAGTGGCATAGCCCTTATCCATAGCATGAAATATATATGTTGTCACTTTTATCAGGGCCATTAGAGTGCTGTGATTCCTTCTGAAACTGTGTTGATGGGGGGATATTAGGTAATGAAATTCCAGGTAGTCCTGCAGGTGATTATAAAGAATACGCTCCTGTATCTTCGCTAAATGGCAGAGGAGGGATATGGATCTATAGTTGTCAACAACAGTACTGAACCCCCCCTTGTGTACTGGGACTACCACAGCCACCTTCCATTTATCAGGTACCGAGCTGGTGATGAAAGATTGGTTGAATAGGTCCCTAATGGGGGGAGCAAGGGTAGGGGCACCCAATTTTAGAAATTTTGCCTCAGGGGAGTCATGTCCAAATGAGCTCTCAGGATTCAGTTGAGAGAAAGAAGCTTCTGGACCTCTTTGAGAGTGGCACGTTTTAGGTGGAACTCGGGGCGGCCGGCAAGGGTAGTTGAGGGCAGCAGGACAGTGTTAGGAGAGTAGGTGGTATGGAAGAGCGAGGTATATTTGTGCAGATCTGTAAAAAATTAATTGAAGCTGGAGACAATGAAAGTAGAGTCAGTAAGATCTGATCCGTTGGCATGGACTGAGCTTGGGGTATTCCTGCTTTTCCTTTTAATAAGGAGTTTACTTGTTGCCAGAATTTGTTTGGGTTGCAGAGGTGTTCCGTTTGAAGGGATTTAAAGTGGAAGCGTTTGGCTTTGTGCAGGGAATGTTTGCATTTGTTCCTGAGGTGTCTATATGTTTGCCAGTCTGAGGGGAGGTCACTTTTTTTGTAAGCCCTCCGCGCATTATTACAGTGCGACATGAGCATCTGAATCTCCTTGGAGAGCCACGGAGCCTTGACACCCTTGGACCTGCACTTTTTCAGAGGTGCATGTTGGTTAACTAATTGACTGAAGATTGTGATAAAGAAATCTAGGGCAAGGTTGATATCTGGGAGCGAGTTAATGGGTCGCCAGTCAGAACTGTTGATGGAGGTGGTAAAGCTGTCGAACCAAGACATGTCGCGGACTAGGGGTATCCTGGGAGGGGGGTTAGGACAGTTGTTTCTCCACTCACAAAAAGTGGGGGACTGATCGCTTATGCAGTCAGGGAGTACACCTGCAGCTCTGATCCTTAGTGGCAAGTTAGTGACCATCCAGTCAAGTAACATGTGTTTGCCAGACTTAGTGTTGATTCGTGTAGGGTGCTGGATAAGTTGAGTTAGGCAGGAGTCAGCCATTGTGGCGTGCACTTTTACAGCATCTGGTTGAAGCCAATCTTGGTTAAAGTCCCCACAGAGAATGAGGTCATGTCCAGGGAGATTAGTTAGGGAAGCTAGGAGTGAGGATAGGCCGGAGGAAGCTTGACTAGGGGGCACGTAAACACACCCGATTATTAGTTTTTTTACATTTCCGAGAGTTAGGGAGGCAAAGAGAGATTCTTTGGGGGGTTCCCTCCCACCAGGATCAGGGAGCTCGGTGACGTCTAGATTAGACCTGAAGGATAGGAGTACACCATCACCCCTCTTACCTATCCTGTCCTTTCTGAGACAGCTGTAATCGGGTAAGGACACCTCATGCTGCTTAATGGCTGGTTTGAGCCAAGTTTCAGATATGCACAGTACATCAGGTGCCATCTGCAAGACCCAGGCTTCTAGTTCCACCATTTTAGGGTGTATACCACGGATGTTCATGTGTACAATTCGCAGCCCCTTTATCAGGGGTATAGATATGTATATGGGTGGGTTAGGAGCATTACCAGAGGGCCCAGGGTTGGTCTCAATATCACCAGCACAGACAAGCAGCAAGAGGGTGCAGAAATGAGGTCCAGGTGATAAGAGCATACTTAGGTCTGTTAGGCCATAAGGTATGCAGAGACGTTTTTGAAGCTAGAGCCCCATTAGTGCAGTGTTCCGTTTTGGGAGGCATGGGATGTAGAGGTGCACATAAGAGGATTCAGGCCATAGGTGGTGGGGGGGATGTGAGCTGTTTCAAGAGGTATGCCGTATGGCCCTGGCAATAATCTGGTCAATGCAGCAACTTAGGAGAATCAGGCTTGACAAGGAGGCCAGAAGATATAGGCTTTTCATGATTGTGTCAATTGGTCAGCTGGTGAGGCAGGTGGAATATAGATTGGTATTGGTGTCCAAGTTTGGTATGGGTAGAGCCAGACAAGGGGACACAGGATAGTAGATAAAGAAGTATGAAAGGTGCAGACAAGAGAACTGGGGTGGAGTAGCCAATAGACAGTGAGAGGCCAGGGCCTAACGCCAGTTGAATAGAGGCGCAGTCAGGGGTGGGTGGGTGGGAAGAAAATACAGTTAAAGTAATGATCCTCAGAGTGCACTGTGCAGATGCTTAGTAAGTTTGAAAATTATCCTGACACAGATGCTGGCAGGTAGATGGCCAATCACTGGGAGAGTCATGGGTGCTGTGGCCAATCCTGTGCGTAGGGTGAAGCCCTGTAAACAATCGCTGTTCAGGCAGGTTCCCCAAGGCTAGTAGGCAGCTTACCAGACTGAGTGGAGCTTCAGGCGAGCACAGCAGGGTTTCGCGGTTGGCTGGCTTCCCCAGCCACAGCCGCCGGAGCAGAGAGGAGCGGTCGGCCCAGTCACAGACACCGAACTGAGTGGAGCTTTAGGTGGGCAGAGCAGGGGTTTGCGGTCGGCTGGTTTCCCCAGCTGCAGCCACCAGAGCAGAGATGAACGGTTAGCCCAGTCATGGGCACTGGAATGAGTGGAGCTTCGGGCAGGCAGAGCAGGGGTTCACGGTAGGCTGATTTCCCCAGCCGCAGCTGCTGGAGCAGAAAGAAGCAGTCAGCCCAGACGTGGGCACTGGACTGAGTGGAGCTTCAGGTGGACAGAGCAGGGGTTCGCAGTCGGCTGGTTTCCCCAGCCACAGCCGCCAGAGCAGAGAGGAGCGGTTGGCCCAGTCACAGACACTGGACTGAGTGGCGCTTCAGGCATGCAGAGTAGGGGTTCGCAGTTCGCTGATTTCCACAGATGCAGCTGCCAGAGCAGAGAGGCGTGGTCGGCCCAGTCACAGGCACCAGACAGAATGGAGCTTCAGGCGGGCAGAGCAGGGGTTCGCGGTCGGCTGGTTTCTCCAGCTGCAGCCACCGGAGCAGAGAGGAGCGCTTGGCCCAGTCACGGGCACCGGACTGAGTGGAGCTTCAGGCGGGCAGAGCAGGGGTTCGCGATCGGCTGGTTTCCCCAGCCGCAGCTGCCGGAGCAGAGAGGAGCGGTTGGTCCAGTCATGGGCACCTGGGAACAGTTTTGGTGTGGAATGCTTGTGGCCCAATACTTAACTCAAAGTGTATTGTTTTGTGATCACTCTCCCTAAGGGGGTCCCCCACTGTGACTCTGGTCACACTGTCTCTGTTTGACAATACCAGGTCTAGTGTGGCCCCCTCCCGTGTAGGTTGATCTACGAGCTGTCTCAGCAATGCCCCATGCAGCTCCTCCAGGACCTTCCTACTCCTACTAGATGATGCTACTGGGATACTCCATTCCACATCAGGCATGTTGAAATCCTCCATCAGTATCACCTCCCCTCTGTTGGACATCTCCCTGATGGCTTTCCCCATTTTTTTTTTTAAATTCAACTTCTTTATTGATATAATGCCTTGGCACAGAATATATAACCAGGACAGGTGTACCGCACATTAATAACAACCAAAATGGCTGAAAGATGAGATGAGACCAGAATATCATAGGATCCAGTATAACCCAATAAGATAAATTAAAATTTAAATGCCCTCTCCCCACCTCCCAATACTCATCACCCTCCCCTGGAGTGTGCCTTATTTCTAACAGCAAAACCAATTGATACAAGTGAACACACAGCAATCCAGCAAAGTCAACCATCAAAAGGAAGCTGAAACTAAGTAAAACAGTCAGAGGCATGTGTTACATAAGTCTACTTCAGATATAAAGCATACAATTTACCCCATTTCTGGTTAAAGGAAGCTATACAATTACGTGAGCTTGCTATTAACCTTTCAGTGTTAAAACAAAGCGACATTTCTTTCAGCCATTCAGCATACCTGCGACGAGGTGCCTTTGTAAATGAGTCTTTGACTCAAAGGTTTGTAAATCCGATATATGAATTAAAATAAATAAAAAAAAAAAAAATACGATATGGTCAGTTGGTCCATCCAGTGTTTAAGAACCAGTTTTTTGACTGCTATAGAAATTAGAGCCATATGAAATCTACGTTCTTGAATTCTAATATTAGAGAACACCCCTAAAATACATATTTCCATGGTAAACAAATCACCTAGTCCCAGGAGGAGATCTAGATTAGTTTGGATTGTATTCCATAAAGGAGCCACCTTCTCACAGTGCCAGAAGACGTGTATCAGGTCCCCATCAGCTGCACCACACCGTGTATAGTTAGCCAGAGGTAGTCTGCCTAATTTGGCCAATTTAACCGGGGTATAGTACAGATTATTTAAAATATGGTACTGAATGAGTCTGTGCCTATCTTGAGTAAGATATCTATGCATGTCCACCCAAATCTGACTCCAGATCAGGGAGGAGTCTGGCAGAAGAGAAGACCAGATTTTAGAACCTGTAAGGTCATTAGGGTATTTAATATCCAGCACTAGAAGGAGTATATCCTGGAGATTCCATGGGCCTTATTTGCACATTCCTAAATCTGCTCTAAAAAAGGCCTGACTTAAGACAACGTCAATGTGGTGCCAAAATAGGAGACCATAAGATGTCTTAACTGAAATACCTTAAAAATATGTTTCTGAGGGATATTCAGTTTGGCAATTATGCTGGTTGAGGAGAGAAGGGAATCCTGAGAAAACAGGTTTTCCACAAGAATATCTTGTAACTGAAGAAGCCAGTCCGCTGAAAGCGGAGAACCTCCTATTTTGATGTTAGGGTTTAAAATGAGGGGTTGGGCCGTGTCCTTTTGGATGAAATGTTAAAGAAGTTCCAACACTGGGTCAAAACTTTTATAGCAATCCCTACCATCGAATTCTGTATGGAGTGGGGTAACGCTGAAAAAGCGTAATAAAAATCTCTGGGTGAATTGAGATTATGCATATCCAGAAGCCTCTCCTCCAACTGTAGCCAGATGGGAGAATGTTCAAACCATCTCCCCATTTTAGACAGATGACTAGCCCAATAATCAAAAAGAAAGTTGGGGAGGCGGAGTCCACCTCTCTCCTTTGGTAAATTGAGTTTAAGGAAGGCCCGTCTAGGGTGTTTACCCTGCCAGATAAATTTAGAAAGAGCACAGTGAAACTGTTGGAAGTAAGACAAAGGGAGCCAGATATTCAATAGATTTAAAGGGTAGAAGAGACGGGGTAGAATGTTCATTTTTATAATACTAATTCAACAAAGGGAGTTTGGCCCATCTTTGAGATCTTGCTGAATATTCAACACCAAATCATCCAGATTGAGCCTCCTGAGAACCTCTGGGTCTCTAGTGAGATGGATGCCTAGATATTTGATTGAGGAGGAGGAGGAGGACCATTTCATACCGAAATGAGAGAAGTTACCTTGGTGCACAAGAACATTTAATGGAAATATAACTGATTTGGATAAGTTTAACTTATAGTTAGCCACTTGTCTGAACTGTTCAATAATTTGTAACGCATGTGTTAATGAGGTTTCTGGATTGGCCAAATGTAACAGAATATCATCTGCATAGACTGAAAGGGTCAGAGATTGCTGGTATACTAGGCATCCTGTGACCTGAGATGAATTCTTAATACTAATTAGAAGAGGTTCCAGATATAAGTTAAACAAAAATGGAGACAGGGGACAACCTTGCCTAGTGCCTGTAAACAGGGGGAATCGAGAAGAAAAAAAACCATTGCAATAAATTCTAGCCGTAGGCGCCTTATATACCGTCCAAATCCATTGAATGAAGGATTCCGGAAAACCCATTTTTTTAAGAGTAGTCCAAAGAAAGTCCCAGTTTATCCTATCGAAAGCTTTTTCTGCATCTAATGAGACTAGAGCCATGGGGATCTGGGAGTCTTGGGCAATCTGGAAAATATGTGAGAGGGTTCTCAAGTGGTTAGCAGAAGATCTGCCTTGCACAAACCCCACCTGTTCAGGACTCAACAGATGAGATCAAGCCTGTTTAATCCTAAAAGATAGGATTTTAGTTAAGATTTTAATATCATAATTTAATAATGAAATCGGAAGGTAACTGGCCGGCTCATTCTGGGGTTTGTCTGGTTTCAGGATCAGGACTATTGTGGCTTCCAGCAGGGTAGGGTCCAGGGAGTCTGAGGTGAACATATAATCAAAGAGTTTCAATTGAAGAGGAGCCACCTCCTTACAAAAGACCTTGTAAAAATTAGAAGGGAAACCATCGGGACCTGGAGATTTGTCAGGAGCTAGCCCCTTGATTACCTCCACTACTTCATCCAGAGTAATGGGAGAGGTCAAGATCGCGCACTGCTGGGCCTGTAGAGAGGGGAGAGTAAGGCCTTCCAGAAAATGTTCAATATGAGAATGGGACTTTAGAGAGGTACCCTTACTGTATAGGTCCCTATAAAAGGCTTCAAAAACCTTGGAGATATCTCAAGGAGAGGTTTTAATAGAGCCATCTGGAGAATATAGGGCAGGAATCAGTCCTGAACTTTCTACTTTCCTTAATCGAAGAGCTAGCATTCTACCTGGCTTCTCCCCCTTGGTCTAAGTAACGAGCTTTGGTTTTAAGGATGGCATATTCTGCTTTTTCTCTTAGCAAATCGGTATACTCATTCCTAAGCTTCAAAAGGGATTCCAGATCACATTGGGAAGATGAAGAGGATAGACTGTTTTCAGCCAGCCTTATTTGATTCAACAACGAAATAACTTTGGCCTCTCTCTGTTTTTTTCCTTCTGGAAGCTAGCTTGATGAATTCTCCCCTAATGTAACATTCAAAGGAGCACCAGATCAGGTCCTCTCTTCATGTAGAACCTGTATTAAACTCCAAAAAGGAAGAGATTTGCGACTTAATGTGGGATATTAATCGTTCCTCTTTTTAGAAGTTGTGTGTTTAACTTCCATGTGGTGTCCTTTTGAAAGTTTGGGTCGGGAGAAATTAGGATCCATGCCACCGAATGATCAGATATAACAATTGGTTGAATTCTTGTCTGGTGAATACCAGCCAGAAGAGTGGTGCTTATTAAGACGTAGTCAGCTCTGGACCATGAACGGTGGACCTGAGAGTAAAAGGAGAAGAGCTGGCTAGAGGGGTTAAATAGACGCCATGGGTCGCACAGACCCAATAGGTCCAAAAATTCCCTCAGGGCAATTTGTGATGGGTAGGGATCTTAATGGCCTATGAGTTCTGTCTAGGTCTTGTGACGCAGCAATATTCCAGTCACTCCCTAGAATAAGTAGGGAGAGCAAAAATGCACTCAGTTTGTCGGCCAGACTCATAAGAAAGTCCGCATCCCCTCCAACTGGACCATATATTGCCTCTAATACCACCCTGATATTGTTTAATGTGCCCTTGACAATAATAATTCTGCCCTCTTGATCTGTTAAACTTTCTTCTGCCACAAATGATATTTGTCTTTTAACCAAAATTACCACCCCTCTACTAGAGGACAACCCACAGGACGTGAAAATTTGAGAAAAACCCAGTCGACGCAACCCATTTGTTCCAAGGTTGTGAGGTGGGTTTCCTGCATCAAAAGGATGTCAATATTTAGGAAGCCACAGTTTTTGAGAACCTGATATCTTTTGGGCAGTTCCCTGATACCTCTGACATTCCACGTTGCAATCTTAATTGGCACCATGGTCATGTAGCATTTTAGAGAAAAGAAAAGGAACAAACACCATTAACTGACCTGGCAATCCCATAAGGCACACTCCAGTCCTGCTCCCCATCCCCCACAACCCCAGTAGAAAAGAAAAAATGAAAAAAAGGTTCCCTTCCCAGGGAAATTCGTGAAGTGATCGAGACATTGAGAAAGTAGAGCATCTTAACCGGCCAGTGGTAAACACAGACCATGAAATTAATAGGGAAGAGATTGACAGAGTAACAGAAACCCCCTTCCTCCCTAAACCCCTCAACCTATATACAAAAGGTCCCCTCCTGTGTGCTAGAAAAGATTCCAGAATTCCTGTTACATGTGATGAGAACCAGACCCAAAAGGTTGCCCTCCTATGAGAAGGGTACGCTACATTCAAGAACCCAACCTGATCTATAGCGCCATGGACTAAATCCAGAAAAGGAAGCTTACTAATATGAGGCACTCTCTGAACCCCACATCTCACAGAAGGTGCACCCTTAGCCCTCTTCCTAGGTGCGTTATGCATTGCTCCCGGAGTTACCTCCATCCCGAAGCCCCCCGCCCATCGACCCTCTGGAGAACTGGCCAACGGGAGCCCTGACCAACATTATAATGTTCCAAAGGGTTGCACTTGGCATGCCAGAAAAATGATGGGAGTCCTGAAAATCACTTGCAATTTGTTCACTCGCAAACCCTACCCGACTGTCCCCCCCCAAGGAGGCACATAACTCCCACTAGTACTTTTGAACCAAACCCAAAAGACCATCCCTCGGGAAATGAGGAACCCCGGGGTTCCGAGTAAGCATTGTTGGACTTATTAACTCTCTTAAGGTGAGCCCTGCACCGAACAATGCGAGGATGTAAGGGGAGAAATGAACCAGAGGGACCTACCGGTCCGTCCATAATAACAGCTTATGGAAAACACCCCCTGAAACAAAGTACCCACCCCCCCACACCAGAGTGCACGAACATTCCGCTAAGCCAGATCCAGGCCCACTAGGCCTCATCTCAATCCTCTCTGCCCGCCCATCCACTCCTCGAAGGACCAAAAGAAAAGAGGCAGGAAAACATCAAAAGGTAAAGAAAATGAAAACACAGCTTCACAGCAAAAAAGAACGATTGTCCTCCGGCAACTGCAGTGAAAAGCTCATCCTGCTTTAAACAAATTAGGTAGTCTGTTGGGAAGGTCCGTGGCTGCTTGCTCCGGGGAATCGTACGCAAACCACACTCCATCAACTGCCACTTGTAGCTTAGCAGGTAGAGCATCTTAAATCTTATTCCTGCCGTGATTAGTTTGTTGACCGTGGGATGAAAAGCAGATCCTCTTTGTCGGGTTTCATAAGGGAGATCTTGGGTGATCCTCAACTTAGAGCTGCCCCACAATATAGCCTGTAGTTCTTTCGCTTTAGAGAGTACATGTTGCTTTTCCAGGAAACTTAGGAATTTCACAATTAAAGGCCTTGGGGATGCGCCAGGTGGAGGTTTTGGCCTCAGGGAGCGGTGGGTTCACTCAATATGATACTGTGGGTTGAGGGGAGAAGGACCAACAACTTTAAGGAGGAATCTCTGTAGGAAGGTTATGGTGTCAGAACCCTCCTCCGATTCAGGCAGACCCAGGATCAGCAGGTTGTTCCTTCTACTTCTCCCCTCTAAATCCTCGGTTTTCAGTTGGAGTTTGCTAATCTGCTGTTTCAGGTGTACAATTTCTGCTTCTGATTTCTCTCTTCATTTCTCCAGCGAAGAGGTTCTTGCTTCTGAATCACCCATTCTAGTAGATAGGGAACTTAAATCTCCACGAATAGATTTGAGCTCCGCCAAAATATCCTCTAGAGTTTCTTTAAACGGAAGCAATTCCTGTAGAAAGCGGTCCTCGGTAAGAGGGATCGCTAACATACCAGAAGTAACAGACTTGGGAGCGTTCCCAGAACTTTGCTGTTTTGATTTCTTAGACAATTTTTTTGGTGTAGGTTGTGGGGTATGTCGGATACCGGCCTGCTTCATCTTCACTTCCATTTCGGCTATAAAGCCAATAACATTGTTGCAAATCAGCCAATACTCTGCCATGGAATTACCAAACTATAAAAAGACTTAGAATCGATGTCTAGCTGGTACCCTTTAGCAAATGAAGGGCAAAAGGAAGGTTTTAATCGGTCGATAAGTGGGAGCTCCAGAATAGTGCTGCTTTCAGGCACCCAGCATCACATGACCCCCCCATTTTTTTTTTAACCAGGAGAGACACACTAAGCTGAAAGTTTGTTTACAGGTGCGACCTGGGAGCCAGGGAAGTCACACAGTATGCTTGGGGGGGGGGGTTATGGGATTCAAACCCAAGTCTCCAGGTTTGCAGCTCAGAGCCTTAAATCACTGCACTATACTGCCTCCTAAATTGCAATTTCCCTATCCACTCCCTCCCCTTGCGTGGGGGATCGGTAGATAACCCCTGCCCTTATTATGTCCCCTCCATTTGCCTCCTGTGTTACCCATAACATCTCCTCCTCCCCATTGTCTCTTGGTATTTCTGTTGCTTTAATAGTGTCCTTTACATACAGTGCAACCCCCTTCCTTTTTTCCAACTCTATTCCTCCTGAATAGTGTATACCCTGGTATTGCAACTTTCTAGTTAGCATTTTCATTAAACCAGGTCTCTGTTACTGCCATTATATCTATCTTCTCCTCAACTGTGATGGTCTCAAGTTCTGCTACCTTATTCCTCAAGCTCCTGGCATTTGTGGACGTCACCTTTCAGATGTTTCTGCTTGCTGTCCTATTCCTGTGTTTCCTGCTGTCTGTACATACCACTCTGTGGATGCTACTATTTTCCCTTCTACCATCTCTTTTTTGTTTCCCTAGTATGTGGGTCTGTTTTGATTTTTCCCCTTCCTGCTCCTTGGTATCCCTGCTAACCTTTGGGAATGGACAGCTATTTTCCCTGTCTACCAGCCTGCCCCCTTCTGCCTCCCCCCCCCCAATTAGTATATTATACTGAGGCAATACCACTTACCACTGGTGGATTCAATATGGGAATATGATAGCCTATCGCCTTTTAATTTTTTGCCCCAAGTTTGACCGCATGCAGGCTTAATTTTGGTAACCTAGCAAGGATCATTTATATCTCCTCCCACATATGAAGTAGCACTAGAAGGGAGACTGACATCTACTGTTTTGCTAACATACGTGTGTATACTGACTATTGAATGACTCTCTGAGACTGCATGCTTGTATTGCATTATTTTATAAAATAATAAAATACAAAGTATAATATTAGCATACCTGTCTAATCCACTTGTCTGGGTACTTCCTATGCTGTGCACCATGAGTTTTTATTTTTTCATTTTCTCTATCCTAATCCTTGCCAGGTCTACAATGCAATTTCTTTGCCAAATGAGGTGGCATCTTTTTTTTCTTGAGAAACAAAAATGATAAAATACTGACATTTTGGTAGAACTAGTCAATTTTACCACCGGATAAAATTGGTAGATGTCTTGAATCTTTTATAGTGAAAAAAAAAAAGGTCAGGTCAGTTTATTTGTCCATTTTTTGCACCGCTGCTGCTTTAAGAGAGATGCAGAATTTATTTATTTATTTAGCTTTTGTTAACCAGGTAAGTACACTAGACAAACATATGCCTATTTTCAGGTACGACCTGGAGAGTACAGGAATTAAAAGAACATACAGGGTGGGATATTCAGACTGTGCGAGAAAGATGCGCACCAGAGGGAGCTGGCACATGTCCAGTGCACCATTGCGCAATGGGCATGATATTCAAACCATGCGCAGGACAAGTTGCGCCTGCACAACGTGGCTGAATATTGCACCAGATGCGCCATGGCGCAACGAGGGATGTGCCATGGAGCAGGGACAATGCGCAATAGTACCCCTAGGGATGCGCATGGACAAAGACAGGAAGCAGCTGAGCAGCAGCCATGGATGCGCCATGTGCTGAGGAGCATGCACCAGGACAGACAGGTAATCCCCCCAACCCCCAGCCCCCCCAACCAGGGCAAGGCCCCCCTTAGCAGCACAACCAGACGGGTGCAGGATGGACCACTGACTCTCAATCTCCAGTGTTGAACCACCAGCAGATGTGACCTAGCAGTCCCCACCTGCTGGGCATGGCGCCCCTGCACCATCCACCAGCCAACTGGGACCAGGAGCCAATGATGGCCAAGCCCCACCTATGCCATGGCAGCACACCATTGCTGCCCCACCCCAGTACAAAGTGCCTGAGACACCCAGCCCAGAAGCAGAACCAAACAGCGCATGGCACTGAAGACAGTCCGACACCACTGTGCCAAGGCATCCAGTCACCCTGGAGCGCAATGCACAAGCACCACAACCCCACTGTGACCACCCAATGCAGGCAGTGACACCGTCCACCAGTGCCACCACAACGCACACAAGGCCCACCAGCATGGCCCACATGGAGGCATAGCAAGGTGGGTGACCTGGCACCAGTACCTGAGGGACCCCACAATGGACAAAAGCCACCCTGGACACTAGCACAAGCATGAAGGCACCATGAACACAGGGCCAGAGCAAGGTCCTCCACCCATGCACCCACCCTGCCACAGCACTGGCCCCACCAGGAAACACAGCACCCCCCCATGGTGCATGAAGGCCTGCGCCGTAGAGGAGGCAACACAGGGCACACACAATGCCTCCCCCAGTCACATGGGTGCATCTGCAAACAGCCACACAAAGCAGTGTGACAGGTCCTGCCATCGTGAGGCCCATGGTGCCGTGGAACCTGTGGCCAGCCCACCCCCAGGGTGCTGGTGAGCTGGAAATGTGGCGGTCACCACATGATCCTGGCCACCCCGATGGCAGGTGCAGGGGCCTGTGACCAGGCCACCACCCGCATGCAGCAGGACCCCATGTGACAGCCACCAGACCACAGGCACCACCCCAGTCACCATGGATTGCATGGAGGGAGCAACCAATAACACCGCTCACAGTGGCAACAGGGACAAACGTGCGATAGTCCAGGGGCCCGAAATTCCAGCAGCAAGGTCGCTGTGCCTGCAAGGTGACAGGCATGTGCTGCCCCTGAAGGCACGCCATCAGCTGAGCATGCGGTGGTGGGGGCCACATGACCATGTATACCACAGCCGCGCATGGTGGCAGTGTAGCAGCAATGGCCACAGCCGCACAGGCAAAGCGCACACCGACAGGGGCAGACGGGATACAGTACATGCACCACAGCCCACTGCACACAGGCGAATGGTGCACAGGGCACATCACACACATGCCCCAGACAGAACCCATGGCCCCCACCCACACCAGTGAAGGAGCCCCACCAGGCACACCCGTGCCCAAGCCAGCCCCACCCCACAGTAGCCATGCACACCACTGCAGCAAGGCACCATGCACCCACTGCAAATCAGAGACTGACACTGATGTAGATATAAACAAATGTATTAAAACAGAACAACAACAGCAGCAACAGAATCATATCCTATATATAGATATGTACAACAGAGGGTGATGGGTGGGGATGCTACAAAGGGGGAGGGAACAAGGGTAAGGCAAAGGTGGGGGACATGGGAGAGTGGGGTACAGTCCAGGGAGGGATTGAGTGCCTCCACATGCTTCAGGGGCTACTGGAGGCCCCGGTCCACCCTGCTGCCCTGTGGTGCCTGTGGTGCTGCTGCCTGTCCCCCTGTCCATCCTCTCTAGCAGCTCCACCATCACCCAGGTAACCTGTGGGATCTCCCGGAGGGTCCGATCCATGGCCTCCCAATGACGTCCACCTAGGACAAGGGAGCAGAAGCAGTATGAGTGACTGCCCTGACCAACGCAGCCCACCCAACGTGCACGGCATGCATCAGTGACCAGCGCCCCTGGGATGTCATGCGACCACCCACAGTGAGTGCGCCCACATGAGCTGCCACCCGAGCAACCATAGCCATGTAAACCATTGCACACCTCCCCCGCCCATGCACTGCACAGCACCATCCTGGCCATCCGGCATCATGGTAATGCAGTCGGATGGCAGTGGCACAGCCAGGCACCAAGTGCACCCACAGCCCACCTGCGACACCCACCCACCCACATGTGCAGGCCCACAGGATGGTGCAGAGGGCACCGAGGGAAGTGCACAGCTGGAGGGGCCATGCCACACCACCACCCCTGCAACCCACCCTGCACCGGTGTATAAGGAAGCTCACTACTCACCTGCATCCTGGTCTGCAGGGCACTGCCGACCCAGAGTACCACCACCACTGTGGCCTGCCCGCATGGCTACTCCCTCAGCATGGTCCTGGTCCTGCTGCTCCCTGGCCAACCGTGCCCTACGGCATTCCTCCGGATCTATGGGGGAAACATGGAGAGAGTCACATCAGTACATGTCTGACCCATAGTCCCCACCCCCCCAGGCATCAGCCTGCACAGTCTGTCTGTGTTGCGGTGGCATAGAGTGGACATGATGCTTCCCCACACCCGACAACATAGGTGCTGGGACCCCGCCCCCGGCGGCCTGGCCTGCCGACGCCATGCCCTGAGGACAGTCTGAGATGGCTAGTGATGGCCATGGAGCACCTACCTGGCCATGGCACTGCTTCCCACCGGGCACGTGCCTGCAGGCAGTCGGGGTCACGCCACTGGAGGTCACCAGTCCATAATGGTGGTGACACTGCTCCCTGGTACGAAGACTCCCAGTGGCCTCTTTGAGCCCATCAGCCACCTCCTGCCACACCGCGGTGCGGGGCCTCTGGAGGGGCACCTGCCCAAACAGGGCACCAGCATGTGGCTCTACAAGGGCCACCAGGTTGGCCAGCTCAATGGCACTCCACACAGGGGCTCTGGTGCGCAGCATGGTCCAGGCTGTCCACAGTGCAAAATGGCACCCGGTAGCGCAAGTGTCCCACACGCTGTGGCAGTGTGGTGCTGTGCTGCCAGTTGCAATCATGCTGGCACTGTACTGCACAATGGGGGGCAGCCATGCAGCTGCATGGCACCTAGAGGGCAAAGGGCAGCAGCAGGGTCAAGGGTCTGGCCATGCACAGAGCGCCACTGCGCTATTGGGAGGCTCCGTATGGTGTGCGGTAGGGTGCATGTGTGTGACGCCATGCAGTGGCCTACCATGCTGGGTACCATGGCACCCATGGCGCAGTGACGCAATACAGGGCATGATGGCACTGCGCCATCCACACCATCTCACGTGTGCCCTGTGGGATGTATGGCAAACGAGTGCCACAGGCACAGTAGTGGCTGTGCACTGTACTGCCTCCCATGCTATGTGTGTATGCTGCACCACTCGTGTATGTGTCAGCACCATGCACGTGCATGGCGTGGGTCCAATTGCACACGTCATAGTGGTGCACCAGGGGCTGAGCATGCACAACACCATTGCACAAGGCGCAGCTTCACGATATTCAGCCAGGTTATGCAAATCAGCTCATGATCCATTCTGCAGTGCACCCACTGCATTTGCATTCCATTACAGTTGCGCAGACCCTCATTTGCATGCAGTGCTCTATAAAGGCATCATGGAACTGCACAGGCCATGGATCGGTACTGCAGCCTTAGGAGGTAAGTGTCATGCTATGGAGATGTGGGGACAGTAGTCTGGGAGGGCTGTGTGGGACTGAACAGTCCATGGTAACACCTGTCCATCTCCCCAGGTACAAGCATGACCAAATGTGAGGAGGATGAGGAGCAGGGGAGGGTGCGGATGCGGAGGCCCAACTTCACCAGGACAAAATCGGATGCACTGTTCGAGGCCTACCTCAACAAGGAGCCACTCAGTGGACAGAGAGGTACACCACGGGCCCATGCGGTGGCATGGGGCGAGGTGGCATGTGCAGTTAACCAGCAGGGCAGCCACCAGAGTTCTGTGCAGGAGTGCAAGAAGAAGGTCGGCATGGACAGGTGGAGGAATAAGGACAAGGTGGCTGCCATCAAGGCAGCGTGTGCAGCCACTGGTGAGGGCCAGCAGGACGTGCCTCACCTGCCAGCACTGGAGGAGCAGGTTGCCCGGCAGCATGCAGCATAGTGTCATTGAGGGTGTGCCTGGCAGAGGCTTCTAGATGGGCGGCAGCACATCACTACATGATAGGACCAGTGCTGGCAGTGTGTGGGTGTCAGGGGGTCCAGGGTTCAGTCAGCACCACTAACAGTACTGTGTTCCTTTACAGCTCCTGAGCATCTGCATGGGGCAGTGGTGGTGGGTGTGTCCACTGAGGGGGGTGGCCCTGGAACCATCGGAGCACCCATCCACCTCCACTGGTGTCCGAGGGACCGACTGCCTGCAACCCTGCACAGCTGTCCAGATCGATGCCTGTGGTGCGGGTGCGGATGAGGCCCTGGCTGTGTTCCAGTGGTACGACAGGCACAGTGTCCTGTGTGTTGAGACACAGATCGGGGCCAACTCCAGTACCGATGATGATGTGATGCACATCCCAGACAGTGATGTTGGTGGGACACAGGGCGATCCCATGACTGGCATCCACCTAAGGCGGCAGTGCGGGCAGCGCTGGTGTGGTTGCCTGCCCAACAGCCCTTGTCTCTGTCATGTCTGCAGCATCCAGTGGGGCTGCACTGGTGTGCGGACGTGGGAGTGGTGTTGGTGGTGCCGATGCAGCCACACTGGTGGTGCCTGGCACTCAGCAGCTGGAGGGGCAGTGGCAGCAGCAGGACAGTAATGATGGGGGGATGGGGGCAGGGGGGCGGCAACAGTGTATTGTGTGAGGGTGTACCCCAAGAAGACAACGCCGTGTGGTGTCTATCGTTGCGGGGCGCTGTGCCACAGGGCCAGGAACAACACGGGAGTCAGCATGTTGGCCATGCAGATGACCTCTTGGACGCCCACAGCCGTCTTCTCCAGGCCTCTGTGGATCAGCAGGTATGGCTCGTGGTAGCAGTGGATGCACTCTGTGCAGAGCAGCACCAGGCAGAGGAGTGGCACAGCAGGGACCATGCCTTGCTCCTGGCGGAGTTAGCTCAACAGCGGGTGGATGTGATCACAGCCATCGATAGGCACACCACTGCAATGGCAACTGTCGTGGCTACACTGGCCGACCGGCTGTGTGCTCAGCCGCCGCACACCCCGCAGAGTGCATTGTCTACCCCTCATTCTCCTTGTCGGGCAACCCCTGCCATGTCAATGCCAGGATCGGCTGTGGGCATACCAAGCATGCCTGGTGCAGGCATGTTTGGTGGCCTGCAGACACCTGCATGGACACAGTCGCATTCATGCAGCGTCACCCCTGGGGGACCATCAGTGCCACCCCATGAGGCCACTGATCAGCCTGTTACAGCTGGCAGATCTCGGTGGGGCCGCCGACGCATCCATGGTGGCTGTGCTACAGTGCAGCGTGACTGACCCCTCCCCCTCCATGACCACTGTTTGCCGCTGCCCAGTGTGCACTGTGGAGTTCCGTGTGCATTGCATGAGTATGGTGCCCTGTCCTGCACTCACATGGTCCCTGTGCACACCTGCCCAGATGCTGGCCACTGTGGTGTGTGCATGAAGATGCCATCATAGCGCTGTCCACCACTGTACAATGGTGCTCAGCATCTGAGGCACGCACAGTGCCTGCCACTGGGTGTGGTTATGGTGGGTCCTGTGTGGGTGTGGCGGCGCATATGGGGGTGGGTGTGCATGTGGACCTGTGGGCATGGGATGGGGTGTGTGTACCTGCTGTGTGCAGCCCTGCTGTTCTCTGCCTTTGTGTACAGGCCCCCGCCCAGTCCCGCACCCCTGCTGCCGAACCTGCCCTGGTGTCCTCCCCTGCCCATCTGTCAGCTGTGCCGTTGCCCCTGGTGCTTGCTCGTAGCCCTGTTCACTTATCTGTGTGGTCCATAGTGCTCCTCTGCAATGGTGTCCCGGTGCTGCTGGGCCATCTGGGCCAGCCAGGGATCTTATTGCCCAGGGGGTGGCTGCCCAACACCAGCTGGACCAGCATCCTCATTGTCCCCACCGCTGTCCCCCTCCTCAACCTCAATGGCTATCCCACAGTCAGTGGCCATGTTGTGCAGGATACAGCAGGCCAGGAATAGCCTGCAGACCTTTGAGGGGCAGTAATGTAGGGCACCAGCAGAGGTGTGCAGGCAATGGAACAGTGCCTTCAGCAGCCCGAACACTCACTCGATGATATTCTGTGTGGTAGCATGTGTCTCATTGTACTGTTGCTCCGCTGGGGTTGAGGGGCACTGGTATGGTGTGAGCAGCCAGGGCCACAGCGGTTACCCACTGTCACCTGTGTGTTGAGAGGTATCGTTAACATGGTAGTCTGTGGCACTGTGCCCCTGGCCTTCCAGGCTGTTCCCCATGGCACCCATGCCCTTGCCCCACACACACACCCAGCTGCACCCAGCATCTGGCGTGCACTGCATACTCACCTACCAGATGGCCAGTGTGTATGCCCCCACTCTCAAACCTATGGCACAGTGCAGACTGGTGCCAGATGAAGGCATCGTGTGTTCCCCCAGGGTGCATGGTACAGACACTGATTATGCACCCCCTAGCATCGCACACCGCCTGGCAGGTGACACTCGGGTATCCCTTGTGGCTTATATATGCCACCCCCTCTGGGTCAGGTAGCATGTGGATGCGAACATGGGTGCAGTCGATGGCCCCGAGCACACCAGGAAACCGTGCGAATCTGTGAAACTCCTGCATGTTTGCTGTGCGCTCCACCTGTGTGCTGGGGAAATGGATGTACTCCGCAGCATGTGGCAGCAGTGCACTGAGGAATTGTGTGAGTAGGCGTGATGTAGCCAACTGGGTTATGCCTGCTGTGTCCCCTGTTGGTCTCTGGAAGGTGCCCGTGGCAAGCAGGCACATGACAGCTGTGATCTTTGTCTCCACGGACAGAGCATGGCTCTGTCTTGTGGGTGCCTGTATCTCCTCACTGCACAGCTCACAGAGCCACCTCAGAATGGTCCAGTTCAGGCAGTACTGGCCCACGATCTTGATGTCACTGTACAGCTCGAAGCTGGTGCGGGCGCGGTACAGCCTGTTCTGGGCATACTGCCGACGGGCCCTTCCACAGCTGCGCCTCCCTGCAGCCTGCCTCCTCACACCCCTCATTACCGCCTCCATCTGGAAGGTGGCACTGGCCATGTCCCTGGTTGGTGTCCCCCAGCCGGGTGGCTGACTACCTGGTCCCCCCCCCCCGGCTGTGTGCTGCTGGTACTGCCCCTGCACCGGGCGCACCCCTGGAACCTCATCACTGCGTGCCCTGCTTCTGCCCCACTGCTCTCCTTCCTCTGTGGCATGCACAGACCCTCATGCACACACGCACACTCACACATGCTCACGCATGCTTCCAGTGGCCCCCCCGTCCACCTCTTGGCCACCCCTCACCACCTGTTTCTTTCCCTGGCTCCGTGCCTCTCTGTCTCCACACTCCCCTGCTATGGCTCCTCTCTAGCACAATCATCCTCCCCTCACTTGCTCTCTTTTATTTTCGCTCATTTCTGCTGTCGCGCAACTTCTGCTTGCTCCGCTAATGCGTGCGTTGCCTGCTGTTGAATATCCCACTGCACACATTATTCCTGGTTACGCCCCCTGCACTTGTGCATGCATTCATTACCATTGCGCTATGGCGCATTTGGTTTTGTACTGCACATCTGGTGCTGCTGAATATTGCATTTTGACGCATCTCTGTTTTTGCTCAGGCACATCCATGTTGCGCATGGCACAACTGCTCTGAATATCCCACCCACAGAGTACAACTTAAGGCAAGTAAGACAGATACACTGAAATCAGAAAAAGCATAATGTACATAGAAGATAACTCAGTTTTCATCAGCAGTACAGTCAAATATAAATCAACAGAGTCACTATGACATTAATCAAAGCAGTATACACACATAAATACAAGAATTTACACATTTTACTCGGGGCCACACCCAGACGGGCAGGCAGCACAGCAGAACTGAAGCCAGAGGTACAGGAGATGATATGTTCAAGTGCTCAAGTACAGTACAAGTGACCAAGGTCATCAAGGTAACCAGGGGGGTTTGAGACAGTCACATACCGAGGCGAGCTTCAAGTGTGTCCACAGGGAGGTACATAGGCATGCCTGGGAGGGGGAGGACCGGATCTAGACCGGCAGGGAGTTCCAGAATCTGGGGGGACATGACGCAAAATCCCTGTCCCCCATTTGGGTGTGCTTAGCAGGAACCTTGAGGACAGCGGTGCCCAAAAACCTTAAAGAGCCTGTGACATCTCAGGACTTACTGATCTGCTGGCAATCCCTGTCCATCATCCTGTTCAGATGCATTTCCCCCCAACGATGATCTGTGCAGGCTAAATATGTTCATTTTGCAGTCTTTTTAAAGATCATGCAGCTGTAAGCCATGCGCTCCCACTCACCTAGTGTTCTGACATTATCTGAGGGACGGGCGCTAGCTGTCTGAGCGGGAGAATAGCACGGTTCCAAAAGTACAGCCTTGAAACTTGAAGCCGAGTCTTGTTTTGCAATCAGCAGTTGTGTTTTGTGATCAGACTGGAAGGGTTTGCTAACTGTCAGTGAGAAAAAAACTAAAACATTTTTTTTTCTGTGCATATACTTCGTGGTGCTAGTCATTCAGACTGCTGTCAGTGATCGTCTCTTCTGACAGCCATCTGACATCGCGGGTCTTGCTGCATCCCCTGTACCTTTTCTTGGACTGCTTTCCATTTATTAATTTTCTTTCCCAGTAATTAATAGGTGTAATGACATTTTTTTCTAGGGATCTGTAGTGTGGTGCTGTAGTTCAACATATCAGAACATATCCTGACTTTGCTGTGGAGCTGCTACATACTGTACAGTATACTGTATATAGGATCCCCATCCATTAATGTGTGACCCTATGGGTCAGTGCCATTACTGATGACCAAGCATAATATCTCGGTTGGTCTGCTGTGTGTGTATCAGTGTCCTTAGTCTGTTCTCCAAATTCTCAGTAGTGACATATACTGGCAATTCCTTCTCATTATCTATCCTGCTTTTACTGGGGTTCATAATCACATAGCAGCAGCAGGTGTATGTTGCAGACAAGTGAGGTTGTATTTCCAAAGTTCTTGTACCATTTATAATTGGCATCGTTGTGCTACTAAGCTTGACTCTTTTGTGTCTGTGGTACTGGACTGGTAGTAAAGAAAAGTGTTAACCCCTGTGTGTGGTTTTGTTTCTCTGCGGTTACTTGTGGTCCACAATATTACCATCACTCATAAATTATTCAGTTTCTCTGTAGTGTACTAACATGGTCAATCGCTGCATCGCATATGGGTGTTCCAACACCCAGAAAAATGGAGTAAGCCTACACAAGTTCCCATCTAATGTGCAGTTGTGTGCCAAATGTAATGCCGCTGTTCAGCGTACACGTGCAGACTGGCATGATGCCACAGAGAACAGTCGTCTTTGTAGTGCGTATTTTGTTTCGGAAACATTTGAGACAGAATATATTTTAATGAAGAAGCTGGGCATGCAGACAGGACGTGTTTGCCCTCATCTTCGTGCAGTTGCTGTGCCAACAATTTTTAAAAGACCAGCAGCTCCTGGCAGTATTGGCTAGGTTGCCAAGAAGACTCGGGTGCCATCTGCTATTGCCAAGAGGGAACACCAGCAGGTAAATTATTGTTATTCACTGTGCATTGCTTGTAATTTTATTTCTGTAGTTTCATTACTGAACTTACATTTCAAGTTTTGTTGTGCATTCACAGATAATTCATGAACTCCTCACAGAGTCATCACGCACAGAAGAGCAATGCGAACAGGTCTGTTTTAAAGACACTGGGTCATGTGATTGTCCTTCGGAGTCACCTGAATTCCGTGGAGATACAAACTGATCCACCTGTGATGCAGGACTCAATATGTCAAGTCAGTACATATCAGTTGAAGTATATGGTGTCCCAACAAGACTCAGACAACACCCATACTATGCAACAAGTGTAAGCGACTGTTTCTTATGTTACCTGTACAATAAGGATGTCATGGTGTAGCCATTTACTATGAGTTAAATGGGGTGTTCAATTTGTTCTCTTAGTATATTGTTATAGTGTTACTCTGCCACTGTATAGGTCATTAGTTAGACCACACCTGGAGTACTGCGTGCAGTACTGGCGTCCGTATCTGAAGAGGGACATTAAATTACTGGAGGGGGTGCAGCGCAGGACAACAAAGATGATCAAGGGGCTGGGGGACTTATCATATGAGAGGAGGTTGAAGGAGTTGAACATGTACTCACTGGAGGAGAGGAAAGACAGGGGTGACATGATTGAAACCTTTAAATACATGAAAGGAATAAACAAGACTGGTACAGAGGGCTGTTCAAAATAAGGAGGGAGGGCCACCAGGGCCATGATATGAGACTGGAGCGAGGAAGGTTCAGGAGGAGATAAGGAGACACTTTTTACAGAGAGGTGGTGGCTGGGTGGAATGCATTACCTGCAGAAGTGGTATGCAGTAGAACAGTGGACTGCTTCAAATGAGGATGGGACAGGACAAGGGGGAGGGTTAATGAAGGGGAAGGGTGGAAGGGAGGGGCAGCTGCAGAATAAGGGGTGCTAGCTGCACATTCGAGCAGACTTGGTAGACCTCTAGGCCTTTATCTGCTGGCAAATTTCATATGTTCGTATGTTCAGTGTTCCTGCACCTGAACCTATCAACATGCACCACCATACCTCTCAACCTCCTGTCTCATAAATCAGGGACAAGGCTTAAAAAAATCAGGGACAAAGGACCAAAATCAGGGACACATCTTCAAAATTGATGATATCCACTCAGAAAGCTAGTAGAATAAAGCGCTTAGTGTAAAATGCATTTTCTAAGGAAGAACAAGTCTCTAACTTTAATGTTTGACATTATTTTGTGCTTACAACCCCCACTGTTTGGTCATGGAAACACAATTTTTAGGAGGGACAGTGCAAAATTTTGAGGCAAAATCAGGGACGTCCCTGAAAATCAGGGACAGTTGAGAGGTATGTGCACCACTGTATCCATTGTGGCCAATGGTCAACAGAGAGCACTGGATCTGCACAAGCGAGGCAGAGCCTATACAACACTTTGTAATGTTGGCTGTGGATTGTGTACTAGGAGTGTCTCACACTGTTTTTGGTTTGGTGTGATGTCTTTATCCATGAGCCCCAGCTTACCAGTCCTTTGGGTGGCCAGATAACACCCCACCACTTTCCCCGTTGCACCATCTGGCAATCCTTCATCTGCCATCCTACTGTTCCAACATATCCCTTCATTGTGGGGCCTCTACCCATTGGGAAAACAAGGAGTGGAGAGCGAGGTACCCATACACACCTCCTTTAATTGGCATTAGGTGACAATGGTCAGCTGGGGAGCCTGCAGGCTTTGCGGCGAGGGTAGGTGGGCTGCCGTAATCTGGCATGCATGGTGTGAATTTTCTGATATTGCTCTCCCCACCCTGTGGGGTTGCACATTCTGGTGTCCTGGTGCTTGTGCATGCATCATGTTATTGCACACACTGCTAAGCCCTGCCATGAGAAGCAGCAAATGGTGATGTATCCATCATCCACCTCCCCGAGAGGAGAGGAGAGGAGAGGAGAGCATCCAGAGGATGCTCTGAAGCCCTCTCTGCAAGCCGCTGCTCCTGACTTCTTGGGATCTGTTGTGAGACCAGGTCACCAGTGTGCCACATACTGCTGTTATGTGCTCTGGGCCTATATGCCATTTACAGGTGAGTCCCAGCAATCACATGCAACTGCCATCCTTTTAATGTACTTTCACTTTACAGCACTATATGTGGGCACTATACCCAGGCAGCCCTATTGTGGCAGCAACATTTATTACTGCTGCCTGTGCACTCAAAGTATTCATTCCTCTTCTGGGAACCAAACCATGTCATCAACAGGACAGAAATGCAATACATGGACAGTGCCTACTGACATAAGCAGAGGTGTCTTACTGTTTTGACATTTTCGTGTGCCAATGGTTGTAGAGACAGACAGTGTGCTAAGTCTCTGTTCCACTGCATTGTGATGTTGCTGTGGCTAGTGGGAGTTACCATCAAGTGTGAACGTGTGTCATGATGTCTCTGTACTGATCACTATTCATGTCTCAGTTGCAGTACTTTGTTTCTCTTTGTAGGCTGGCTTTCTAAAATGACAGAGGCATGGTACTGGCCGTTGAAATTGATCTGAGCCTGTAGCAAAAGTTAAAGTATGACAAACTGTATTTTGTGTATCTGAAAGGCATGCATGGGAGTACATTGACGGGAAGCATGATACCAATCATCAAATATGTACAGCAGAGAAACAATGTGCATACTGTTAGTCTTGCCCCACCAAAGAAAAAAGGTACCAGTGAGAGGTCAGTAAGTGACAATGGCATGGGGTTCAATAAAGAAGGACATCTTGAAATTACATTTTCAGTGACATGGTTGTGTAAGCATGAGAGACACACCCAGCAGAGGTTGTGTGTGCAAAATTGGTGGCTGAAATGTAAAACGCATGGGACACACACACCCAAGTAACCTCAAGGAGGAGGTGAATATGATATAAAGTAGGATGTCCAGTTTTTTAATGGGTTTGCTCTCCTGTGCCTCACGAGGTGTTGGGAGCGATCATAGTGGTGATGGAACAGACATATGGGAACCCTAGACATGGGAAGGAGTACAGAAAGTCATTGACCTAGTAAGATCAGTGAACGCCAAACAAGGCGGAGGCACACTACATGGGCCTGGCAGTCCTTATCTGCCCACAAGGTCTTTGTTTCTACTTAGCAACATACAGCACACTAATTGGATTTGAAGTATGTTCTGTCCAGTTACGTGTGTCTTTGTTTTTACACAAACTATTTACATACATAAATTCATACATACATGATAATTGGTGGCAGAAAAGGATTCCTATGCCCACACAGTCACTCCCAAAGTTCCTACCTGTTACAGCAGCCATGACATAACCTGTTCCTTGTCTGTCTCTATAGTTTAGCATGAGTGCTTCCATTATGCATGCCCGATGCATGTCTTTTAAACCCACATGAATCAGGCTGTTCCATGCAGTCATCACCATTTGTGTGAATAAAAACTTTCTAATAGGCCCTCCTTATTCCTACCACCCTTCCAATATCTGATTATGCCTCGTTTGTCTGTATGTCCTGTTATAAAACATGTCCACCCGTGCACATTGTTCCCATCACTGAGACATTTGAAGGTACCACATGTCCTTGTACTCACCCTTCTTCCTCTGATTATGTACATATATATGGGATATGCATGGGTCGCCTGTGGGCTATCCAATTATTTGTTCAGCAGCCTTGACTAGTAACCTCCTGAGTGGCGTAGCCATGAGTGAGGTTTAGGAGAGGTCACAGACTACTGTACAAATAACTTGGTTATCCCACAGGTGCCCCACGCGTATTTAATTTATGCAACAGGATTTTTTGTGTTCAGTTTTGTTATATATTATTTTTTAAGTTTCTGTCCATGTATTTTCCTCTGTGCCTGGTTTCTGTGTTTGGTTTGCAGGGTTGCTGTGCTGAGAAAGAGGAAAAAATGGCTTTTTTTGTTGAGTGTTTTCATTTAAAACGTGGTTCTGGTTTGGGGTTGGGGGATTTGGTTAGGATGTGCATTTTGTGAGTCTTTGGGACTGTGATAGCTTTGCTTGTAAAGAGCACTGTGAGAAGGTGAAGCTGGGAGGCAGTACTGCTGAGCAGGCAGCACAGGTGGTGGTGGTTAGCGATGTAGTCACTGTGTGTATAAATGGGTGATGATGTAATCACTATGGGGATAACTTGAAGTTATCCACATAGTGATTACATCACCACCCATTTATCCACACAGTGACTCAGATAACCGAAGTTATGTGTCAGTTTTTATCCTGACACCTGTTGCATAAATATATATATATATATATATGTACATTTTTGTTTGTTTGTAGTTTAGTTATTTGTTGAGTTTCACTGGTCTTAGCCCACATTTTGGGGTGGGAGTCGTATCCTCCACCTGGTTCCTCATCTTGGCCTCTGCGCACTATAATCACAATCCAGGTTTTCTCCCTGTGTTTGTTGGTTAGTCCCCCGAAGGCTGACTGATGATGTTGACTTCAACAGCATAGATGGAATCCTGGTGGCACATTCACCTTCTCAGGGCTACAGAGATGTGTGGCTTACCGACTGTACTTCCACTGGAAGTAGTGCTGGGATCAACACTGTTGCAAGGTGTTTCCACTACCCCCCCCCCGCAGAGGAGGGGAAGAGCAGCCAATGGCTACCTTGGGCAGGATCCAGCTGTAGAGGTGGCTGCAGGCAACGTCTACCCCCCAAGGCAGTGGGTGTTTTCCTTCTTCTGTGAGCTACCCCTAGGGGACCTGATGTGCAATGACGTGTAGTGCGGCTGGGCGCGCTCTCACACCAAGGCCGCGGACGTCTGCGGATACTCCTCCTCATGCATCGGCATGATCCGTGGAGTACAGCACTACCATCTTCCGCTGGGAGTCGCTCGTGCCATGGAGTCATCCACCCACCCTCTCCAGGAGAGTACAGCAATCCTGCGGGTGCTCAGTCCTCACCTTCCCTGTTCAACCCCAGCAACCTGAGCTTGCTCCCAAGACTGGGTCACCTGCATTGCACCAGGTGTGGCATCGAGTGCCTTAACCCTCAGCACCACTCTGCCTACGGCCCCCTTTTTTTGTGTAATAAAATAAAGTAAGTATGTGGTGATCATGTATGAGCTACAAGGAAATGGTACGCTTACAATGCAGCCCATAACACTGACCCCTGAGGTAACCACCTCCACCTCACCCTCATCATTTCTTCTTTCATTTTGCACTCTTGCAGTTACCCAGACATTTTCATCTGTGAAATTGGTGTGCAGTGTGACCTATTTATATTTATGCCCCCATGTGCAACGTACTCAGATGTGGATGAGTTATCTGAAGATGACCTGCTGGACTATGAGCACCCAGGAAAGTATGAAAAAAACCCAGAGTACATGCCATCATCACCAATTTCATTGTCTGATGATGATGATGATGCGATGACCATGTTATTGATGACCTGAACAACCTCAATGATACCATTGACTCGGAGATTGGCTTATCCAAGGAATCCAAATTTTTAGTGTTCCAGTCTTGTCTATTCACCTTGCTATGATGGTGTCGCTGTATCAACTGTGGTTACCCAGCTCTGAAGATGTTAAGGTAGCGCATCATTGGAACTCTGCTTATTCTTCATTTCGTTTGTGCAGCTTATCTGAAGGAACACACCTGGCATAGCTAGCCATACCTTGGAAAGATACCATCTGGTAATATCTTATTATCAGCTGCAATCCTGTCCTCTGGGTGCACAGTTACGAAGGTTATGCATGTGTTCAAGCACATGGGTATTTGCACTTATTCTGTGAGAACCTTTTTCCGGCACCAATCCTCCATACTTCTCCCAGCAATACTAAGTGTATGGAATGAGCGTCAGAGATGGTGGATGGCGATTCAACAGGCCAATCAAAAAGGACTGGTTTGTGGAGGTGACGGTCGTGCTGATAGTCCTGGCCATTCATCAAAATATGGGACTTATTCCCCTAATGGAATTGAATGCTGGGATTGTGCTTGACCTGCAACTGTTGCAAGTAAGTGTGGCAATCTATTACTTTAGTGTTTGAGAGACATGCTGCACTACAGTCATTAGCAACTGTATTCTCGCTCAACTGGTGCTGTGTCACCGCAGGAAGTATGGCTTCCTTTGACATGTTGTTCGACCACCTATACCAGACCACTGTCCTGCTGTTCCAATGGTGTGCAATTCTTGACATTCAGTCATATGACTCCTGGCTGGGCTCTCTGCTGTTAGTGTGTTAAGCGCCTTACAGTGTTTATTGTATTAATATTGAGCTTGCATACAGTTATACAGAGTGAAACGGTTGATGTGTGTCTCCTTCCTTTTTTCCAGAGTAATGAGTGTGGCGGTAGCTGCAAGATGGAGTTGGAGGGTTTGCATAGGTGGACTGATGTTGTGTTAGATAATAACCTACACATTGATGAACTTGTCACTGATCACCATGTGCAAGTGGCACGGTGGGTGAGAGAAAACATGCCTGAGACAACTCATCGATTTGATGTGTGGCATGTCACTAAAGGTCAGTATTATTCCACTGTTGACAGTACTGCAGCAAGGTAACATAGTAACATACTAAAATGTCAGCAGAATAGGCCTAATGGTCTTTCTAGTCTGTTCTATTTTCAGCACCCCACTGATGGATGATTGGGGTGTCCTCCCCTCACTTGGGTTATACTGTCCCCAGTCGCAGATGTACCAGCTTCATTGGACCTGGAAGATTTATCCTCCCTGTACCTGTCCCATCCCTCTTAAACCCGCAACAGTCCCCCTTCTAACAGCCCTTGGTAGTGTATTCCATGGCTCCACCACTCTGTCAGCGAAAAAACACCTCCTCCTTTTCCCTCTGAGCCTGCTCCTTCCAGCTAACATCTGTTTCCTCTCATTGCCCCTCCTCCTTCCTTTGGAGCATCCTGTGTAGACCACCCTTATTGATCCCTTTAGTGTACTTAAACACCTCTGTCATTTCCCCCGTCCCTCCTCTCCTTCAGTGTACATGTTGAGCACCATGATCCTCTCCTCATAGGTCCTCTACCCCAGCCCATGCATCATTTTGGTTGACCTCCTTTTGACCCTCTCTATGACTGTAACATCCCTCTTTAAATAAGGTCTCCAAAACTCATTTACTACCTCTGCCTGTTCTCCCACCTCCTGATCCCAAACGTTCCCCTATCCTTATCCTGCAGATGTGCCCCGTTACTTTTCTTTTTCCCCTTTATGTATCTATGGAACCCCTTTTCACCCTCAGAATCCTCCTGGCCAGGGACGATTCCTTTTTCACCTTAGCTGCTGTCACCACCCTGGTGACTATTTTGGTTGTACACTCATACTCCCCCAATCCCTTTAAGTCCTTCAGTGCTTGAGGTGCCTATAGGCCATCTTCTTGCCCCTCACCACTTCCTGAACCTCCCATGTCTACCAGCAGGGTTTTCTGGCATTACTGAACATGAGACCTTTAGTCACGCAGAATCTGTTATCCTCCTGTATTCCCCTCCGATTGATGTCCCACCTGCTATCAGCATACATATCCGGCCTTATCCTGTCCAAATGATCTTTAAGGATCCCTCCCATCTCCCTAAAGTCAGTTACTACCATCCTTGTTCTGCTTTCCTCCCACCATAGGTCCATGAAGAACCAGAGTGTGGCATGATCAATCCCAGCCAATAGGTTCCTCACCTGTAGGTCCATAATCTAATCACCGTCCTCCAGAACCATGTACAGTGTCCGGGCCTCCCTAGTTGGCTCACCCACCTGCTGAGTCTGCAACGCATCCTGGAAAACATCAGACAGCCTCTGCTCCCTATCTGCTGGTGACGACATAGTGTCCCACTATGTTCACGGCATGTTGCGGTCCCCCATTACTAGTACCCTTCCCTTTTACAAAGTACAGTGCCCCCCAAGATTTTCCACCAAATTTTCTTCCAGATCCTCTGCCTAAACTGTGTTAATGTGGTACTTTGCTAACATGCTGCATTCCTTATATTATGCAGGATTAAAGAAAAAAATGACAGCTCTAGCTAATTTAAAAGACTGTGACATCCTGCACCAGTGGACCCAGAGCATCATTAACCACCTATATTGGTCAAGCTAAGTGGAACTCTGTAGCTGGCCATGTGCAGAATATCCACACAGACCACGAGGAGGACTTTCCTGACTGTGTCCATCAAGATTTGAATGAGCAGAACACACAAAAGAACTGGATCACACCTTGTGAGTACAGTGCTATTTCCCCGTTATAGTATCTCTGAGACACACATAATTGTACCAATCAAAGCTTATCACATTCTAACTTTTCCAGCCTCTAAGATTGCTGAGAACCTAGAAAGAACAGAATGTGACATCAGATTATGCAAATGTGTGGCCAAGCTGTCCAGACGATACCAGACCTGAGAGCTTGAAGTTTTTCACAGCCTATTAAATCAGTTTGCTCCAAAAATGGTAGTATTCTCATATAATGGGATGAAGTGCAGGTAAATACACAGAAAGGGATGTACAATAGTCAGCAGGCTACACTGTGTTGCAGTCTGACATACTAAATGTTTTGTTACCTATCACAGGGCACTACTTGCAGCACTCCACTACAATGAGAATTGTCGGAGAAAGCAGGCAGCTACGCTGTCAGCACAGAAGCGCTTCACCATCCACTATCCGAAGTTCAAAAAGGGTGGTTATATTGTCCATGGAGTTACAGGGGAGGCAACATATGGTTAAGTACACCACCACACTTGCATTACGGTGCATCTGTCATCGAAGTAATTAAACCAATGGCCTCTTTTGCCTGTGCTGCTCCCTGATGTCAGGGAATATAGCACCAGAAATGATGTAACCATGAGGTATAGAACATAATGCAGCCTGCTGTTAAACTCCTGGAGAGAGTCCAGAGGAGGGCAACCAAAATGATTTGGGGCTTAGGGAACAGGACCTATGAGTAGAGGCTCGAAGAGCTAAATATGTACACATTGGAAGAGAGAAGGAACCGGGGGAACATGATAGAGGTCTTCAAGTACATGAAGGGGGTAAATAGGGGAGGAACAGTCAGGGTGCTTCGAAGGAAGGAGGAGGGGGCCACTAGAGGGCATGGGTGGAAGCTGGAGGGGGGAAGATTCAGGGGAGAAAGGAGGAGGTGTTACTTCACTGAGAGGGTGGTGGAGCCATGGAATGCGCTGCCTAGGGGGCTGGTGGAGGCAGGGACAGTGGAGGGGTTCAAGACAGGGTGGGACAGGTACAGGGGAAGGGTTCTGGAAGCAAAATCCAATGCAGTGACAATATCCAGAACTGGGAAGGGAGAAGCCAGAGAAGGCGAGGGGGGCAGCAAGGTCAGCTCCCAGGGTGGGTGCTGACCAAACCAGCAGATACGAAAGACCGTTAGACCTATTCTGCTGGCATTTTAGTATGTTAGTATGTATGTTAGTATGTGGTGGCGCATTGTTCCATTTTTTGGTAGTACCATATTATTGTTATATTCTTTTATTTTTTTACTGTTCTTTTTATCTCCCTAAGGCCTTTCTGAGGTGCACGCATGGCAAACGCCTCTCACTCCTGGCTGCAACTCTCACCTTCTGGTGTTCTCCCAACCCGACTCAGGCTGGTCAGTCCACCAGACATCAACTTAACTCTGAGGTACTGCTCTTCCGCCTGCGGTGACCTTACAAACTCAAGGCCCTACAAGAGCATTGAGTTTGCACCATGGGGACATACCCAGTGTGCTGAGCCGGCATTGGGATGTGGCCCTTGCCACTGCTGCCCTCATCATCTCTGCAGGCCGTAAGGTGTTTTTCCACTTTGTCCCCGACAGTACAGTCCCTCCCTTGAGTGCAACCCTGCTGGCATGTGATGCACTGGCCCTCTGTTCTGTAGGCCGTCTTGTACTACACCAGATCACCATCAGGGGCCGCCAAGATGTCAGACAACAGTCAGCCCTTCCCATGGGAAATGACAGCTGTCTATGGACGCTGCTTCCTCTCCTTCCCCTACTGACCCCCCGGCAATGTGTGTCCGCATCTGAACCAGGGTCACAAGTGTGGTGCGAGATGCGGCGTCCAGCACCTCAACCATCAGCGCCACCATGCCGCATAGTATGCTTTGTCTTTGTACTTGTGCAGTACTGAAATCCCTTGGTGTACATCGTCCCCAACCGTGACCCCTAAAGGCATATGCAAATACAGACATCAGATTGTGTCAATGCTATTTCAGCACAAGCTAGGGCTTGTGCCTCACTGAATCTTTTACAGTGTGATGTGGTAGAAACAGTTGTTACAGGAACACAGTACATATCCTGTTAGTTACTTGGTCTGAAGACTTGCACTCTGCAACTTGTAATTGCATCTTTACACAGCACCTGTTATGTGTAGTTGTGAAGTATACATGTCATGATTTGTCCTGAACAAGATTGCATGATGTGCAGGTGCCCACATGGTTCTAGACAGCATTATCTGTACAGACAATGAGAAAACTGTGATTGACTGTTTTCCACTTAGTGTTCATTATTTAGTATTGGCGAAGGGAGGAGTAAAAGTACACATTTTATGTGATTTACTGTCAGGGTGTTGTTGCAATGTTGTCTTCACCTGTCACAGGTCACCAACTGGGTGTGTTGCACGACATTACCATTTCTTTACTGTAACGCCTCAGTAACCAGGACGTCCACAATGTTCCCTGAACTGCTAGTTGTTTCTTGTTGACCCAACACCACGCAACACCACCAATGTCAAGGTACTGCCAATGATGCCTTTGTTGGAATAAGCAGATCATGCATGGTGACACATGCATGGGAACTACCATTTGTATTTCACTTCCACTCACAGGACTCCACGGTGCAGATGCATGACCAATGTTACCACGGACCACTGTGTGTCCCACTCCAGCAGGCTTGGTTTTCCATTTGTTGGAGTGCGTCTTGCTGGATATGGTGGTGCACTGTTAATACTGTGGTGCATTACCGTGTGACCAAATAGTGTAAATAAAAATGCCTTCCGGCTGGATAGGCAACAGCTACACAGAGCCTGCCAGCCACATGTTCGTAACTGGACTTCTGCCATTTGAACTCCCCACGGACCTAGAGGCCATGGGTCCCATTGGGAGAGTGAATGCCTTTTATGAGGTTGTGGATCTCACTGGGCGGTACAGCAGCAAGCCAACTGGCTGCCAGAGAGTTCCAGTCCATAGGGCACCATAAAGAGAGTCAAAAAAAAGACTGAAGACATGAGTGCCAGAAACAATACTGCTTGGAGTTATGTTGTGGGAAAGGGCACAATTGCACCATCCTCTCCACTTTTGAGCAGTACCCCACAGTCGTTATAATCACCAGATGGTGTTGGTGGGCATAGACTCATGACAATCACTGTTGACATAGGGAACAGGGTGGCAAAATGATGACTGGGATCTCCACACCAATGCCATTCACAGTGCAAATGCAACTGGATCACTTGTAACCACTCCAAGAAACACAATTTCCATTCCAACCAAAAACATCATGGCAACCATGGTTACCCTCTGTGGATCTGCACATGCACTACTCATAGAAGAGGTTTGGCAATGAAGACTAAATTTACGGTAGCCACTGATGTTGTGTCTTTTCTTTACTGTTCGTTTTCTCATTTCAGATTATGTGTCTGAGCTAATGAATGCAGTGATGGACATATGTCTCGGAGTTACCGACGAGGACACTTACACCTCTGTTTTGAACAGCACACCAGAATCACTGTGCATGTCATTCGAGCATCCAGACAAGCAGACAGCAGTGGAAGGACATATCTCGAGATTCGCATCAGCTTGAATGTTCCATGATGGTGGTAACATGTGGTGAGGACTTATAATATGATGTGGTACCATGTCAATTGACTGCCTTTGGACTAAAGTAGGTGGATGTGAACATCTGCGGAACTTTGAAAGTTATGGTAACCACATTATGCTTTGACATCTGCCCTGTCTTTGTTCCTGTCTTCATTTTTCAACTTGTAGTTACAGCTTTGTGCATTTGAAAACCATGTTTTGGTTCAACAATGAGAGTTTTTAAGATAATGACTTATGTTTGTTAGCGAAGAAACAACTGTATTGCTATGTTATCAATGTTTACTAATCATGTTGGTAATACCTGGATGCATACTTCTCAACTGTCCATGATTTTAAGGGACGTCCCTGATATTACCTCCAAGTTTTAATGTGTCACTCCTGAAATGTGTATTTCCATTACTAAAATGTGGAGATTGTTCGCTCTTCTATGCACCCTGCCCAGTAAAGCAATTACCCTTTTTAAGTAGGGTAACCACAACTGCACACAGTATTCAAGGTATTGTCTAACCAGCAGAAGGACACCTCTCGACTCATGGAGGTTATCCCCCTGGCTGTGAACCCCTGCTTTTTATTTGCTTGGGACGCAGCCCTTCTATACTGCTGTAGGTTATTCATTTTGGCATACACCACTACCACAAGGTCCTTCTCCTCCCAAGAAATCTGCTGTGCCTCCCACCACCAAGGTGTACACATGACCTGGCTTTTTTGACCCCAGGTACAGAACCCTGCATTTCCCAGCATTGCACTTTAGCTTCCCCACAGTCTCCAGGTCCTCCTGGAGAGCCATCTTCCCCTCCTCCCCAGCCATCACCACACACATGCAAAGAGGGTCATCCCACTCCTGATACTGCATCTGATGTTTGAGACATAGGTGTTGAAGTGCAGTGGGCCCAGTAACAACCCCTGTGGCATCCCGCTAATGACTCTACTGGAGGCTGAGACCCCCCCCCACCCTCCATACATGCCCTGATACACAGTTTACTATCCACCAGACTATGTGCGCACCACCCCCACTCCCATATCCTTTAGTTTCCACAGTAGCGAGACGTGTTTCATCGAGTCCAATGCCCTGCTGAAGTTTAGAAAGAGGACATCCACTGGCCTGCCCTGATCCAGTTCATTTGTTATCTCTTCATAGAACTCCACTATGTTGGTATGACAAGATGTGCCTGTAACAAAGACATGCTTGCCGGCCCGGTTGTGCTGAGGGTTGAGGTGCTGGACGCCACACCTCGTGCCACGCCCCTGGCTTGGGAACGGCCCTGGAACATCAGGGGTCAGCAGGGGAGGGAGATTGAGCGCCCGACGGACAGCTCTCCTCTCCCGGGAGGGAGGGTGATACATGCTCGGTGTCTGACTGGCATCTGGCAGAAGCTGGAGGCATAGCAGACACATAAGCGTACAGAGAGGTTGAGAAGTGGTGGATGTCGGCAGAGATGCATTGACGTTGGGGCATAGGCCACTCCACCAGAACATCTTGAAAACATCCGCGGCACTCCCGGGTAGATGGAGTGCCATGCCCTGATCTCCAATACCTCTACCTGCCCCGGTGAATGGCATCCTGATGAGACTAAAGAATTTGGGGTGCTTGCCCTCCCACCTCGTCCCCACCTGGGGGATAAGCCAAGGCTACGTGGAGGATGGACCACGGAGATACAGGTAGGAGGTGGGGAGTAGAACAGCCATAAGCATCTCCAGAAGGGAGTGAAGTGCCGTGGAAGGGGAGGAGTATAAATAGAAAGTAAAACAAAAGCAAGCCCAGGACATTGTACTTCAGCAGGGGCAGGGAGGGATCGAGCGTTCGATGGATGGCTCTCTCTTCCCTGTGAGGGAGTCGGGTATCGCGTCGCTCTTGAGTGACATCTGACATCAGTTGGTAGTGGCCTACATCCTGCAACGCTGTAGTACTGGGGTACAGAGACCGGCAGTCGCTGGTCATCATTGCACATCCGGGCTACGTGGGAAGGTGATGGGCAGGGAGAAGACAAAGTGAAAATACCCTCTGCCTCCTGATAGGCGAAGGATGGTCCAGGGGGGTTAGTCAACCACACCCAATTTCGTGCTCTCGTGGGACAGCCAGGGCCTAGGAGGAACGAGAAGAGAGCTTCAGTGAGGTGGAGTCAAGGCAAGCCCTAAGAGACCTCTCCGGAGAGAGTTCAGGTTGGGAGAGAACTGAAAAACCATATATATATTTACATCACTTATTTTTTGCTTATTCTCCACAGTGGCACTAAGCACCAGCACTGATTCCGAGAAGGAGACCCAGACCCCACGTCCGGACAGACCCTGGCCACCTCCCTACACCTAGCCTGTATCTGCAGCTCACTGTTCCCCTCAATATCCATATGCATCCCAATATTCCTCCAGCCCTCCTTACTGCCTTCTCACATTGCTTGGCCACCTTTAGGTCATCTCATATAACTACACCCAGGCACATTTCCATTTTTGCTGTTATTAGTATGTGTCCACCCCCCTACCCCCCACCCACACCACTTGTGTAATCTTCTCCTGGGTTTTTGTTTACCATGTGCATTCCTTTGCACTTCTTTACGTGGAGACTAAGCGGACATACATTTGGCCATTCCTCCAACCTTGCCAATTCCCTTCTCAACCTTTCCACCCCACCTTGTATATCCAGCCTGTTGCAGATCTTTGTGTCGTCTGTAAAGAGGCATACTTTCCCTTCCAGTCCCTCTGCAATATCAACTATAAAGACACTGAATAAGACTGGTCCCAGACCTGAACGTTTGGTACCCCAATAGAAAACAAACTTTCTTCAGAGTGGACTCCATTTACTATTACCCTCTGTGTCCTGTTCTCCAGCCAATTCTTTACCCAGGCTACCATCTCGGGACCCACTCCCAGGCTGGCCAACTTGTATATTAATCTTTAGTGTGGCACTGTGTCAAATGCCTTGCTAAAGTCTAGGTAGGCCATGTCCATAGGCCCTCCCTGCTGTACTACTTACTTAACCCAGCGAAAGAAATGCTGCATTGGGTCCTGTGCCCCGCTGTTCTATGGATACTGCACAATTCTTTCCTGCAGAAGTGATTCCATCATTTTCCCTTCCACTGAGGTCAAACTAAGTCATCTGAAGTTTCGTGCCTCTGCCCTGCTCACAGTTTTGTGAAATTGAATCACATCTGCAGTCCTCGGGTACCACCCCATCTTCCAATGATTTTTTTAAAGAGGGTAGTCAGTGGTGTAACTAGTCCCACCCTAAGTTCCTTTAGAATTCTTGGGTGAAGCCTGTCAGGCCACATAACTTTGTCCACCTTCAGTTTTAACAATTGTTTCATAACCCTTTGTCCTGTGAATTAACTGGTCTCGACCCCCTCTCCACATTAACTCTCTTTTTTGGTCTAGGTACCTCCTGCTCATCTTGTTTTGAGATGCAGTGGCCCTCCCTTCCCTCCCTCCCTCCTGTGTGCCAACCTGTCTCCCCACAACCTTGTGCCACTAATTATAACGCTTGACATTTGCTGTAAATTAATTTACGCTTTATTCTTGGGTCAGATACTTCAGCGGATATAAGTTACAACTGATTAAATGTTACAGCTAAAAAAAATGTTCACGCTTTCATTTACAGCACCGGATCAAGTAGTACAGCTGCTAGTATATCTTTTTACTGCTTATTTTAACTTTTGTTTTATTGGTTCATTTGTAACTTTCCTATCCCTTCTCCCCCAGGATGCATCTGGAAACACGCCGTTATCAGCTCAACTTTTAAAATAAAATAAATAAAGCACTAACTGTTAAATCTACAGTACATATAATCCCCCTTAGATAAAAAATCCCTTGATTGAGAGTTATGCCAGCACTATTAGAGCCAGAACACAGTCATTATTTGCATCAGAGTCAGATAGAATGCTTCCTAAGGAAAATCTTAATAAAAGAGAACAGCTGATTAAATGTTACAGCTACCGGACCGCGAGTACAGCTGCTAGTGGGGATACAGACAGGACCATACCGCAGTATTCAGTGCTCAGTGATTTGCTTTCCCAGCACAGTGGTTGAAATTTAACAAGACGGTGTGAGTTTAACCATGTGAGGGTTGTGCTTTAGGAATTTGGAACAAAGCCCTATATCCTTCACTGTGGTAAGTGCTAGGCTATGGGTTGATTTCCAGTCTCCGTTTTGGGTGCTGCATTGTTAAAAGAATGATATGACTTCTGCTGTTTAGCTGTGCTTGAAACACAGTAAAAGTGGGTCCACCTGTGTCCTCACTGTACGTTTTTGCTTTGCCGAAGAAAAAGTGTTTGCATGCAGGAAATTTTTCCTATACGACTCAGACGCTGGTCACAGCACTAATATATGTTTACGCTGAACTGCCCATGGACCCTGACCGAGCAGAATATAAGGTGCGCTGAAATAAAGCGTTATACAGTATATCCACTTTCTTTACTAGGTCCACACCTCCCCACACCCCCCCGGGCATCCCCACTCCAAGTTCACTCTTCCTTGCCATACTCTCCCTTCCCTCTCCGACCTGACTCCCATTACTCCTGCCAATGCTCATGCATCCTCCATGTCCTCCCCCCCAGAGACTCTACACCTGGGAGTAACTCCTCCTCCTCCGTTACTTACTGAGCCCATTGCTATCCCCTGCTTATCTGCCTCAAGAGAAGCGCCTCTTTCTCATTCCCTCCCTGGCTTATCAGTGTCAGTATTAATTAAGCAATAAGGCATGATAGGGTGTGGGTTATTGGGGAATTTACCATGTCTTGTGTGGTGCGTCACGAGGCACAGCCGAGTGACTTAACCACACAAGAAGTGGGTAAATCCCCCAATAACCCACATACTGGAGTGCCTTACTGTGATTATACAATGGACCCATGTGTAAAATAAATTTTAAATGTGTTTAAGTATGTTTTTTATAAATGCCATTTCTCAGCCGTGGATTATTACAGGATATACCACGGTCATGTGATGTGTTTTGACCAATGAGGTTACAGAATTTTCTTACCCCATTGTATAATCTGTTCTTATGCTGTATGCCATTTGCCTGTCCTCCCCCGGCTGACTCGCACCACCGATCAGTTGCCTTTTGCCCATACCCCCTTTGCTCTTCTCCTGTACTCTGACCAGACCCCCTGTTTCTTATTTCTCCTAACCTAATGCCAATCTACATGGTTCTCAGTTTGCCCAGGGTAACCACAATCCATACCAACTGCTGCTCCCCTCCTCCCTCTGGGGTCCAGTCCCACACCACCCATTTTGGTGGCGCATTGCCCTACACTCATTTCATCCTTGTCCTGTATGTTCACTCCCAATTGGCTAGCCTCACCTGTGTCCAGTGCCATGTTATCATTTCCCCCCCCACTGCACCCCACAGCCCCACAGAGCAACCCTCCTTTTCACCCCCTTCTGCCAAACTCACGCCTTAGCCTCTTGACCTCCTCCCTGTGATGTGCCAACCTTTGTCACACAATACAACACCCCATCCTACATGCCACAGCTAGCACCATGGCACTCCAGCACCCAACGCATTCCACTACCCTTCCAAAGATACCAGCCCTCATGATATGTGGACCCTCCCCCATCTCTTTCCTATCCTACTTTACCATCACCAGTTTTCTCCAGTGCATTTGTTACCTCTTCATAGAACTCCACCAGGTTGTCCATTCCATGACCCTTTTTACTGGTTAATGTTCACTTGTGCATTCAATTTGTAGAAGTGCCCTGCAATGTATGCTACAGTACCTTCAGTGTTTACCCTGTACTAGGGCCCTTTGTCAGCAGTACATGTACTATATAATAGCAGGCACGACCGATGCACAGAACATAATTAACATACAGTACAAAAAAGCTATACTGACATTCTACATACTGCCTGTAAGAACTGTTCGCACACATGCATTGCTTTATGTAGATAGTCAATAAAGACAGCCACACATGTGATTGGTTGAAAAGAACTTCATAGTGTGCTTTTATTAAACTGAATAAACATTCACTTATGTAGATTGGTGGCAGGAAAGTATAACAGGAACAGCAGTGATCACTGTTTAGCAAAACTTCAAAATGATACTTTGCTATGTGGGAGAAATTAATTGCAAATGAGACAAATTTCATACTCTTATCAGTTTTCAATTTGTGGCTCTATATCTCGGGATACTGAAAGCTACATTACTCAGGTGAAGGGAAGTTCTTTTGAATACATGACACGGCATAGGATGGTATTGGTACACGCACATGTAGCCCCAAATAGCCCCGGCACCACCAGACAAATTTACTGCAGGCAGTGTATCGATAGCACCTGCCAACCAAACAAAAAGGAGTAATAAGTGACACACATATAAAATACAAGTTTTTACAATAGCAGGATATGTCATACTACCATAGGAGACAGAGTGCAGATGAACGGATTATTTCAACACCAGTAAATGAAGATGAAAGACCGCTTTGACAACATCTCTCTGTGTTGCTCATGCAATACGAAGAGTCTAGGCAAATGACATGGAAGTCGTCACACACACACACACAGAACAGTATTGATGGAATGCGTGTTAAACAGTACAAAACCAGAATTATATTGTGGTTACAAATCAGTGTTGTCACATACAATAACTTCTACCACTGTGTGGTACATGATAAACTATTACAGTTCTGCAGTCATAATGAATCCTGGCCCAGGCAAATTAAAGCCATTGGTAAAAAATTGTTGTGCAGTGGTGCCTTGTCTGTTGTTCTGTCAGCAGTGCATGGGGTACACCTGATGGCAAAGAAGGAGGTAAAACAGTGCCATGGACCATGACCCTTACTGAAGGGTTTTCTCAGATGCTGCACACAAAAGGACAGATGATGTTGTGTCAGCGCCCTTCCCTGTGTTGTCACCGTGCTGTTGAGTGACAACACAACAGCAATGTGATAGCAGGTCTAATCCTTCCTGAGTGGTACATATCCACAAAGTAAGGGTCAATAATGATCAACAAAACACGCACCACAATTACAGTCTACTCCAAATAGTGCCGTAAACATTCTGTGGACTGTCACGTAGTATGTACTATAGACACATTTAAGGGCCACCTGCCGGAGTGGCACAACAGTCCCCTGTAATATGGTGTCTGCAACCCAGATGAAGACAAGAATGAACTCAAACATATGTGTTGCTTTTCATATGTTAGATATATAAGATAGTGGATGGGCAACTATGCACAACCAGTATGTTGTGCCACCGAGGGGTTCTGATTCCCTGTGACCTCAAGAGAGAAGCTTGAGAGGTCCATGGGAATCAGACCCCCGAGGTGGCACAACACACTGGTTATGCATAGAGTTGCCCATCTGCTATTTTATATAGTGTATGGGCATCCATGCCTGTTTCGGACATTGCACTTTGTTTCAGTGAACTGGTGTTTAGAGGAGCACTTGAGGGCTGGTGGTAGGCTCAAATTACTGACACAATGTGCTGCAGATGTTTCTGCAAGCTCAAGTTTAAAAAACAAACATTTGTCAATGCCAAATGTTGATTGCGTTGGTCTGTTGAGCTCGCTCAGTGTCCCTGTGTCACTCGCTCGTTCTGTTTCTCCCGGTGCTGCAGGCTGCACCTTTGTGCGGGGCTCCTGGCTACACTGGCACATTTTTTCTGCCCATGAAGAAATCTGCAGCCATCCTGACAGAGCTGTGTTGAGGTGGGTCACTCACCCTCTCTCAGTCTGTCATTCTGCTTCTGCTGGCGCTGCAGGCTGCCCTTTTGTACTGGGCTTCCGCCTCTGTTGGCAGCTTTTTCTGCCCACAAAGAAATGTGCAGCAGTCCTGACACAGGTCCATTGAGCTACCTCACTCCCCCTCTCTCCGCTCGTTCCATTTCTGCCGGTGCTGCAGGCTGGTCTTTTGTACAGGGCTCCTGCCTGCGTTGCCACCTTTTTCTGCACACAAAGCAACCCGCAGCAGTCACAATAGAGGTCTGTTGAGCTCGCTCACTCCCCCTCTCTCACTCATTGTGCTTGTCCCAGCTGCTCTGCTGGCTGCCCTTTTGTACTGGACTTCTGCCTGCATTGGCACCTTTTTCTGGCCACAAAGAAATCTGCAGCTGTCCTGACACAGCTCCGTTGAGGTCACTCTCTCCACCTGTTTCACTCTCTCATTCTGTTTCTCCTGGTGTTACATAGAAACATAGAATTTGATGGCAGATAAGGACCGCTTGGCCCACCCAGTCTGCCCATTTCCCCTGCCTACTGGATAAGCTGCAGATCCTAGTTAACCAGCAGCCTACTTCTTCCTACCCCCATCCCCTAGAATTGCCTTATGACTGTCCCATGCATGCTTGAATTCCACCACTGTTTTTGACTCCACAGCCTCCTCCGGAAGGCCGTTCCATGCATCCACAACCCTCTCTGTGAAGAAATACTTCCTTAATTATTACTCAGGCCACCCCAGCTATCTTCCAAATTGTACCTTGTTCTTGCACACCTCTTTTTTGAAAGATGCTACCCTCTTGGACTTTGTTGATTCCTTGAGGTACTTGAAAGTTTCTATCATGTCCCCTCTCCCTCCTTTCCTCGAGGCTATACATATTAAGCTCCTTTAGTCTCTCTTCATATGTCTTCCGGTGCAGACCCTGCACCATTTTAATTGCCCTTCTCTGGACAGCTTCCATCCTGTCTATGTCTTTGCGAAGACTGGGTCTCCAGAACTGCACACAGTACTCCAGATGGGGTCTGACCAGCTGTCTGTACAGAGGGATAACTTCCTGTTTTCTACTGGTGATGCCCTCTCCCTATGCATCCCAATGCTCTTTTGTACTGGGCTTCTGCCTGCATTGGCAGGTTTTGCTGCACACAAAGAAATCTGCAGCAGTCCTGACACAGGTCCGTTGAGGTAGCTCACTCCCCCTCTCTCACTCGCTCGTTCCATTTCTGCCGGTGTTGCAGGCTGGCCTTTTGTACTGGGCTCATGCCTGCGTTGCCGCCTTTTTCTGCCCACAAAGAAATCCACAGCAGTCACGATAGAGCTCTGTTGAGCTTGCTCACTGCCCCTCTCTCACTTACTCATTGTGTTTCTCCTGGTGCTGCAGGCTGCCCTTTTGTACTGGGCTTCTGCCTGCATTGGCACCTTTTTCTGCCCACAAAGAAATCTGCAGCTGTCCCGACAGAGCTCTGTTGAAGTCTCTCACTCCGCCTGTCTCACTCGCTCATTCTGTTTCTCCTGGTGCTGCAGGCTGCCCTTTTGTACTGGGCTCCTGCCTCTGTTGGTGCCTTTTTCTGCCCACAAACAAATCTGCAGCAGTCCCAACAGAGCTCCGTTGAGCTCATTCAGTCCCCCTCTCTCACTCGTTCATGTCGTTTTTTTTTTTTTATTTCTTTTTATTAAATATTTTTCCACCTGGTTACACAATGGACAAATCTGAATTCCAAAGCAGTCTTTCTGAATGAAATACAGTGCTTAACATTTATAAAATACTTTTTCTATTAAATCTCATCTAGAAAAAGACATTGAATTATCTTATAGGTGAAACCACAGGTCTAGGGGTAGACGAGGAAAACATGACTTTATAATTTTTCCCCTATAATTATTAACCCAATTAGGTTTCATAGACTAAAATCTAAGCATTGTGAGGTTACATATTGGATCCACTGATTCCACTTCTGTATTCATGAAAAGGATCCCTCCCTGTAGCTTGACATTAAAGGTCTCATTTTTATAGATCTCAGACATTATTTGTCTCCAATTTTGGAGTACAGGAATCTGGGGCTTCATCCAACACCTCGTGATTGCCTTCTTAGCAGCTATAAAGCATATCAGGAGTATGGATTTTTCCCAAGGGGAGCATGGTCCAGATAAACCCCAATAAGGAACTGTTCAGCAGTAAGCCCCACTGGTTCAGAGAAAAGAGTTAGTTCATTTTGAAAGGTTAGCCAAAAGGGCATGAGGAATGGGCAGGACCAGAAAACGTGCCCGAGAGTAGCTCGACGACAACCACAGTTCCTCCAGCACCTCCTATATATGTACAGGAGATATTTCATTAATACTGCAGGAGCTCTGAAATATCTGGAGCGACATTTCCATGCAAACTCTCTCCAGTAAGGAGATGAAGTGGACTTTATTTCAATTAAGGATGTTCTTAACCGTGAATCAGGGGAGATTTGTAATTGCAAGTCTTTATTCCAGGAGGTCAAAGTTGGTATTGTAGTAATGGGGAGACCCGAACGCAGCTCTGCATGTATTAGGTCAATTAAATGAGTTCCTAACCTTCCCTCACTCGCATCAATGAACAATTTAAGCAAGTCAGGGATAGGGGAAGGCATTCTGGGAGGTATTGTGTTGTTACAGAGGATGTGATTACAAACCTGAAAGTATCTAAAACGATCAGAGGATCCAAGGGTAAATGAGGTCTGGAGTCTATCAAAGGGGATAATCCCTTCCGGGGACAAGAATTGATATATGTGGGATAAGCCTACTCCACGCCATCTGGAAAAGGCTTGGTCCATATCATTGGGGATGAACTTTTCATCTTGTGAAATTAGCTTACAGTATTCAAATATTTTTTGAATAGGGCCTGCTTTTCTTAACTGTTTCCAGAGTTTATATGTTTGAACCGTTATTTCTGTTAAGGTAGAGGGGTTAAGGGATTTATTGTCAGAGGAGAACATGATCTTCTTTATGTCATGTAAATCACTGAGTTGAAATTCTATAGTTTTCAAGGGGGAATTGTATGACTCAGTGAGCCATAATATTAGAATTCTTAGGAATGCCACTTGGGCATACAAGCGGAAATCTGGGAGATTCAGCCCTCCTTGTTTTAGAGGTAATTTAAGGATGGGTAATCTAATTCTAGGATGATTTTTTCCCCATATAAAGTTTTGTAAGATTTTATTCCAAGATGCTAAATAAAACTTAAAGGGGAAATAGGGGATGGTCTGGAGCAGATAGAGAATCCGTGGGAGGATATTGGTACGGATTATTAATATTTTTTGGTGTAGAGAAATACAAAATGGGGACCATCTGTCCAGGTCAGCCTGTATCTGGACTGTAAGAGGTTCGTAGTTAGCTAATTAGATAACCCCAGGGTCGAAAGGGAGACAGATGCCCAAATATTTTATTTTGGTTGTACGCCATTTGAAGGGGAAGGCCCTTTTTAACTGGGGAGGGGGAGAATAGTTGAAGGATAATATCTCAGTTTTATTTATATTTAGTTTGAAGTCCGCTAGTTTCTCAAACTGTGCAAGTATTTTCCATGTTGACGAGATTGATTGTGAAGGAGACAGTAGAGTTAGCATTATATCATCTGCGAACAACCCAACTTTATATTCTCTTTCGGCTATCGGAATGCCTTCCACCGAGGGGGTGTTTCGAAGGAAAGCCGCAAGAGGTTCAATAAACAAGGCAAAAAGATAGGGGATAAAGGGCAACCCTGTCTAGTCCCTCTGGCCAATGGGAAGGGGCGGGATAAGGAGCCATTAACTCTGAGATATGCTTTAGGAGAACTGTATATTTTTTCTAGGCAGGCTATAAATTGAGGGGGAAAATGGAACATTTTAAGGGTTTCCCATAAGAATGGCCATGAGAAGCGATCAAACGCCTTTTCCGCATCTAGACTAATGAACACCGCTGGTATTTGCCTGGTTCGTATAAATTCTTGTAATAACAAGGCTCTAAGAATACTATCAGCTGTGTTCCTGCTTTTAATGAATCCAGTTTGGTCAGTGTGTATTATATTAGGGATTATATTTTCTAGTCTTGTTGAAAGTATGGCCATGTAAATTTTGTAATCTACCGGGTCTTTGTTAGGTTTTATTGTTGGCGCTATAGTTGCATAATCCCACGAAGGGGGGGGGGGTAAACCTTCCTGAGAAATGTCATTAAAGAGTGCATGGAGTTTGGGGATTAGGTCTTTTTTAAACTTTTTATACCACTCTGGGATATATCCATCTGGACCAGGGAATTTTCCTGATTTAATATTGTTAATTACCTCTTCTATCTCCAGTGGAGAGATCGGAGCATTTAGGGAGTTGATTTGAAGGGGGGTGAGGGTTGGCAGATTGGTCTGGTTCAGATATTGGATTATGTCTGGATGGTTTGGTGTATTTGGGGGGGGAGTAAAGCTTGGTAAAGTAATCAGTAAAGGCTTTCTGAATGTGGGCCACTGTATGGTGGGTCTGTTCCAAGATAGGGTTTCTAAGGTGGAGAATTGTGGAGGCTGTGACCTACAGGACTACATCATGAGTAGAGCAGTAATGAGCAAGGCAACAGTTACCGGATGTACCAGTGAAGGAGATGCCATGGTGTTGGCAGAATGGCTGTGCCATATAGAGTGGTATCTGTGTCTAACTCCATTCCACAAACAACCACCAACAAAATAATGTGCCAAGATGTATGTAAGACCCTACATAACAGAAACCAGTCCCATAATTAGAACCTTTACATGTCTGTAACTATAAGTGCACAGCATGACAAGGAATATAAGAAAAGGACATTGGAGGACACTGTATTTAATGACCTTCTCATATTCGTAGGCATTTGGGAGCAGTGCAGTCTGCAAGTGCCTACATCTGTCACAGTAATGAAGTCAATGCACAGCATTCAAGGATGCCAGCAAGTCACACAGCTGAAAACCTTCACACAGATTAACCACACCATTTGTATGACTTATCAAGTCACCCAGTGCACATAGGTACCATCAAAGTACACATTTATCAATAACCACAAACCATACCCTTGAATACAAATGTGGTTTGTGAGACAAACTGTCAGACAAAAGGCAGTCAGTTATGGTGTCAAAGTGGTTTGTGCAGGTGATGATGTGGCGGTCGAAACATGTAAGAATGTCCTAAGCAAAGGAAGTGACATGCACAGTGTGAACATACAGTACTTGTTAGGTCTATATTAGTCTGCATGTACGAAATAAGCAGGTGACTGGGCTCATTCACTGTTGGCCAAAATAAGTGACAGTTACTGATCCATCCAGTTCTGGATGTGGTAAAAAACATACACACTTGGAACCAAGTGGAGAGCCACATTACTGAAAGTGTGCTGCCACAGAGGACACCACATGACAAGTGCAGGCACATCCACCTTTTCAGAGAACAGGCAGCACACACAGCACCAAAAAATCAACCAGTGGTGCTGGTACTGTCACACACTAGGCACACACTGCTAGTATGCACGGCCCAAACCAGTACCAAACAGTTATTACCACCATGAATGTGCAGCATGTATGGCAGGCCCAAGACACATGTCCTTAGCAAGCACAGTTTCACAGTGGCAGGAAACATGGTGCTACTGACTATAGACATGGACCACAACATCAAATATCAGAATCCATACCATGAGCGCATAGCACAGAGAGCAGGATGTCTGCATTATTGCCATATCACACACAATGTCAACATGGCATAAAGTATTTATCAACTGTCACTGGTGGGTTCTATGCTGTGTTCATATATGCTTGTGTGATATTGTGGAGGTCGGAGTAATAGAGTAAGGGTAGGGGAGGTGCAATTTTCTGACTGGCCACATCGCAGCAGTTTCACAGCTGTACAACAGCAACCATGCCCTATTATGGATGGGAAGGGCATGTGTGGACAAAGTAAATGCAGGCCATGTCTTCATATGCATTTCATATCCCTAAGAATATTATGTTGGTCACACAGCAGTGAGGCTCTACATTGCACACACTGGTGGGGTATGTGAAAGGAAGTCTTCATGATAGCAATTAACAGTGCTGGGGAGGGGCTACAAGTTGATGACTAAGACAGACATTGGTCACAGTTTGGATGACAGTGACTTACTGTGACCAGCAGGACATACCAATGTTGACCGCCACCACTCAAACACCAGTAGAACACTAATCTGAATTTCAAAAAAACTGTTTAGCAGATCGGTAGGAAGTGTGTCACAAGAACTGTGCATTTGTCACTCATGCATTCAGGGTGGTGTGTGAACTTTCTGAGGAATACACATGTGCAGATATATCATGCCTCATACATTCTGGGGCTTCATATCTACTCACTCATTAATGGGCGTACCCAGCTGGGCACCATATTGCTGTCGAAAGGAGAAATATGCTGTTTGGAGAACCCAGACATCCAGGCACACAGTCTGGAAGCCAGGGTGGGCTGTGATGTAGTCATAATTTACAGATCGGTGAAGGACCTGCTCTATTTCCCTGCAGCATACTGACTCAACAGCGGTTTCCATTGGCTGACAACACATGCATGTGCACCTGTGAGAACACAGAAATAATGTGCAAATATGACACAACTGTGACAAACAAGACACACAAAGTCAGTTGTTTCATACACTGTGTCAGGGGAAGCAGCACAAAACAATTTTTGACTTTGGTGACTTGCCCAGAGTCACCCACACAACCTTGTACAGTGTGTGTCACACATGTTATGCATACACGATGGACTACAACACATGTGGCCATGTTCTGTGAGGATGACAGTTTACCCATGTTGATTGCCCATTGCCAGGCCTACAGAGATAACAGGTATCATTGCACCTAGGCAGTGTGTCAGACAGCAGAACACACCACTCAACACAACCCTGGTATAGGTGGCAGTGACAGCAAGAGTGGCAACTACATTCCCTCAAGCAAACACAGCAAAGGTGTCAGATGTTCCAGAGTGACAGCATGGCATGGCATATATAACTGTACCTGCATGCACACACAGAGACACGCACACACTGTGTAGCAATCACACATCCCTGCACACACAGTATCAACACCCATAAATAGACACACATCCACAGCCACCGACACAGAACACACACACAGACACGCACACGAAAATATAAAACTCGTATAGAGAGAGACACACATACAGCCAAACACACTGAAACACAACCACCTACCCCCACAGTCACATACGCAATCACACACTCACACAGTGAAAAACACGCACAACCATCCATGACAAACAGCACAGACACATACATACCATGCCCACAGCACCAACAAACCACACACATGCAGACACACCACACACAAAAGAAAAAAAATATTTCAGTGCAAGACTGCATAAACAGACAACAGAAACACAATAACATGGGAAGACAAACAGGGTAAACATGCCAGTGAAGATTTGCAATGCATGCCACGTTCAGTGTGTTACACAGCGAGGCACTAAGGAACATCATAATAACAAATAAGAAAAGACACAGCATTACAGAAGCAAACTGTTACACCAGGGGAAAGGTGCCATACACATTGCACATCACAAAAATGGCACAATATCAGGCGATACAGTTCTTGCTGAGCAGTCCCCCCCCCACCCCCGTTATTGCATACAAGGTAGAAATGCACCTTACAGATGGAGAACACAAGATTAGTTGTTACTCTATCCTGTAATACGGCATGTGGGGGGGGGCACCACATTTCCAAGTTGGCAAACATAACCATACAGGGAACTGCACAATCAGATACAGGGCTGCAACCATTCCAGTTTCAATATGTGAGGCAGAGGAACAAGACAGCAAATGTGGCGTCAAGCACAATAACATCACACCATATGCAAGTCACATACTGTACTATGCAGCCACTTATACTGTATGAACAAACTTGCATTACCAGTCTGTACTGCCAATGCGGCCCATGCATTCATCCTGGTCCTGAGAGAATGCTCCCTGCCTGTCACTGCCAGAGTCTGTTTCTGGCACTTCAGGGTCATACATATAGGGCTGAACAGTCTGTAAGTTTGGCCATGATTGCCCAGAGTTACTACCCTGGAACTCCTCCTCATATTCAACCTCCACATCGGAGGGCACAAACTCTTCACTGGAATCAACAGGGCTACCAGTGTCTTCCATTGTACAGGCTCTGACACAGAGATCCAGCAGCCGCTGCGTTACAATCATCCCCCAGTTCATGTCACATGCTGAAACGTCTGCTCACAGTGCTGGAAGGACCGCATGAAACACATGCGCTCCCGGCGGCATTAAATTAATAAAATTTAACACAAACATCCACATTTTTTAACGCCATTGCAATGCGATTCGGCAAAGTAGGATGTCCTGCGATGAATGGCATCATCAGATCGACGATGCAGGTAGGTGTCAGCTGCTCTTTAAGGAGTAGACAGTGGAGGGAGCAGGCACAAGGAGCTCTGCCAATTCAGGGGGGGTGCCTGAGCCCATAATCTTACCCGTGAAGCAGCCCAAAACAAAATTCATGTACAGTAGTTGGATGGGGAGAGCCAGTTGAGCTTAGCATATAGATTGCAATGGTGAGTGAGGCGAGGGGCTGCAAGCGCAAAACGGCAAATGAGCAAAGAACCTGAAGAAACACTTTTGTTCAGTATTTACTAGAGAGAAGGATGGTCCACGGATGGAATGTGGAGTAAGCAGAGAAAGAGAGCGGGCTGGTTTACCAGTAGCATGTGCATAATAATGGGGAAAAGGGTGCTGGAAAAGCTAAAAGGCTGATAGTAGATACAGTGGAACCTTGATCTAACAAACCTCACACTACCGGACTGCCTTTTCTAATTAACTGACTCTGCAGAACCAAGCATTTCCTTCATGTTTTCATGCATGCGATCCTCATCTGTCATCAGCTGACATTTAATCATATGTCAATCGTTTAACCAAAGATCTGGTAGAAAGGCAGTATACAAAAGCAGTTCTTGCTTCATTCATGTTAGTAACTGACAAGCAAGAGACAGAGAGAGTGTAGTGCTTTAACTATAGTAATGGCAGAAAAAAGAAAACCAAATGTTCTTATAGTCGCTTCTAAACTCCACTTCTGGAGCAACTGGAGAACGGTGAACGAGCAGTCAGTTTAGCAGCTAAGTATGGCACAGGGAAGTCCACTACTGCTGCTCTCTCTCTCATGCTAAAGCTAAACTGCATGTCTTTAAAATGACCATGGAGAGGACAGCTAGGACTGAACAATGCAAAAATATGAAAGTGCGCCAGAGTGATGCCTGTGATGCTGTTATTCATTTGTGGTTTTACCAAGAGCGGGAGAAAGGTATACCAACCTCTAGACCTGTTTTAAAAGAAAAAACCTTTTGTTTAACCAGAACTTGGGTGGACAGTCGTATTTTGAGGGCAGTGGCGAATGGCTAGTTTATGCAGCAAGTGAATAAAAAGCTGCTGAAGAAGGGCTATGTTAGCAATCAAATCTATCATGCTGGTGAGTCAGGTTGTACTGGATGTGTCTTCCAGACAAGACCTTAGCACATGGGCTGGCAATGGAAGCACCTGGGTTCAAAAAGCAGGACAAGGTGACCATAATTGACTGTCTGAATGCATATGGCACTCACAAGCTGCATCCTCTGCTACTGGAAAATTAAAAGAACACAGGTGCTTCAAAAATGTGAATATCAAAACTCTCCCAGTTCAGTATGAACAGCAACACAATGGGTGGATGGATGGGGTGATATTTGTAAGGTGGTATCGAAAGTAATCTGTCCCAAATTTGAAGCACTTTTTATGACAGAGGGGCTCCCACTTAAAGTGATTCTATTTCTGGACAATTCTCCTGCCCACCCAGAGATGACCTGGAATAAAAATCACTGATGGCTATATTAAATATACTTTCTTCTTGCCTGGCACAACCTCCAAGATCCAACCATGCAATCAGAGGATCCTAGAGATCTTCAAATGAAATGACACAATCCTTGATGACAAAAAAATGAAGAAAAACACTACAGAAGGTGATTGAATCACTCACATTGAAGTATGTGTTGTACATGGCTGTAGAGATCTGGGATCTTGTGTGGCCAGAAACCATAATGAAAGCCCAGGCATAGTAGGGTATCAGGAAGAAGGCAAAAAGTGAGCTACTCCAGGAATCACAATGCACTTCCAAATCTGCCTTGTCAGAAATCATAGACGCCACATCAGAAGTTGAGGCTGAAAGTCCTGATGAGTCAATTATCCAAACCTATGAACTGCCAGGATGATATCAGACAGTGCAGCTTGCATAGGAGCTAATATTCAGTGTCACTGATGCTGAGATTTGAGTTGACGGCATGTAATGAAGAGGATGACAGTCATGAATATATGTCTGATGACAGTGGCGTCAAGGCAATCAAGAGGAACGAGGCCCAAGAGGAACCGGAGGAAGATTCTGATGGTGAGGAGCAAGAGACTACTAAACCTGTTACTGACCATGAAGCAATCGAATGTTTCTCATAATGCCTCTCCTGGTCAGAGAATCAGACAGTAACTCACCTCCACCTCTTCTTGCTATGAAAATACAGCAAAGTGGTAGAGAAATGTGCTGGAAAGTTGCAGTAGAAATCAATAAAAGACTTATTTAAAATAGTAAAGATAATAAACATGTTGCACAAGCCCAAAAGCCTGAAAATTTAGCCACATGTACTGTAACACCTAAAAGCACATAGCAAAAGAAAGAGCAAAAAATCAACACCTAAACACTGAACACAGAATATTTCCCATACTGAACTCGGGCATCTGTCATTGACATCAATAGCAGCCCTTATCCAATAAACACCTGATTATCCTAACTATTTGGATACCGCCCAAACAGTTTGGATAATCAAAGCTCTACTGTAAGTCTATGGGCCCTCATGGCTTATATCCTAGGATGCTAAAGGAGGCTACAGAAGTGATGGCGGAGCCACTTGAAGACATATTCATCTGCTCACTGGTCCCAGGGGTGGTTCCAGGGGACATGAGGACAGCCGACATGGTCCCTCTGCACAACAGCAGAAGGAGAGATAGGCCAGGGGACTATAGACCAGTAAGCCTAATGCCTATAGTGGGAAAGGTAATTGTGTCCATATGAAGGGAGGAACTAGTGGACTTCCTGGAGGGATAGGGACTTCAGGACTGCAGGCAGCATGGGTTCTCGAGAGGGAGGTCTTGCCAGATGAATCCAGTTGACTTCTTCAACTGGGCAACCAGGGTGGCTAATATGGGGCAGGCAGTAGATATGGTATACTAGATTTCAGCAAGGCCTTGACTCAGTACCCCACAGGAGAGTGGTCAAGAAGCTAAGGGACTTAGGAGTGAAGGAAAAATTGGCGGCTTGGGTGGAAAGCTGGTTGAGGGGTAGGGCTCAAAGGGTTATATTAAATGGGGAGTTCTCAGAAGTAAGGAAGGATACAAGGGGTGTTCCGTAGGGATCCATGCTGGGCCCTGTCCCTTTTAATGTATTTATTTGTGATACAGAGGAAGGGATTAAGGGTAAGTTTTGCCTCTTCACAGACAACACAAAGATCTGCACATGGGTTGAAATAGAGGAAGGGGTCAGTGGACTCTGGGAGGACCTGGGCAGGTTGGAGAACTGGTCAATGATCTGGTGCTGTCCTTCAACACAAGTATATGCAAGGTGACGCACACTGGGAAAAATAACCCAGGAGTGCAGTATAACAATGGGTGGTGGTGCTGCTGGCAAGAATCATGGAGGATAAGGACCTGGGGGTCAGAATATCAGAGAACCAAAAACCCACAGCACACTGTAACAGAGCTGTGGAATCACAAACAGGATGTTGGAATGAGTAGTGATGGGGATAAGTGGCAGAAGTCAGGAGGCTATTCTCCCACTATACAGGTAATAGGTAAGACCACATGTGGAGCACTGTGCGAATTACTGCAACAAAGAACAGGAAGTAGAGGCTGGCCGGTGGTGCTGAGGTTGGCGCTGGGCGCCACACCTTACTGCCCTTGATGGCTCGGGTTAGGAGCAGACTCGGGCCTTGGTCGGGGAAAAGAAGGATTAGCCCCATGGATGCTCCCTCCTCCTTCGGGAGGGATACTCAGGGGTGTGTTTAATACACCAATCAGCCCAGGAGAGCCGTGGAAGCACCGACTGGGCGTATGGCTTCCCATTGGGGGGAGCCGGGAGGAGAGGACACCATCAGGCACTTGGCAGGCGGCGATGCATGTTCCGCCTCTGAGCCAGGTGTCCCCAGTGGGGAGGGAGAGGGAGGGACAAGAAAAAGCGGAAAAACCCCTCAGCGCTCCTGGGTGACAGCTGCTCCAGCCTTCCAGTCTGCATCACGGGCAGACCCCACTATGCAGGTGCTCCTTGGAGGAAGAAGCAGGTAGGAGCCACCAAGAGGCACTCTAGGGGCAGACTCTGTGAGGGATGGGAGACATTGAGCGACCTGATTGAGAGGAATGGCGAGGGTGAACAGGAGGGAAAAAAGTAATTTAAAAAAAAAAGAAGTACAGGAAGTACAGCACAGAACAATCAAGATGATCCAGGGGCTGGGAGGCAAACCTTATGAGGAGAGGCTGTAGGACTTGGACTGTGAGTACACCCTTCAGAAGAGAAGAGAAAGGGGTGACGTGATAGAAACATAAAAGCACCTGCATGGGATAAATAGGGTGGATGCCAAGAAACAGGGAAAACTCACTGAAACTAGTGGGGAAGGGGATTAAAGAAAAGTGTTTGCAAACATTTTTCATGGAAAGAGTGGTGGACAAATGGAGCAAGCTGACAGAAGAACTGGTAAAGGTCAAATCAGTAAGAAGTTTCCAGCAGGAATGGGAGAGGCATGTGGGCTTAGTTAAAAGGGAGGCATGGGAATTAAGGGACGGGATGGCCAATAGGGCTAGTGCAGAGTAGTTAGGTAGGGTGGGCAGACTGGATCGGCCAATAGGCCTTTTTCTGCCATCAATGGGTACGTATCTATGTAGAGAGGAAGCACAGGGGCTCACACTTCTTTTTAATTTTGCTGTATGGTAGCAATATATGAAGACAGCATCAAACTAGGGCCAGATAAACCCGTGTTTTTATAGTGTGTGTGTGTTTTGTGTACAAAATGTGTGTGTTTGTCTGTCTTTTAAGTAAGTGTGTGTGTGTATGTATGTGTGTGTGTGTGCGATCGCGCGTTTGAAGGTGTTAGTGAATTTGTCTTTGCATGTGACTAAGGTTTAATGAGTGCATGTGTGTTGTTGACTATATGTGTTACTCTATGAAATACAAAACTGCACATACCCCAATAATGTAAAGCATCATGGGAAGTAAAACAAAAAAGTAAAAAAAGTGGGGCTAACAGACACTAGTGAGGCATAAAACACAAACCATGCAGTTTGGTTTGAAGTTAAAAAACTGCTTTTACAGCCGGCCCAGTGACATGGATGGCTGAGGCACTGGCGTCTTACCGCCTGCCACACCAGCGACCCGTGTTCGGTGATGAACGTGGGTTGCTGGGGATCAGCCGGGGAGGGAAAGGACTGAGCGCCCAACGGCTGCTCTCTTTCCGGGGGGGGGGCCTGCATGCTCCGCCAAACAACTGCCCCCTGGTGGAGGCCAGGTGGTAATGCAGGTCTAGGAGGGCAGTAGAAGAGAGGGCTGCAGGACTCCAGGGCGTGCATGCGCCTGCAGGTGTGCTTGTCTACATGCGTGTCCCATTGTGGGGAACAGGGAGAAAATCAGGAAAAAAGCCTATGTCCTCCTGCCGCCATATGTGATGGCCTTGGGAGAGTCCTGAAGGACCTGATGACAGGTGAAGGTGGCAGTGGGTGGCCAAAACGAGATATATATATATATATATATATATATATATGTGTGTATATATATATATATATATAAAATTAAAAAAAACTGTTTTTATTCCATAACAGCAACCAACTCATTCAGCCGGCATCTGTGGAATAAAAGCAGTTTTTTTAACTGCAGACCAAATTACATGGTTTGTGTTTTATGCCTCCTTAGTGTCTGTTAGCCCCACTTTTTTGCTTTTTGGTTTACTGGTTGTGTGTGTGGGCTCCAGATGTGGACTCCCTTAGCCACCTTTATTTAGCTTTCTGTTCATCTTGGGAAGTATATGCAAATAATCATGAGGGAACTGGGCAGTTCAATTAAAGCATTACTGAATGGTGCCAAAGGGTCTCTAAAACAATCTGCAAAGGCCAAAAACAGCAGACACGGACACTTGTTTCATCTTTTGTACCACATCTGTATCTCAGCCCCAGGGGGAGGGAGCAGTCATACTGTGACTCCATGTGTATGTGTGGTGTTATTTATTTCAAATGTTTCACCAGGAAAGACACACTGAGCTGGTAGTAGCTTACTTCCAAATGTGTCCGCTTGCTGTAGGTTATACCTGCAGTGAGGAATTTGGTGTCACCAGCAGGACGGTCATGTCAAACAAATATGATTGAATTCTTTGACTGAGTCTCTAAAATAGTGGACCAGGGAGGGGCAGCAGACATAGTGTATCTAGATTTCAGGAAGGCTTTTGACCCTGTCCCCCATAGAAGATTGGTCAATACGCTAGAGCACTCCAGGTTAGGGCACAAAATAGTCAAGTGGGTTCAAAACTGGCTCCACAGTAGAACACAGAGGGTCATAGTCAATGGAAGGGGGAAGGGTGATCAGCGGTGTGCCTCAAGGCCCAATCCTCTTCAATATATTCCTCAGTGACATTGCTGATGGCCTGCAGGGTAAGGTATACCTGTTCGTAGATGACACAAAGCTCTGCAACAGGGTAGATACAATTGAAGGAACAGCAGCAATGGAAGCAGATCTAAAGAGCCTAGAAGCATGGTCTAGGGACTGGCAGTTGAAATGCAATGCCAAAAAGTGCAAGGTCATGCACCTAGGTAAAGGAAAACATACACACTTGATGGTGAACAATTAACAGAAAAAAACTCGAACGGGACCTCAGAGTGCTTATTTCCGATGATTTATAGGTGAGTAGACAGTGTGAAAAGGTGACGCAGAAAGCTAGCAGCATCCTCGGATGTATTGGCAGGGGCATTACAAGTAGGAAGTGAGAGGTCATACTCCCTCTGTACAGGTCCTTGGTGAGGCCACATCTCAAGTATTGAGTACAGTTCTGGAGGCAACACCTAAAAAAGGACATAGACCACTTGGAGGTTGTATAGAGAAGAGCTACTAAATGGTACAGGAACTGCACCAGGAGCAATATGAATCTAGACTACAGCAACTGCAAATGTACTCCCTCGAGCAAAGGAGAAATGGGGGATATGATAGAAACCTTCAAATACATAAAGGGCATAAATAAGGTACAAGCAGAAAACCTCTTTCACAAAAACAAGACCATGTGAATGAGGGGGCACAGTCTGAGACTAATGGGGTAAGTTTAAAACCAACATTTGTAAGTTCTACTTCACAGAGAGGGTGGCGGATCCTTGGAATAGTTTACCACCAGAGGTTGTGGAGGCCAAAACAGTCACTGCTTTTAAGCTAGCATGGGACAAGTACTACGGTAATCTTGGAAGAAGAACAGAATAGGGGGTAGGAAATCTGGGCAGGCTAGATGGATCATATGGTCCCCTTCTGCCAACATATTCTTGTGTTCTTAGCAGCCATCTTCTGATCCGAGTGAATAGAGGGGGTGAAGAGATCTGAGAAGTAGTATGGGGGGTTGCCTGACTAGTACTTAGCACTCACTAGGGCAGTGTGCAGTGAATGCCTCACAGTGGGAGGTACCCACTCAAGGTCATTATACTTGGAGCAGTGGTGAGTTCGGGAAGGGTAGGCCAGTGCAGATTTGCACAGAACATTGAACAGAGTGGTAAGTTTGGCCTGAGTGGAGGGGTTTACTCCAGAGTAAACAATGTTCCCGTAATCCAGCAGGGGAAGGAAAGAGCATTCAACCACTTGTTTTCTGATGTGAAGCTGGAGACAGCTCTTTACCCTGTACAGAGCACCAAGTTTTGCAAAGCACTTGGCTACTATCTACGTTATATGCCCAGAGTAATCAAGGTGTTGGTATTCTGTTGAACTGTAAAGAAAACACTGGGGTGGGGTGGGGGCGAGACTACAATCGCTATGGGACTGGGACTTTGCACAACAAAACAGTTTCAGTCCTTCAACTTGCGCCCTGCTGTGCCACTTGCAAACTGGGCTGCAAGCCTTCTCTGTGCAGTTGCACATCACTGTGCAATTGTGCATGTAGGGTAGTGAACGTCACCATGCAAATGGCCTGCAGGGCCATGCACAAAGCATGGGGACACTCACTCAGGCTGGCATAGAGACTGCCGACATCCCATGCCTGTACAACTGATTCAGGATGGCTGCAGGGGAGCACAAAAACACAGAATTTGCTGACAGGTAAGGACCACTTGTCCCACCTAGTCTGCCCATTTCCCCTGCCTATAGTATCACCACAGATCCTATTTGATCTCCTGCCCATTCACCCCTTCCCTTTTCCAAGATTCCCTTATGCCTATCCCATGCATTCTTGAACTCCACCACTGTTTTCGCCCCCACCACCTCTGCTGGAAGACTGTTCCAGGAATCCACCACCCTTTATATGAAAAAGTATTTCTTCACATTTCTCCTAAAGCTACCCCCTGCCAGCTTCTTATCATGCCCCCTTGTCCTTGAGCACCTTTTTTTCTGAAAAATACTTCCCTCTTGTACCTTGATGACCCCTGTGAAGTGTTTACAGTTCTCTATCATATCACCCCCCCCTCTTCAGGGGTGTACATATTTAGGTCCTTTAATCTCTCCTCGTAGGGCTTCTGGTGCAGACTCTGTACCATTTTAGTTGCCCTCCTCTGGACCGCTTCCACTCTGTCTATGTCCTTTCTCAGATATGGTCTTCAAAACTGGACACAGTACTCTAGGCGGGGTCTTACCAGCGATCTATACAGAGGCAACACCACCTCCCTCTTTCTGCTAGTGATACCCCTCCCTATGCATCCCAGCATCCCATTCGCCCTCCCAACTGCCTTGTTGCACTGCCTGGCCACCTTTAAGTTATCCAATATGATCACCCCATGTCTCTTTCTTGCTTGGTGGTCATCAGTACTAACCCCCATTTTGTACTCTGTCCCGGGTTTCTGTACCCTAAGTGCATTATTTTGCTAAAAGCCAGCTGCCATACCCTTGACCACTCCTCGAGTTTTCTCAGGTTGCTGCTCATCCTTTCCACCCCCTCTGGCGTGTCCACCCTCTTGCAAAATTTGGTGTCATCTGCAAAGAGGCAGACCTTCCCTTCCATCTCATTTGTATTGTCACTTATAAAGACATTAAAGAAGACCAGTCCCTGCACTGATCCCTCAGGCACCCCGCTGGACACCTTCCCTTCCTCTGGGTGAACTCTGTTTACCACCACTCTGTGCTGCCTATCCCTTACCCAATTTATTACCCAGTTTACCACCTTTGAACCTATTCCTAAGCTACCCATCTTGCTTACTAGTCACCTATGTGGAACAGTGATGTAATGCAATACTAGCTTAGGAAGGGACTGGTGGGAGGTAGAGATAAGCGAGCAGTGGGGGGGGGACAGAGATCAGTGAGGGACCTTTGTGGAAACTGGTGTGTGGGGGGAGCAGAGTTAGTAAGATGTTTCCCCTGGTATGCCAGGGATGCTTGAGGGAAGGGAGGGAAGAGGGGCCACTGGAGCACCAAGGATCACAGGAAGACAGAGGGAAAAAAATCAGTGAAGCATTTGCCCAATAACAGTCAAAATGCATGGATTGGGCGGGGGGCACTGACTGTAACACTGTAGACTCAGGAACTGTGCTCCAGCTAGTACCATGCTACTGGTGCTATGCCATGCATAGTACTTTGTGGGTGTTGCATATCAAGTATTAGCAGTCAGAAACCCTGTTTACAACCACTGACATCTGGCAGCTTTCATTTGCACTACGATTTCGAATGATTTTGAAACTGTGGAGAGTCCTCCTATTGGAGACTATGTCTTACTTTTATATATGGCAATTTTTGGTGGTGGTGGTGCTGCTGAAAAGAATATCCAGTCGCACTACGAAATTATGCTACCATTGATTGAGAATGTGTATGGAGCCCAGCCCAGGATTTGAAAAAGCTTAAAACTAGAATCTGGGGACAGCTCATTTGCAGTATCAGCACTGCCATTTGCAATGCCAGCCACTTGAGTTTGGGGATAAGCCCAGGATGTTGGAGAGCCAGCAGGGGGGATTAAGAATCCCACTCAACGTTCTCCCCCGGAAGAGCTGGGTCTGGCACTCCACTACAAAACTGCCACCTGAGTGACCACAGGTGGAGCTGGAATATAATGAAGCATTGTCAGGAGGAAAGAGTGCATGGGTGTAGGAAGGTCACATAGTGATGGCCTCTTGGGCACCATTGTCATCCACCATATCCTCAAGACCAGCCTGGGGTTTCCAAATGGACCACAATAGCTAGCCTGATAGGAAGTCCATAAACACCACTGAAGGAGCTTATAAATGGTTTGGTCCAACTCACAGGATTGTCTGGAAAGGTGATGGGGCTGTGGCAAACTGAGAGCCTGGGAATGTGACTAAAGCAGCATCATATGGAAGGTTAATGGAGGTCTAATCTGAGGATTGGGACATCATCTCTCAAATGGCAGCCTAGTCCTAGAGCTCCACAGCACCTGACTAAAATCTGATCCAATCTACAAAATAAACAACCTTCCGGACCGGCAAAACAACATACCTTGCCAGCAAAAATGTCCACCAGACACAAGAATCGTGAATTAGCCGCTGGGCCACTACTGAAAACAGCAAAGCAGACAACATTAAAATGGCAGCAGATAGCAGCAGGGCCTATGACACTAGTGGCAGGTGAACACCTGAGCAGCAATGCAGCAGAAGAGGAGCCTGACCCTGAATTCATGATTACCTCGAGGCAGCTGTGTAACCAACTTCAAAAAACCGGGGACACTCTACAAAAAATGGAATCGCTCATTGCTGACAATCGGCACGATATCCAGGCCCTGGATCTCTGTACCACCACGCTGGAAAATGCGGTGATGGACTAGACCTATATAACTGATGTACATAACACCGCATTACTCAACCTACATTGCCAGGAATCAGAGCTATAATTTTGGCTGGAGGAGCTAGAGAACCGGCATAGGCAAAATAATATAAGATTAAATGGCTTACCAGAGAAAGTTGAATCTGGAGAGGTGGTAAAGTTCATTGAGAGCCTGCTGCGATAAATCCTGGGCCTACCTCCCGATCTGCAACTAGGCATCATTAGAGCACACAGCTCTCTGGTCGCACCACCTAAAGATCCATCTGCCAAGCTGAGGTCGATTGTGATGGCCTTTCTAGATTACAGAATTAAGGAACAGGTAATGCATACCGCATGGAATAAAAAGGAAGTGTTCTTTAGGGATCGCTGCCTGTACCTGGAGCATGACTTTATCCCCTCAACACTGCTGAGATGCAGAAAAGTACTAGTGATCCAGAAACAGCTCAGGGACAAAGGCTTCAAGGCATTTCTGGAATACCCAGCGAAACTTAAAGTGGAGACTCCAGAGGAAATAAGATGCTTTGCAGATCTCCCAGAGGCAAAGGACTTTCTCCTATCTTTAGGTATCTTGATGGATGAGGTGCTGGCAAGATTCCCCGAAAGAGACCTACGACAAGCAGAATGGCATGGCACACCAGGCCCACAAGCAGGAAAGAAGAAATGGTAACAGGAGACATGGCAGAAGATACAAGATCACCCAAACATGGAGAAGATAATGAACCAACACAGCAAAACGGCAGGCCGAAGCAAGACGCTTGGAGGAAGCAACAATCCAATCGAGGGGGAGAGTTGAGCGGGACTGCACACACAAGTGGCATTTGCTTTACTTTTCTTTGATCTGGAGGCGTCGTAATGGGTATATACCGCTTAGACAACTGTGCCTCGCTAGGCCAGAATGTAAATGGACACACATGACATAAAGGACTGATGGAGACTCTTTATATTAGGCTTATTAGGTTAAAATATAGTGTAATTTAGCAATAATGTACAACAGGGTGTGTGTTGTGCTGGGATAAGGTCACGCCTGGGGGCCGAGTGCAACTAATTATCCCAGAAGTGACGTTATCCCAGTACAACACACACCCTGGAGTGCATTATTGCTATTATACAATGGCTCGTGAGTCAAAAAAAAAAAAAAAAGATGAAGAAATATGTTAAAACTAGTTTGTTTGCTGTTCTTTTAATGAGGTGTACTGTTTAAAGAAATATTGCTGATTCCTTGCCAGTAGGTGGAGCTGCTCTGTTCTTCTGTGGCTCTGCAGTCCCAAGTCTGCACATCAGTCTTTATGTGTTGTTTTTTTTTCTTTTGTGTCGTTGCTTTGGTCAGGTGTACTGTTAAGCCTAGTGTTTATTTTTTTCCAGCTTTCATTTTTTATTTTCTGTTTAAGTCTTTCCCCATCTGTCGGTCTTGTGGTGTTAACAGCAAGTGGGAACGATCAGGTAAGATACACTGAGGCATGCTCTCACACTTGCCACTAGTGTGTGTGTGTAGGGTTGCCAGCGAAGAATGCCGTGAGCAGTGCGGTTAGACTGGGGGAGGTAGCAGATTGAGCTGAGGGCTTCTTAAATGTTTTAATTTGTGTACGGGAGCCACAGTTTCTGGGGGAAGCATTTTTTGCTGTGAAGCTCAGGTCTTGCAGTTACTGTGCGAGGCTGAGTGCGCTATGAGCGGGAAAGCACTGATGTGAAGGTGGAATTGGTGGGGTGTGAACTGAGAGGTTTTGGGATGTTTTACTGTTTCTTTAATTTTTTTTCCGGTAGCAAGAAACAGTTTGTTTTACTGAAATTAATCAGTGTTGTTTTACTGTGTCCTTTGTTTCGGGGCAGACCAGGAAGTGAAAAAGATAGTGGTGTTAGCAGGGTGACAGTAGGGTAAGCAATTGCGGCCGTGGAATGATTCATTTTATTTTTATTTTTTACATTTGATGCAGTCGTTTGTGTGCTGGGACTAGACCCGTGATGTTGTACTGGGAAAACATCACGGGTCCAGTCCCAGACTGACCAATCAGAAGCAGGCATTCTTTCTTGCCATTGTATAATACAGTTTTGCAGTGTGCTTGTGAAAAATGCAGGGGGAGTTTATCACTATAAGCTTTAAGTTTTACAAAAGGTTAGTACATTTAAATAACTCCTGGGGTCCCTTTTCTTTTTTAAGCACGCTTAATAACCCCAGTATTAGCTAAGTCACTACTACATCTTTTAAGTCGGGTGCAGAGAATAGGATTTTGCCCTTTTCTGCCTACAGACCTGTGAAAAGATTGAACAATGAAGGTTTGGTAGAGCCCGACAGTATTAGTTGGTGTGGGCACTAGTGAGCCACCCTATTAGGGAATTGCTCCATCCCCCCTCCCCCAGCCTACACTCGCCATCCAGCAGAGGGAAAGAGGTTAAGGGGTGAAAGGAAAAAATTACTCACCGCAGTAATCGTCTTTCTTCCAAGGGGTCCTTTAGCATCAGTAACCTTTTTGCACTTAGCTGGCTAGGTGCTACTGCCCCGGAGATGTGCCTTTAAGAGATATTTAAATGAGCGTAGGGCCAAGTCAATCAAAAGACAGTAGGGGCTGTGAGCTGAGTGAAAGCTGTTGAATGCTTCAGAATTTTTCCAAAAAAAAAAACTGAGGGCAAATGCCCGGAAAAAGAATCAACAGGATCAAAAAACATGCAAATGTCCACAAAAGTGGAAATAGAAACAACAGCAACACGAGCTAAAAACTCATCAATAAGAAACTCCAAATTTGGTAAAAGGTGACATAAGAGCCCTTCTCTGACAGGTGAGCCAGGGAGCAAGGGTGGGACCTTACTGATGATAAAGGACCCCTTGGAAGAAAGAAGATAACTGTGGTGAGTAATTTTTTCTTCTTACCCCAGGAGTCCTTTAGCATCAGTAACTTTTTTGCAGGCTACCCAGCAGTACCAAGTGGGAGGTGGGCAGAGAACCTACGTAGGAAAGAGGTTCTGCAGAACCGCCCTGCCAAATTTGGCTTCAGATCTGGTCTGCACATCCAAACTGTAGTGTTTCACAAAGGTGTGCACAGATTTCCAGGTAGCTGCAGGTTTGCAGACATCCAGTAGGGGAATGTCCCTTGCTGCTGCAAGCAAAGCTGCAGTGCCTCTGGTGGAGTGGGCCCTGAGCTCCACTGGAGGTTGTTGACCAGCTTTCTCATAGCAGAATCTATTACAAGAGACCAACCAATGAGAAATAGTTCTCTTGGTAGCTGATCTTCCTCTGCCTACATCCATGAAGGTGAGGAACAACTGAGTGGAAGAGCCTCTGGACTGTCTAGTATGCTCTAGGTAGTGAAAAATGGCTTTTTTGACATCCCAGCTGTGAAGCTTTTGCTCACCAGGAGTTGATGGCTCAGTAAATAAGACAGGTAGAGTAATGGACTGGTTCAAGTGAAACTCTGAAACCACCTTTGGCAGAAATTTCCTATTTGTCCTGAGCTCAACTTTATCGTTGTGAGGGATGATGCAATTCAGCTCCGTGCACAGGACCTGTAGCTCTGAAATCCTCCAGGCAGACATAATGACTACCAGGAAGATGGCCTTCCAAGTTACAAACTTGTTGTGGGCCATGGACATAGACTCAAAAGGCGGATTCATGAGTCCATCTATGCAAAGGTTCAGACTCCAAGGAGGAACAGGCTCCCTGGTTGAAGGCTGGAGGTGCAAGAGGCCTTTGAAAAACTGTTTAAAAATGTTGTGGGAAAAAAAAATTATTTCTTCGTTCCCACCGAAAGGTAGACTGAAATTGCCGCCAGGTGTAGCGTGAGTGAATATATTCAAGCCTGATGCCTGTAGGTGTACCATGTAGTCTAGCAGTTGAGGGTCTGAAACTGATAGGGGTTCGACCTTTTCGCTCTTGTACCAGAGGGAAAACCTTTCCATTTGGCTGCATAAGTCTTTTTAGTGTTCGTTTTTTAGCTATACTCAGTATCTTAGGGATCTGTTCAGAGTACTGTGAGGATGGAAACTCTAACTCCTCAAGAACCAGGCCTTGAGGTGAAGGGAGTGTATGTTTGGGTACTACACTTCTGTCTGAGGAAGGGTCAGCAGAGAGGGAGTCGGAGGCAGGTGAATGGGCTTATTGCAGAATACTGAGAGAAGGAGAGGGTACCAGGCTTGCCTGGGCCAGTCTGGAGCCACTAGGATCATTGATGCAGGCTGCTGTCTGAGTTTCAGCAAAACCCAGAATATCAGGGGAAGGGAGAAAATACGTATAGGAACCTCCCTGACCAGTCCAGGATCAGGGCATCCAGAGGAAGTGTTCCTGGAACTGGGAGCCTGCAACAGTGCTGAGGAAGCTGAAAACTGAGAGGAGAGGCAAACAGATCCACGTCTGGTGTGCCCCACTGCCTGAACACTGTGGCTAGTTCAGTATCCATTCACTCTGACCTTGACTGATATGGCTTAGAGCATTCGCCAGAGTACTGAGTTTGTTGGGGAGGTGAATAGCTGAGAGGCTGACTCCCAGGGAGAATGCTAGAGACCAGAGCTTCAGAGCTCTCAAACAGAGTGTTCCTGACCTAGTACCACCCTGCTTCTTTATGTAAAACATTGCAGTGGTGTTGTCCATTCGAATTTGAACCACCTGCCCTTCTATGCTGGGAGCGAAAGCTTTGAGAGCTAGCAAGACTGCTCTGAGTTCCAAAAGATTTATGTGCAACTGTGACTCTTCGGGAGTCCAGTTGCCTCTTACTGAGGCACGGTCTAAATGAGCTCCCCAGCCCAAAAGGGAGGCATCTGTGGTGATCACCTTTGTGGGATGAGCACCTGAAAAATGTTGGCTCCCGCTTGGTCCTAGTGCCTCCAGTGCTTACGACAGGAAAAAAAAACAGGGGCTGGATTTCTAAGGCAAATAGAGCAGATGTGCATCGAGGAGGGACACAGCAGGACCAAGTTAGAGCTAACCCATTTGTTGAAAGTGACTGAATAGCGGCAGAAGTGACTCAATGTGGTGAGGCACTACTCACTCCGGCCTCCCTGAAGGGAGTAGAAAAGACTCCAGTTTGCTCTGCAGAAAAACAAACCTCACAGCTCCGTCACGCACTTGGAGAGGATAGCTTCGTGAGTGACTGGCACGGAACCAGTGCGCAGGAACCAAATGTGTGAATATTTGAGAAGCCATCTCAGAAAAAGATCTACTTGACCTATGGCCAAGAAAGAAGCATGCCGTCTGTTAAGTTGAAACAAGCAAGGAAGTAGGAACCAGAGTTCCGACTCGCTGGAGAGTCACTTCTCTTGCTGCGGGGCTCTGATCAAGAGAAGAAAGCCTGATTAAAAAAAAGGGTACCAACAGACTGGGCAGTCGCCTAGGTCTAGGAAATATCTCGGAATAAGAGAAATCTCTCTTGGAGAAAAGAGATGACCCATGCCTCCACTGGATCGGACTCCCCCTAAGGGTAGAAGAAATCAGGTACTCTTTACCGTAGTTTTAGAGACGATCACCTCAGGGGCTGAGGCGGAACCTGACCAGATGCAAAAGTGTGGTATCGGGTAATTTCAGCTAGGCCCTGTGCGGTGATAACTTTAACCCCCCCCCCTTTTTTTTTTTACCATTAGTCCAAGCATGACAAGGTTTCAGACTGCTATCTCGCAAGGATTGCCTGATACAAAAATTATTTATTTATTTAGTTTTTCTTAACCGGGTAAGTGCACTAGACAAATCCTGCCTATTTTCAGGCACGACCTGGGGAAGGGGGATACAGATGAATGCCAACTGACCTTGAACCAGATTAAGCTGTTGGTGGATTTTTTTTTAGTGAATGAGGGAAATTTGGCCAGGACACCAGGCAAATTCCCCTACTCTTTTCGATAAGTGCCATGGGATCTTTAACATCCACCTGAACTACCACCAATCTAGGCAGATGGGACCTCAGTTTAACGTCTCATCCGAGAGACGGCACCTCAGAAGTGCAGCACCCCTCTCATGCTGCACCACAGTGTCAGTACTGGGATATTAACCCAAGTGCCAGATGTGGGAACTGAACCCACAGCCCTCTGATCTCCTGGCCTCAGAGGCGAGTGCGCTACCTGCCGAGCCACTGACACTGACAATGTCTGATGATGATGATGAAGATGTCATCCCTCTGAGGAGCAGAAGGAGCCTGAGTGTCCATAACTGAAATCGTGACCGGACTAATAATCACAGTTGAATAGATGTTAACCACCTGTGCCGAAGAAGCCACTGAAGGGGCAGTATCAGAAAGGGTCTATATACCCCTATCAAAGAAGCAGAGAGTCTGTGCAGCTCCCAACCATTGACTTAGAATGTTCCACAGGGTGTAATTGTCTTGATGACTGAAAGAGTCTAGACGCAGAAGTGTATGGTCCACGGATGCAGTCTGAATACTATGGTGGACCCCATTGCTGAGGAACTACTGAAAAGATCTTCCATCATGGACTCTGATGATAGAGAGGGTGTGCCCTTCAGTATATAAAATGAGTCATCCGCTGTATTACTGACCAGAAGGACAGGGAGAGACTCATCTAGATGCACTTCTACCCCAGAAGGACCCCTAAGGGAGGTCTAGATCAGAGCCACTAGAGACTCCGCCATCAGGAAGGATGTCAAGGAACTTGGCACCACGTAGGGAACCGAGAAAATGCTGAGCGGAATGAGAAATTCTGCTGGCAGAACAGTACAGAAGAGTTCCATCAGCAGAAAACCACTGGATGTCACAAGATCCCATGCAGACCGCCACTCACTAAAATGTGTGGAAAGATACTCTGCAGAACGGGACTTCATTCTGTGGAAACATCTTGTCACAAGTCCCGTAGAGAAGCGGTCTGCAGAAGGAAATCCGTCACTAATTCTGCCGGACAGCACCAACTGGCACCCCTGCTGCACCAGCATCACTCGTGGTGCAGGAGGGCACCAAACAGTGCCTATGCCAACCCGGGTGACACTCGAGGGCACCCGCGGTGATACCCGCAGGTATCCCCGGCACCCATGGCAGCAATGGCATCCAAGGGCACCCCTGACACCCATGGTACCAATGACACCCATTGTACCCATGGCAGCAATGGCACCCGAGGGGACCCATGGACTTATGGCACCTATGATACTCATAGCACCCAAGGTACTCATGGCACTCGAGGGTGGCCATGGTGCCACCAGTGGGTGCTCAACACCTTCCGCGGGTGGTCGCGGGCATCCGCAGTGCCATGAGACAGCATGGCACTGCCAGCGGTGCCGGCAACCAACAGCAGCAACAAGAGCACCCATGGCACTGCACAGAGCGATGGCACTGACCATGGCGCTGACCATGGTGCCGTCCCAAACACCAGTGGCGCCGTCTATGGCACCGACACCAACACCAGCGGCCATGGCGCCGGACCTGCGGCGCCACCCATGGCGTCGGGCACGGCGCCAGGAAAAACACCACCATGGAAAATGCCAAAGGAGAATCCTGAGAAGAAGGGAAGAAGGAAAAATGTGGTGCCCATGCCGGCCCCTGCATGGAAAGACAGAGGGGGGGAAGGCACGAGGGTTTGACACGATGGCAAAGGCACCAAGAGGGCACCGCGCTCATCGAGATCCAATCTACCCAGCTCTGGTCCAGTGGCTCTGAGTCCCCAAAATCTGGAACACTGCCCAAGAAAACTGGATAAGTCGAACCCCCTGCTCCACAGGAGTGGACCAGAGGTGAAACTGCTTACCAGAGCTCCAACAAGGACAGAGATGGAATCCAGAGTCGAAGAATGAGGCTGTTAGGAGTGGGGCCAAAGGGAGCCCACCAAAGTTGGTTCAGGCCTATTGCCCCTCCCGACGAACAATCTTTGTGCAGACGTACCACAGGGCAACCAATAAGGAAGAAGAGCTTGAGGTTAAGCGGAGCCAGATCCCCGGAACTGCTAATTCATACTTCGGTGGACTGTCCTACCTCCCTGAGTACAGGACTGTCCATAGTCGGCCCCCCCCCGTTTATCAAGGGGCGGCGGACCAGACATAGTCCCTCTGCCATAACAACTTTCAAACGAAGTCTTCCACCACCGCTACCGTCTAAGGATGACTCCATTGATGGCAGGTGAGAATTTTTTTTCTTCTTCATAATCTTCTTTTCTTGTTTGTAAAATAAGAAATTACTACTACTAAAATGTTAAATTAAACAATAAAAGCTGCTGTTGTATAGATGAAAACTTTGTCTCTGGCAGACGAGCGACATCGACATCCAAGCGCACTCGACGGCGGGAGAAAAGGAACTGAGGCAGTTGGAGGGTCGATGCTGAGATAGCCTACACAGGTACAAGCTAGTCTTGTGGTGCCACGCATGCATGGTCCTGTCTCGGCGCTGACCCTTCTGAAAAATGTTAGCTCCCGCTTGGTCCTAGCGCCTCCAGCATTATCCCACTACTGTGAATGAGTGATGGAGACTTAGTCCAGGAAGATAATACCATTTAGAGTGCAAGTGGTTAAATCAGATCCAGAGGGCAGGTTGGTTAGAGTAATAGAGGAAATAGGGACACATAAAATTAATTTAATCAATATCTATGCACCAAATGAGGAACACCCAAGACCCAACTATTTCCTCAATACATTAGCACAAGAAACCCAGGATGCCTTCAGTATAAATATAGTGGGTGGGACAAGTCAAGGACAGGTACAGAGGAAAAACCCTTGAGGGCCGCAACTGTATTACACAGAATTATGTCAGAATTTGGTTTACTGGATGTATGGCGGTACTTAAACCCAGAGGTGAGAGATTACAGTTTTTATTCCCTGGGGCACAACCAGTACTCCAGGTTGGACTACTTCTTGATATCAACAGAGTGGGCCCATGTTGTAAAAATAGCTAGGACTGGCATCTCCACTATCTCTGACCATGCCCCAATTAGCATGAGTTTAATGTTTGACCCCATGGTTGGGGGTTCAGTTTGTCATTGCAATGCCAGCCTATTAAACAGGACAAACTTTAAGGAGATGATAAAGGGGAAGATAAAATATTTTTTAGTGTTCAATCCCCCAGAATGGGTCCTTGGCTTCTGTCCTATGGGATACTCTAAAAGCCTATTTGCGGGGAAAAATCACTGCTTATGCCACCAAACTTAAAAAGGAAAGCATCTCCCAACAGAGAGGATTGGAAGAGCAGATAGCCTCTTTAGAGCAGCAGCACAAGTCAAGACTAGACTCCACAAGTAAACTGCAAATGGAGGAAGCAAAGAAAGCATTAGGGAAACTACTAGAAAACAAAATAGAGGGGAAACTCAGGTATGCTAAGCAACTTTATTATGAATCAGGGAATAGAGCTGGTACTCTGCTGGCCGCCTAAATGCATAAGGAGGCGGCAAGCAGAGCAGTTCTTCAGATAAGAAAAGGGGGCATCCAAAGACTGTACTGCCAAACCTAGATAAATAGTCCAACAATTCACAAACTTCTATAAAGCCCTGTACAGCTCTGATAGGGGTCCATCTCACGCTCTAGAGGTCCAGGAGTACCTGGAGAACATCTCTTTACCCTCCCGTCAGGAAAACGAGGCTCAAATGCTAGGAGCTTATATCACCTTGCAAGAGCTTCAGTCACATATTGCCTCATTGCAGAATTCCAAGGCTCCAGGGATGGACAGCTATCCAGCTGAGTTTTTTAAGACCTTTTCAGTTGACTTGCTCCCACTCCTCCAGAGAGCCTTTAACTCCATCTTGAGAGATGGAGAGCCCATCCTTCCCTCTTGGAAATATGCCCAAATTACTGTTCAACCAAAACCTGAAAAAGACCCCAGGGAGTGTGGATCATATCGACCTATCTCTTTAGTAAACACAGATCTGAAGATCTTCACAGGGATCCTGGCCTCTAGATTACAGCCATACATGCGCTCCCTAGTACATCATGACCAGATGGGCTTTATAAAAGGTAGATTAATACAAGATAACATCCGTTGGTTCCTCAATATAATCTCTTCGCAAAGACATCAGTGACACTTTCAAATAGCCATAGGAAGTGACGCAGAGAAGGCCTTTGATAGAGTCAACTGGTGCTGCCTCCTTCAGGTGTTGGACAGGTTGGGCCTAGGGGAGAAATTTGTAAGTACCATCTCAGCATTTTATGAAGGACCGAAGGCAGTGGTGAGGGTCAATGGCTGTTTGTCCGAGAGATTTGGCTTGGGGAGGGGCACTCGGCAGAGGTGCCCGCTCTCGCCATTGCTTTTTGCCCCGTCACTTGAACCTCTGGCAATCCAGATTCGTAACCATCCCCACATTCAAGGCATTCAGGTATTGGGGGGGGGGGAGAGCAGAAGATTGCCTTGTATGTAGACGATGCATTACTTTTTTTATGTAACCCAACTGCCTCTGTTCCCCACTTGCTTCAGACCCTGGACCAATTTCGTAAGCTGGCAGGTTATAAAATTAATTTAAATAAATCAGAGACCCTAGTCATAAGTGGCACACCTTCCCCAGAATTTAAGGAGCAATTTCCATTTGTATGGGCTCCCATGAATACAGTCCGATATTTGGGAGTTCAGATTGCGGTAGATCTGATCAAACTTTTCTCTAATAATTATATAAAACTATTACACACCCTTAAACAAGACCTAGCCCAGTGGAAAATCCTCCCTCTGTCTTTATACAGTAAGTCACAAGCTATTAAAATTAATGTCCTTCCCTGCTTTTAATTTTTATTTCAAACACTTCCCATTCATATCCCACAAGTCTACTGGAAAGGTTTGCTTACCTCACTGAGACAATTTTTATGGGGAGGGAGGCACAGATGAAAAAATTACTCACCATAGTAATGTTATTTCTTCTAATGGAGTCTTGCTATATTCTGACATAAGAAAAAATTACTCACCTTAGTAATGTTGTTTCTTCTAATGGAGTCTTGCTGTATTCTGACAATTGCAGTGATGTCCAACCTTTGAACTGCCCCGGAGATGAAAGAGTTAACTTTCCATGCCAGGCATGGAACGCTGAGCTCGAGCTCGGTTGAGACTCTGTCTGTTGCTGTTTGAACTCAAACCGTCAGATCTTTACAAGCTAAAACTCACTGAGTGTCCTGTGTGGAAGCTGTAAACCTACACTAGCCAACTGGCTACTAAATATAATAAACAGATTTTTTGGTCCCAGAACAAAGACTCAAGTCAGGAAACCCAAAAAATGAAACAAACACAACACCCACTCACCCAAAGTAAAGGGGTGATGAATAAAAGGTGGGGCACCTCCTGAGTGCCAACACTGCTACTGCCCACCCACATCCCAAAACAAAGGTTCTGAGAGGGGAAGGCAGGGGGGAGGTCAGAATACAGCAAGACTCCATTAGAAGAAACAACATTACTAAGATGAGTCATTTTTTCTTCAAACAACATGAAGTCTTGCTGTATTCTGACAATTGCAGACTACCAAGCAGTACCTCCATGGAGGAGGGACAGAACCTACCTAGGAAATAGGCTCCGAAGCACTGCTGTGCCAAACCGAGCATCACTCCTAGCCTGGATATACAGAGAGTAATGCTTGGTAAAAGTGTAAACTGTTTTCCAGGTAGCTGCTTGACATATCTCTAAGATAGGAATGTCCCTGGCAGCAGCCAGGGAGGCAGCTGTACTTCTGGTAGAGTGATCCCTCAGGCCTGAGGGTGGAATCCTGCCTAGCTTTTCATAGCAAAATTGAATGCAAGAGACAATCCACCTGGCAATGGATCTCTTAGTGGCAGGTTTTCCCTTACCCACCTCACCATAAGTGAGGAACAGTTGGAGGGAGTCAAACCTGTAACCCTTGGTACGTTCTATGTAGTAGCTAAGGGCCCTTTTCACATCCAAACTGTGCAGCCTTCTCTCACCAGAGGAGGAATAATCAGTGAAGAAAACAGGAAGAGACATAGACTGGTTAAGGTGGAAGTCTGAAACCACCTTAGGTAAAAACTTCCTGTTAGTCCTGAGGACCACCTTATCTCTATGGAAAGAGATAAAATCAGGCTCCACTGACAGGGCTTGTAACTCGCTTATGCACCTGGCAGAAGTGATGGCCACCAAGAAAATAGTTTTCCAAGTCAAGTACTTAAGCTCTGCTGAGGACAAAGGCTTAAAAGGGGGTTGCATAAGCTGAGCTATGCAAACATTAAGGTCCCAAACAGGGGCAGGGTCCCTGAATGGCAGATTGGTATGAAGCAATCCCTTGAAAAACTTTGAGAATACAGGATGAGCAGAAAGGGGAGAAGGCTTACCTGCTGAAAGAAAAGCAGAGACAGCTGCCAGATGCACTCTTAGTGTAGCTGGTCTGAGTCCCAAGCTATTAAGATGAACCATATAGTCAAGGACTGTGGGCAGGCCAGCAGACTCTGGAGAAATATGCTTCCCAGAGCACCATAAGGAGAATCTTTTCCATTTGGAGTTGTAGGTGCTTCTGGTGGAAGGCTTCCGAGAAGCCTTTAGGATATATATAACACATTGAGAGAGGTGTAAATCAGCAAACTCTTAACTCTTCAAGAGCCAGGCCTTGAGATTGAGAGATTTGAGATTCGGATACCAAACCCTCCCCTGAGCACATGTTAACAGGTTGTAATTCCTGGGAAGAGACAGGGGAAGGTGGACTGCTAAGGACAACAGGAGAGGATACCAGGGCTGTCTGGCCCAGTCTGGAGCAATCTGAATCACCTTGCAGGGTTGAGACCTGATCTTGACTAACACCTTGAACAGGAGAGGGAAGGGGGGAAAGCATACAGGAACTTCCCTTCCCAATTGAGGACAAGGGCATCCAGGGGGACTGAGCCCAACACTGGGGGCCTGCAGCAAAAGAGAGGAAGTTGGTGGTTGTCTGGGGCTGCAAAAAGATCTATCTGTGGGGTGCCCCATCTGGAGAAGATCACCTTCAAAATCAGGGGATCCAGAGACCATTCGTGATGGCCCAGAGATATCCTGCTGAGAGCATCTGCCAGGACATTGTCCTTGCCTGGGCGATGTACTGCTGTAAGAGAGGTGTTCAGGGAATAGGCCAGAGACCATAACTTCATTGCCTCTGTGCACAAGGCCATAGACCGAGTGCCCCCTTGCTTGTTGATATACCACATTGTGGTGGTATTGTCTGTCCTGATCTGAACTACTTTGTTCTGAATAGACTTAGAAAAAACTTGAAGTGCTAGAAACACTGCTCTGAGTTCTAATAGATTGATGTGAAGCAGAGATTCCTGAGGAGACCACAACCCCTGGGTGGTCAGGTCTCCCAAGTGGGCTCCCCACCCCAAGAGGGAGGCATCTGTAGTAAGGATTAAAGAGTGAGACTGAGTGACAAAGGGAACTCCTTGTCTTAAATTGTCCTGATCCTGCCACCACTGCAATGCCTGGATCAGGGTTTGAGTCACTGGAATCAGTTTGGTCAGAGGATCCTTTTTCTGAGACCAAAAGGCTCTCAAATGGAACTGAATGTCCCTCATCTGAAATCTTGATCCCTGCACCACTGCTGTAGAAGCAGCCATGTGCCCCAGGATCTGTAGAAAATGCCTTGCTGGTCGAGACACCTGAAGGATGAATGAAGAGGCCAGTGAAATAAGGGTCCTTGCCCTGTCCAGGGGAAGGAAGGCTCTTGCCTTTACTGTATCTAGCTCTGCGCCTATGAAGGTGAGGAACTGGACAGGCTCTAGAACAGACTTTGAAAGATTCAGAAGGAAACCTAGAGAAGTAAGCAGTTGCTGAGTTATCTGTAGGTGTAACTTGACTTGATGAAAACTGATGATGATGAAAACGTTATTTTTATACAGGAAATTCTAATCATTAGGATTATACAATCCTGTTCTCAAGATAGTCCTGTTTATATTTCACTTAGTTACATCTAAACATATAACATTAATCAAATAAATACAAAATGTACACAATACACAGCATTTCAATATCCAACAATACATTAAGACACAAATACAAAACAAAAAATACAAGGTTTCACAATAAGGATTTCCCATACATAATCATATACAACTACATTCTATTTTATGAAGTTTCAGAATTTCATTTTTAAAAATCGTGTGGTCTTCTAGAGACTTGGTCTGGGGACTGGCCTACTATGAGCCAGTCGTCCAGGTATGGGAAGATGGAAATCCTTTTCCTTCTTAGGAAGGCAACTACTACTGCCAGGCATTTTGTGAACACCCTTGGAGCAGAGGTTAGGCCGAAGGGCATTGCTCTGAATTGGTAGTGGCCTGAGGGCAGCTCGAACCTGAGGTATTTTCGATGGGAGCTTCTGATGAAAATATGGAAATAGGTATCCTTGAGGTCCAGGGAGACTAACCAGTCCCCTGGACTTAGAGAGGGTAGAATAATTCCCAGAGTCACCATTTTGAACTTTGGCTTTAAAAGGTGCTTGTTTAAATATCTGAGATCCAGGATGGGCCGCCATTCTCCTGTCTTTTTGGGGGGTGAGGAAGTACCTGGAGTACAATCCTTTCCCTTTGTGTAGGGGTGGAACCCTTTCTATACCGCTGAGAGCCAAGAGGGAAGAGACCTCTGCCTCTAGGGCAAGTGCCTCTGAAGGATTTGCAGGTGGAAAGGATCTGGTTCTCATCTTTGGAAATTTTTTGAAGCTAAGAACCAGGCCCTAGCTTACTACTTCCAGGACCCATTTGTCTGATGTTAAAGACATCCAGTGCTGGACAAAGTAAGCCAGCCTGCCCCTTACAGGTAGTGGAGAATCAGACCTGGCAACCGCATCAGGGTGCCTGTTTGGCAAGGGCTTTGGGCTGAGGGGTGGAAGCAGGCCTGTCCCCTGAGCACATGTTAACAGGGTGTAATTCCTGGGAAGAGACAGGGGAAGGTGGACTGCTAAGGACAACAAGAGAGGGTACCAGGGCTGTCTGGCCCAGTCTGGAGCAATCAGAATCACCTTGCAGGGTTAAGACCTGATTTTAACTAGCACCTTGAACAGGAGAGGGAAGGGGGGGAAAAGCATACAGGAACTTCCTTTCCCAATTGAGAACTAGGGCATCCAGGGGGACTGAGCCCAACACTGGGGGCCTGCAGCAAAAGAGAGGAAGTTGGTGATTGTCTGGGGCTGCAAAAAGATCTGTCTGTGGGGTGCCCCATCTGGAGAAGATCACCTTCAAAACCAGGGGATCCAGGGACCATTCATGATGGCCCTGAGATATCCTGCTGAGAGCATCTGCCAGGACACTGTGCTTGCCTGGGAGGTGTACTGCTGTAAGAGAGGTGTTCAGGGAATAGGCCAGAGACCACAACTTCATTGCCTCTGTGCACAAGGCCGTAGACCGAGTGCCCCCTTGCTTGTTGATATATCACATTGTGGTGGTATTGTCTGTCCTGATCTGAACTACTTTGTTCTGAACAGACTTGGAAAAAGCTTGAAGTGCTAGAAACACTGCTCTGAGTTCTAATAGATTGATGTGAAGCAGAGATTCCTGAGGAGACCACAACCCTTGGGTGGTCAGGTCCCCCAAGTGGGCTCCTCACCTCAAGAGGGAGGCATCTGTAGTAAGGATTAGAGAATGAGACTGGGTGACAAAAGGAACTCCCTGTCCTAGATTGTCCTGATCCTGCCACCACTGTAACGCCTGGATCAGGGTTCGAGTCACTGGGATTAGTTTGGTCAGAGGGTCCTTTTTCTGAGACCAGAAGGCTCTCAAGTGTAACTGAATGTCCCTCATTTGAAATCTTGCTCCCTGAACCACTGCTGTAGAGGCAGCCATGTGTCCCAGGAGCTGCAGAAAATGCCTTGCTGGTCGAGACACCTGGAGGGTGAATGAAGAGGCCAGTGAGATAAGGGTCCTTGCCCTGTCCAGGGGGGCGGAAGGAAGGCTCTTGCCTTTACTGTATCCAGCTCTGCCCCTATGAAGGTGAGGAGCTGCACAGGCTCTAGAACTGACTTTGAAAGATTCAGAAGGAAACCTAGAGAAGTGAGCAGTTGCTGAGTTATCTGTAGGTGTGACTTGACTTGATCTGGAGACTGGCCTACTATGAGCCAGTCGTCCAGGTATGGAAAGATGGAGATCCTTTTTCTCCTTAGGAAGGCAACCACTATTGGCAGGAATTTTGTGAACACCCTTGGAGCAGAAGTTAGGCGGAAGGGCATTGCTCTGAATTGGTAATGGCCTGAGGACAGCTCAAACCTGAGGTACTTTCGGTGGGAGCTTCTGATGAGAATATGAAAATAGGTATCCTTGAGGTCCAGGGAAACCAGCCAGTCCCCTGGCCTTAGAGAGGGTAGAATTATTCCCAGAGTCACCATTTTGAACTTTGGCTTTAAAAGGTGCTTGTTTAAATACCTGAGATCCAGGATGGGCTGCCATTCTCCTGTCTTTTTGGGGGTTAGGAAGTACCTGGAGTACAATCCTTTTCCCTTGTGTGGGGTGGAACCCTCTCTATGGCTCTCAGAGGCAAGAGGGAGGAGACCTCTGCCTCTAGGGCAAGTGCCTCTGAAGGATTTGCAGGTGGAAAGGATCTGATTCTCCGCTTTGGAAATTTTTTGAAGCTGAGAACCAGTCCCTGACTTACTACTTCCAGGACCCACTTGTCTGATGTTAAAGACATCCAGTCCTGGACAAAATAAGCCTGCCTGCCTCCTACAGGCGGTGGTGAATTGGCCCTGGCAAACCCATCAGGGTGCCTGTTTGGCAGGGGCTTTAGGCCGAGGGGTGGAAGCAGGCCTGCTTGTACCCCGTCTGCCTCTCCCTCTCCCTCTGAAGAACCCCCTATGAGCATAAGCAGAAGAGGAGGCCTGGGCTTGGTAGATAGGCCTATGAAAAGGCCTGCCCCTGCCCCTGGAATGCTGCCTCTGGGGAGTGGCTTGCCTTTCCTTGGCCTGAGCACTCCTGTAGCTGGTCCTGTATTCATCCATTTTTTTCATGTAGTTCTCTGTTTGCTCCCCAAACAGAGAATTACCCACAACAGGAAAATCCATGGCCTTAGTCTGGGTATCCTGAGACAGGCTAGTATATCTGAGCCAAGCCATCCTACGAAGGGCCACAGATGTAGCCATGACTCTAGGTGAAACATCATTGGAGTCCACTGCAGCATGGAATTGCACCTTGTGTAAGCGTTGTGAAAAAAACTATAGTTAGTAAATTATCAATTACAGGTACTTAGAAAGGAGACGAACGGAGACGAGACTGATGGCGGAAGAATTTAATGATTATAATAATAATCACAGCGAGAAATTACAAGTGGTACATTCTTCAAAATAACAGGATGTACAAGCTTACTTATATAGTAAAAGCAATGTGTCTATTTTTAGAATTTCTTATGATTGGTCAAAAAACAGCATACACATCAACTTATAAGGTCATAAGATATTTTTCCTTGGTATGAGTATGATCTCACCCTTGGTCAGCACAAATATAGACAGTGTACATTCTATTTACCATATATGGTGGATAACATGCTGTCACCACCAGCCACCAGAGTTCAGAAGAAAGAGATAAGCTTCCAACTAACACTTTGGACTGTCCATATAAGGACAGGCACTAAAGTTTAATCATAAGGGGAATTTTGGACACTAGTCTGTGTCTGTGCTTGTAGTCACGTAGGCCAAATATTACTTACTTCTGCTAAATTATAGTGCTACAAGGCACATTGGTATTGCAATTGTAGCTCAGCTCTTTTCATGGCTTTATAAGCTTTATATATCCTAGCTCCATAAGCCAGCATCCATTATGCATACACAGAATGTTTCTAGACCAAAATAAGGTTAGGCAGCAATATAGGGGCACACTCCTTTACCCCTTACTACACCTTGGATGCCTCAATACCATCCGCAGCCACCTGCTCCAGCTCCTTGGCAAGCTGGCCAGGGACCTGTTTAGCTAAAGCAATTACAGTGTCCCATCTAGATTTCTGATATCTAGCTGTATAGGCCATATAATTAGCCTGCCTGAGTCCCAAGGATGCTGCCATGTACTGTTTCTTTGCCATGGCATCAATCCTCCTGGAGTTCTTATCTGGGGGTGTGAAGCCAGGGTATATTGCCTTATCACAGGCAGCAGCCTGCACTACTCTAACATGGCTGCACTGCTGGTGAGGAACTCCGTATTGAGCCTGAGAGAGTATACCTCTTGTCCATTCTCTTGTTCACAGGAGGTATAGAATTAGGAGTCTTTAAAATTTTTATTGTCTGTTTCCCAAAGGACTTATGAAGGGGAATAAACAGCCTCCTGGACTCTGGGATATCCATCATTTCAACATAGTCAGGCTCCTCCTGGTCATCCACAGCTTCTTCCATAGGAAGCTGAAGAGTTTCAGACACTTTTTCATAGAACATAAAATGGGAAGGGGACTCAGAAAGCCTAGGAGGAGAAACCCCTGAAGGTCTGTCTGGGGAGATATCCGGGTCAATAGGCACATCCAGACTTTCGTAATCACCATCACTATCCTCATACTATCCTTCCTCCTCCTCCACCGGTTCATAAAAATCTTCTAAATTATAATCTGGAACCGGGGGAACCGACCGAATCGAGCCCCTTCCTGATGGTGCCGGTTCGGTAGGAACCGGGGTTAGCGACTGAACAATCCTTATCGCTTTGGCTATTTCATCATCGGTCGGAGAAAGAATTTGTGGATCTGCACCGGCTGATTTATCCCTTCTTTTGGTTTTAACTGGAACCAACTCCTCAGAGTTGGTTCTCCTTTTGCCCGAAGAAGTTTCGCCCTGGTCAGAGGGCACTCCTTCTGGTTCGGTTGGAACCGAACCGGGCTGGCCATCCGGGTCAGCGGACTTCTTGGCCTCTCTTTCCTGGAGCCTACCAACTCTTTTTTCCAGGGTAGCTGCAGGAAAATTCTGCAAATCTGGCAGTCTGAATCAAGGTGGTCAAACCCCAGACAATAAACACAGGTGGTGTGGGATCAGCCTTAGCAAAGGCTTCCCCACACACACTACAGTGTTGAAACCCAGTGGGCCTGGTTTTCCTTTTGGGTTTCTCAGACATGGCCAGTCCTAACAAAACTTACCCTTTTTTCGGCAGTCCGCCAGGCAAGACACCCTTATTGGTTCCTGACCGTGTTACGGGTCATGGAAAAACCGTAATGAAATCCGTTTTTTTTAGAACCGATAAGAACCGGTTACCACACTCTAAAAGTAGAATAAACTTTTTTGAACAAACCTGATCGGTTCAAACCGAACCGATCCCATGTTTACAAGTTCCACACAGAAGAACAAGAAAATAAACCTATCTAGTACTCACGATATCACAGACAGAGACTGAACTGACAGGTTAGCGGATTAAAATCGGTCGAAAACCGAGAAAACTGCACTTTAACTGACAAACTTGAACCAAGCAAAGGAGAAATCTCCGGAGCGACTGTTCAGTGAGGCGGAGTAAAGAATGACGGTTTGAGTTCAAACAGCAACAGACAGAGTCTCAACCGAGCTCGAGCTCAGCGTTCCATGCCTGGCATGGAAAGTTAACTCTTTCATCTCCGGGGCAGTTCAAAGGTTGGACATCACTGCAATATGTCAGAATACAGCAAGACTTCATGTTGTTTGAAGAACCAGACACTTTCAAGAGTCATGGAAAAAAGACAGAGAATGGCTTTTAGTAAATAATGACCGAACTGAGATGTACTGCGAGTACTGCAGAAAAATATTTCCAAATGACGAAGGTTCATTTGTGGTTGGCTGCAAAACCATGATGCTGGGCACAATAAAAACACAAGAAACTAGTCACATTCATCGTAAGTCAAGCAGCCGTATTGCTGCTCAATGTCACCCTAGCAAAAGCCCAATTGTCAGAGGGTTGCTGTCAATGGATAAAGAGACAACAGAAATCATAACCCATAGGTTCCTGACCGCTTTTAAGGTTGCTAAAGCAGGGAAACCATTCACAAGTTTCGTACAAGACATGGAACTACTGTCACAGATAGGGAAACAGGAAAAGATTGGGTTGATGTACACCAGTGACAAGGCCTGTGCCAGTTTTATTAAATTCATCAGTAAGGATATTAATGCACAACTTATAGAGGAGGTCAGGCAGTCCACATATTTTTCAGTGTTGTGTGATGGTAGTACCGACTCAGCTATAATAGAGGAAGAGCTAATTTATATACGCTATGTGAAGGATGGTGAACCTGTGACAACTTTTCTCATCATCGTAGACATAGGCAGGCTTACTTCTGATAATATTTTCCATGCAGTTATGAACAGCATAAAAGAAAATGCAAAAGTCACAGATCACTCCTGCATGGTAGGATTCTGTGCTGATGGTTCAGCAGTAAATTTTGGTCTTAGTAATGGGGTTGCCAAAAAAGTTCATGATCAGGTTCCTCACACTGTCTCGGTCCACTGCTCAGCCCATCGTTTTGAACTGGCATTGCGAGATGCAGCCAAGCCTTGCTCTTTAGTACAGCAAATTGATGACCTATTACAACTGATTTACCGGTGCTACCATTCATCAGCAGTGATGTGTAATGGACTAAAACAAACATCTTCTGTTCTGGGTCTCCAGTACTTTGTGCCTATGAATGTGTTGGGAACCAGATGGTTAACCCACAGAGTTAGAGCATTAAATGTGCTCATTAAAATGTGGAAAAACATTGTTGGGCATGTGACACAGGTTAGTGATGGTCAGGTCAGTACTAGTGGCCATGTGGACACCCAAATGAAAGCTGCTAAGCTGAGAAAAGGTCTCGTCTCACTTAAATACCTCACTGCAATACATCTAATTCACAAACTTTTACAGATGATTGTGTCTGTATCTTTGGCATTTCAACAAGAAAAGCTGCTAATTTTCCAAATTGCGGAAAGAGTTGAGGCTGCTGTTCTTTCATTAGAACATTATGATATACAGCTGGCCTGTGAGCGCTTCCTTGCTGTCAACAACATTTCTGCTGACAGAATGGAATTCAACGATGAGGTACTTGTGTTAGAACGGGGCAAGAGTTTGCTGGCACTATACGTACTGTTACAAAGGAGGTGACCCATTTCATAGATGAAGTTGTGAAGTCCATGAAACAGCGCGTCGGTAACATGATAAGTTTGTCACCAGGGGATGACTGTGATGAACAGCTTAATGTTGTACAAGCGTGTCAAATTTTCAATCCAAACAACTGGCCAGCAGTGCATCCAGACAGTAATGACGATGTTACATATTGCAGAAAAGATGTGACATTCCTAGCAGAACATTTTTCTAAGGCACTTGAAGGCCAAGGCCTTAACCCAACATTATGTTTTGGGGAATTCTGCCTGCCAAGAAAATATGCTCTCCAACTGCTTGCTCTTGAACCAGTACTGGCTAACAATCCTCATGCACTACCTAAAAAGTTGTTTAGAAAACAGGATGACCTGCCCAACATCATAACTCTGTTGAGCATTGTGTTAGTTTTAAGTTCCAGTTCGAGTATTATTGAGTCTGGATTTTCAGTTATGAAACGCATTAAAATTGACTGGAGATCATGCTTGACTCCAGAGATGCTAAGGCATTTATTGAATGTCAGACTAAGTCCAATACAAATTAAGGAGTTTGATCCAACTGGTGCATTATCCCTGTGGGCACTGGAGAAAGAGAGGAGACCAGAGACGGCAAAGTACAAAAGAAAAGATAAAGTGGTACAAAAACACATGGAATGCAACTTATCAAGCAGTTCCTCTGAGGGAGACAGTGAAGGGGAGGCATAAATTATGTTCACTGGACAACTCTGTTTTCGCTGCTAATTTATTTTAATTTTCTATTATTTTTAATGAGGAAATGTACAATTTGGGCAGGAAATGTATGGCGAACCATCCACATTTTCGGTGGAAATGTACCCTTTCGGGCACTATTTCAACCCCTGATGCAGCTCAGAGACAAACCACCCCCACCCCCTGGAAGATCCCCGACTGTTGCTCGTGAGAAACAGACAGACCTTCCAGAGCTGGCTATTACTGCTCCTCTACCAGGCATAGAGGTCTCCATTCCTGACCCTGTGGTACAACCTAGGATTCCTTCTCCTGCTGAATCCCCTGTTATTTCTACTTCAATGCCCCCTGCCACTTCCACCGGAAGAAACTTATACCTTAGTATCTAATAGGTGAAGTAGCCTATGATCTAGGAATACTAGGATGCCATTGCAAGAACAAAAACAAATATCCCTACAAAATGCTTTTTCAGACTTGCAAGAGGATATTGGTACTGAGTTTGACTCAACTTCTGTTCACTCTTCTCAACCTGAAGGGGTGTCTGATACTGAACTGCCTTCCGAAACTACTGATTCTGTAAAAAAAAAAGAAGAAGGCTAGTTTAGGGACACAGAAATGGACCAGGAAAAAATGAATTAGCTTTGGCTGACAGTATAATATGGCTGCCACTATTTGCTATTGCTTCTTGTTCTTGCTGCTTATGCTGTATAACATGTATGTTGCTTAGCTTAATGTCAACAGTATCCAGTCTGACAGAAAAAAAGTGTTGATATATTCTGTCTTTGATGGTGGAAAGCAGGATGTTGTTTTCTTACAGGATCCTCGATTACATACCCAGTTTGATGTAGAACAGGCCTCTAAATGGTGGAAATGGGGTCTAACTTATTGGTCGGTTGGTGGAGATTTGTGTTCTGGGGTAGGCAGCACGGTAAATAGTCCTACGGCCCATTTAGTCCAACTTGTGGATATTAAGCCTTGCCATGTATTGCTGTTGAATATGGTATTAAATGATTTACATTGTAGATTTATACATTGTAGATTTATTAATGTCTATGCTCTTCAAATTAAGTCTGCCAGAATTGCATTTTCCAGCTATTCAACCATACTTATTTACATCAAAATTTGTTTTTATAGGGGGAGATTTTAATTGCAGTAGGTATTGCACAGATAGAGGGCTACGGACTCCGAAATTGTATTACGATGCAAATTGTCTTAATGATTTATTACTTCAGACGGGATTGGTTGATGCATTTGCTCTCACAGGTAAGCCGCACAAGATGTTTTTTCAAGGTACTAAAGCTACGAGAATAGATTTTTGGTTCCTTTCAGATTCTTTAACAATATTAAATGCTAAGACTGTGCTAGTTGCTCCCTCTGACCATGCCATAATTGAAGTCACGGTGAGTAGCCATGAAGTTATGCATAGAGGACTGGGGTATTGGAGATTAAATTTGGGGTTGCTGTCACTCCCTACTGTAGAAGATGGAGTCTTGGCCTTGTTGCAGGCTAGAAAAATTGGTGGTTAATCTCTATGATACTTATAGGGAGGAGGAGGAGACGAAGATAGATATTAGACAGTATTTTCAGATTATTGGTAAAATTAATAGGAAATATAATACTGACAATTATCTAGAGTTACGGAGGCAGTTCTTGTCCTTAAATTTCCAGGTTGCCTTGGGAAATCAGATGGTTTTACCTGACTTAGGTAGGATTAGGAAGTTGATGAATATGTCCCAATACAGTCATTTTAGGACTTTGGATATGGAGCGTAGGTTTGGTTCCCAAGGCGGTAAAGCCTTTATGGATACTTATCAATTTTGTGCTCAGCAAAGACATTGTAAATATATTGCTGTTACGGGATCCCATGGGGAAGTGGTGCACGACTAAGGAAGATATCATACAAGTTATAGATCACCATACACATGATTAATTTGGTCACCCTGTAGTACCTAGTCTCCCACATTCTTTGTGGTTGGCCCGGGTTTCAGTACCTATGCTTGATATACCTAGTAAGGATATGTTAGTGGCTAACCTTACCCCCCTCGAAGTATCAACTAGTTTTGCTCAAACCAAGGTGGGTACATCTCCAGGGAAAGATGGGATGCCTTATGAAATATATAAAATTGTTTTCACGATTTTGTTACAAAAGTTTACAGAGGTTTTGCAGGAGATTCTCGATTCAGGGATCTTACCGAATTGTATGACTGAGGGTCTCGTTCTTATGTATAAAAAAAGTGATAGAGCTGTATTAACCAATTGGAGACCAATCACGCTACTTAACACTGATTTAAAAATGTTGACGAAATTGATGAATAATAGGCTCAAGTTGCATGCAGATTTTTTATTGCATGATTCCCAGACCTGCTCAATCCCAGACAGAAAGATTACTGACGGTCTAATCCTGTTGCGTGAAATAATGTATAGGGGTACTACCGGAGAGCTCACCAGTCTAATTTTTAGTTTGGACCAGGCAAAAGCCTTTGATAATGTCAACCATGAATATCTGTGGAGCTGCTTGGCTCTTAATGGGGTTCCTGCAACGTTCATTGATTGGATAAAAAGTTGTTATAAGTCTGCTACGGCACAGATTTATTGTAATGGTTGGTAGGGTGTAAGAGTACCATTTTAAAAGGGGTCTGGCAAGGATGCCCTTTAAGCGCTTTACTGTATCTATTTACTATTGATCCGTTGATTAGACTAGTGCATAGTAATGTAGATATTCACAGTGTCTCCTTTTCCAGTGATGACCCTGAAATAAAATGCATTGCTTATGCTGATGATATACGTTTCATAGTGGGAAATTTACCATTGGCAGTGATCCTAGGACAGGTATTGGATGATTTTACAGCTTATACTGGAGCTACTATAAATTATGAGAACTCTCACTGCCTTTTCATCCAGAATGAAGATGTTACTGATACTACAGTACTCTGTATTCCAGTGATTACAGGAACTGTTTCCATTTTAGGGATATTATTTGGTTTGGGAGACTTGGCATATACTAACTGGATGCTAAAACTCCAAGAGGCCCAGACTAAAGTTAATTTATGGAATGCTTGGAGATTATCAAAATTGAAAAGGATTTATATGATTAAAACATTTTTATTGCCCATTTTTTTTGTATTTGAGTGCGGTATTTAGTCTTCCCCTATCACTGGAAACCAAACTGTATAGTTGTTTTTTTCTTGTATTTGGGGAAGTCGACTTAATCCTATAAAGAGAAGTTATTATTACGGGATAAAAGTCACGGAGGTTTGAAAATGAGCCAACTGGTGGTATTTTTCTTCACTATGTTTCTCTATTCTAACTTGCTTCCTTTAGTATCCCAGAGTGCTAGACGATGGACTCCTTGGGTACTGGACTCTCTAGGACCGATTTTTTCCATTTGGCCTACACATGCTGTTTTACCTTATACAAGTTTCTCTTTTACATTTACCTGATACCTTGAGGACTTGTTTTGGTACGATTAAATTGTGGGGCATAGCTAAGGATCATCTTGTTAGATGTACTTGGAAAGTTTTGTATGATTATTTGATACAAAAACAGCTGTCTTTGATTCCTGTCCATTACATGTAGGTTATTGATTGGTGAGATGTTAGTTTCCCCCCAAATCCCTGTGTTTATGTGGGATGTTACATAGTTAGCCTTACATGGTCGGTTGAATGTAAGAGGGAATCTACTAAAAAGGACCCTCTTTGGGGCTTGGGGGGGTGGTAAGGCGAGCAGCCATTAGGTTGCTGGCTTTCGAGCAGACAAGACAGACCATTTGGCCTATTCTGCTGGCTTCTTTAGTATGTTCGTATAAACAGCTCTCAGAGATATTGCTCGAGAGTTACTTGTCCTGCTACAGTGGAAACGATGGAACACTTATTTTTGGATTGTCCCTTTATTTCGGAGGTTTTGGCAAACACTTGAATGACACTGGCTTACATCTCCGTTCTATCCTACGACATTGGAAATTTTATGTTTGGACATTTTACCTTTTTTGTGAACAAAACATGACAGAGTAACTTTATGGTTATTTCTCGTTTGTTTTAAATTTTATATATGGTTTGTACAGTGTAGGCTAACCATACACAGCTACATTATACTTCTGAAGATCTATTTTTTATGATTGAGAGCTCCGTTACTAATTTGAGACAGCATGACTTTGCTACAGTAAATACTACTCTCTTTTGCCACAGGTGGGCCTCAACTGACTGGCTACAACAGATGGAGGAGACCGGCCCAGATACCTGCTCTTAGTGTTCTTTTTATTGCCTTCCCTGTGATTTTTTTGCAGGCCTTACGTTATTGGTTGCTATATAACTTATGAGCTTTCAAGCAGGACTTCGGCATGTGGTCCGGTAATGGGGTTTGATTTCTGCTGCTATTGCATCACTTTGCTAGTTTTATCTGTTGGGCTATTTTTTAGATTTTACTTTTTTTTTCTGGCAGTGTGACTTACTACTGTACACTTTTTTTCCCCCACGTTTATTTTTTCATGTGCTATATTCTTGACATAGTTTCTTTATTATCTGTTCCTACCCCTGTAAGTGGGGAGGAGGTACAGGTATATATCTTTTACTGTATCATGTTTTAAATTTTATTATGACTGCACTATTTCTCTTTGGTTATGAATTTTTTTTTTCTCCTGTCTGATTTGCTTATTGCAGTTTTTAGTCATCCTGTATGATGTAAATACTCTTATGTTTGTTCTACCTTTCCTATGGATCTGTTTGATGTAATGTTGCCCTGTTCTTTTCTGTTTTGGATGCTATGAATTAAAAATTCCCCTACTCTTTTAGTGGGGTTAAGGATTTATTTTCCAGTACACAATCTTATTTATAGGCACATTTGATTGTATGATCGAAATACTCATTTGAGTTTTCTTATCTTATGATTTGTTTATTATGTTACGTGATGTAAACATTTGTTTGGTATTATTTGGATTTGACGGTATAAAAAAAAATGTCCCCTACTCTTTTGGTAGGGAGGGGGTTTACATTCAGTACTGTATTATGTTTCAGGTTTAAGTACGACTAAAATATCCCTTTGTGTTTATGATTTTTCTTTTCCTATATGATTTGCTTATTTAAAGTCTTAGTTTTCCTGTATGAAGTAATACTCTTTTGTGTTGTATTCTGTTTTTTTTCTGACCCTGTATGACGTAATATTGATTTGTTTATATGTTCTTTGCTGACATGAATAAAAATTCCCCTACTCTTTTCGAAAAGTGCCATGGGATCTTTAACGTCCACCTAAACAACCACCAGGACAGGCTGATGGGACCTCGGTTTAACATCTCGTCCGAAAGACGGCATCTCAGGAGTGCAGCACACCCCTCATGCTGCACTACAGTGTCAGTACTGGAATTTAATCCAAGTGCCCGGTGTAGGGATAGAACCCATAGCCTTCTAATCTTACGGCCTCAGAGGCGAGTGTGCAACCTGCTGATCCACTGACTCCTGAAATGGAGAGCAGCGAAGGGGGGGGTAGGACTTCCCCTGGCAGCAGTTCACAAAACAGCTACAGAAGATTACTCTGAGGAGGGAGGGAGGGATAACCAATTATCAGAAGATTAGGGATGGTAGTGACCCTGAATGCCCTGACGCTAGAGCTATGGACCCCAGTTTAGGAACTGAAGGGGACACGTCCCATGCCTTGGAAAAATGTGAAGAATTTGCGGCTGCTGAGAGGACTGATCCTAGTTTGGAGAGGCTGAGGGCTTGTGCAGAATCTGACGGGACACAGAGAGGTGTGTGAGACACAGAGTATATTGGGACAATGGACTGTTGTATATGCAGGATGTAAGGACAGAGGGAGGGGTGATAGGCAGGCAGCTTGTCGTTCCCCTTGGGGTACCATGAGCGGTTTATTTATTTATTATTTATTTAGCGTTTGTTAACCAGGTAAGTACACTAGGCAAGACAATTGCCTATTTTCAGGTATGACCCGGGAGAGTACAGGAAATTACATACTTAGGACAACATGATACATAATTAGGAAAAAGATTACAAATCACAGGGCAAAAAGGTACATAGTTAGGAAAAAAACTTGCATGTCACATGCGAACATCATAATGCAGAATACACAAAGTACAGGTCTTGTGAGGCAAATTTTAGTTAGAGTAAGCACAACAGAGTAACGGTATGCACCAGTCTGGAGCAGTACAAAGGCAAGGATTGGTAGCAAGAAGGTACAAAACTATCAACATAAGGGCCATTGTTATGCATAAGGGCTGAGTGCAAACATTATGTCACAGGGTTTTTTTTGGCAACCACAGGCCGATGCGAGTTTGAGATGGTTCCATAGGGAGGAACGCAGACAGCCCTGGGATGGGGCAACACGGACCTGGGCAGGGAAGGTGTTCCATAGTTTGGGGGCACACGCTGCAAAATCCATTCCACCCATTTGAGTCAGAGTCACAGGTACCTTGAGTGTGGCAGACCCCTGAGACCTATGGTGGTAGGAAGAGGGAACAGTTAGGGCAAGCAAACTCGCCACCCTTGGGGGGGTGCCAATGCTAAGGACCTTTCCTGTGAAGCAACCAAGGACGAAGTCAATGTGCTTTGAGGGAGAGAGCCAATTTAGCTTGCTATAGAGATCGCAGTGGTGAGTGATCCGGGGGGGGGCTGCTAGAGCAAAGTGGCAGACATTGTTGTAGGTAGTCGACCACCTAGAGAGATGGACTTTGGTGGTTCGGGCAAACAGCAGGAGCCCATAACATAGCCAGGGGAGAAGCACACCTCTGGCAAGAGCAATACGTGCAGCTGGAGTGAGGTTATTTTTTGCTCTATAGGCCAGACCCAGTTTACAGTTGACAGTTTTGCATGTATTCTGGATATGGCGGCCAAGGTCAAGCTGCGGGTCCAACGTTACCCCAAGGTACTTGAAGTTGTCCGTGATTGGGATCAGGACTCCACCATTTCTGGAGGCACAGAACGGCACAGGGGAGGCCTTAATCTTAGCCAGGGACCCAAAGAGCATGGCCTGGGTTTTTTTAGATTAAGGACTAGCTTATGGTTCAGGATCCATGTCTGAATATTACTTAGGTCATCACTCAGGTGGCTGTTAATGACCCCCATCTCTGGGGAGTGAGACAGGATGACCAGACCATCTACATAGAGGACTGGTTTACAGTGAGCAGTGGCTGAGGAGAGATTATTAACGAAAATGGAGAAGAGCAGGGGTCCAAGGACGGAGCCTTGGGGGACCCCCATAGTTACTGGGATGGGGCCCAAGAGCTCTTTGCCATATTTAACCCGCTGCATTCTACCATGTAGATAGTTGGAGAACCAACTGAGAGCAACAGTGGATAGGACAATTGATCTTAGCTGAGTTGATGGCATGGCATGATCAACCAGGTTGAAGGCCTTCGAGAGGTCTATAAAGATAGCCCCCGAGAGTTTGCCTTGGTCCATGGCCTCCCTAATCCAAGATGAGACAGTAATGAGGGCTGAGGAAGTACCATGCCCCTTCCTGAATCCATGCTGTACAGGAGACAGTATATCATGTGAATGTAAGTACTCTGAGAGTTGCCCTGCCACAACTTTCTCCAGGAGTTTGCTAGCCGTGGAAAGGATGGATATGGGGCGACAGTTCTCTATCAGTTTAGGGTTCCTCTGTTTAAGGATTTGGACTACCCTGGTGACCTTCCATATGTCTGGGATAACACCAGTTGACAGGGACAAATTGAAAATGTGTGCCACCAGAGGGGCAAGCCAGGGGGCACCAAGGCTGAGGAGCTCTGGTTCCAAGCCATCTTGGCCAGCACTTGAGAAGGAGGAGAGTCCAGCATGCAGTCTCTGCACCTCTTGCACTACCACTGCCCTGAAAAGAAAAGGTGGACTGGGTGGCGATGGTGCTGGGGGCTGGTCGCTGCTGACACCACCACCATTGGGGAATGTCGAGGTGTAATCAGACAGATCAAAGAAATAATGATTGAAGGAGTTGGCAATGGTTTCTGAGTTGTTGCAGCTGGAACCATCAATTGTCATGTCAGTGGTCTCCGCACTCTGTGTACCACTCACCAAGTGTTTAATATTCCTCCAGAACCTCCTTGGGTCCCTAGCCGAGTTCAGTAATGCAGATTTGCAGAACTCACTTTTGGCTACCCTTATGTTCTTTTTGCACTCATTTCTGAGTTTCCTGTATTTCTGAAAGATAGCCTGGTCAGCCATGGCCTTAAACTTGGCCCAGCACTTATCTCTAGTTTTGAGGAGGGCTAGGAGGCTGCCATGAAGCCATTTTGTAGCCGTTCCCCTGACCCTCCGTCTGATGAGGGGGGCATGCTTCTCCTGCAGGGCCCTTAGAGAGATGAGGAAGTGACTGACAGCAGATGTGGAGTCCTGAGCATTTCATACTGCCGACCAGTCAGTGTACTTAATATCATTCTGAAAGGAGGTCAGATCGAACCTAGAGTAGTCTCTGATCTGGATCATTTTATGTGGTATTTTCAGGAGTGGGATCCTCCAAACACAGTACGCCGGGGAGTGATCAGAGACAGAATCAGACAGGATACCATACGAGCTGATCCTATCTGGTCTGTTAGTCAGGATCCAGTCCAGGAGGGAGCTCTTACCGCCATTTGTAGAGCACCTGGTAGGATCATTGACAAGCTGTGTCAAAGAGAGACTGGCAAGTAATGGCTCAAAGGCTTTGGTGTTACCACCTAGCCAATTAAGGTTAAGGTCACCCAGGATGATTAGCTCATTCTGCCATGTTACAGCACCAACTGTGTCAAGGAGGCCAGTCAGTCCCTCTATGCCTCCCTTTGGAGGATTGTAGGTGTAGACAATATGTGTCTCTTTTGACATCCCCAGTAACAGCACCGTGTGCAGTGTCTCTCAGGGGGACTGCACTGTCTGCTGACTGGGTAGGGCAGATAGATTAAGATGGCTCCTGTAGTAGACCAGAATACCACCACCCCTCTTTTTTCCCGGATGATCATGTCTGATGAGCTCATACTCAGGGAGGGCACACACAGAATTTGGTGTAGCAGGTTTCAGCCAGGTTTCTGTAATGCGAAGGATGTCTGGACTATGTTGAGTTACCCAAACATGAAGTTCCGTCAGATTGGGCAGGAGACTTCTGATATTAAGATGGGCTATTTTCATCCTTTTACCGCAGACCAGCCCGCCAGTGTTGAGGAGGACTGGAGTGGAGGTCCTGGGTTTAGCTCTATGTACCCTGCTAGCGCAAGAGTCGCCAGCAGGAGCCAGAATAGATGTCTTAAGAGAGGGGATCTATCCTTGGTCTGTGACTTAATGTCATTGTGCCTGACCGTACGGGCAGGTCTCAGAAAGCTCTGCACATCGAGATTACCGAAGACCCAGGGCAGGGGTGAGCCCTCTGCTAGAAGGTTGGAGAAGGTGAAGTCAGTCTCCACCGGTTGGGTACACGTACACCAGGGCCCTCCCTTCGAAGGATCACCCGCACTTGTGAGCCAGGGGATCCAAGGAGCAGTAAGGATCACAAAGGCGATGGCGCCCAGGAGTAACTGAAGCAGGACTAGCTTTGGTAGGAGCTCAGGGAATCCCATGTCAGCACCAGGACAGATGTCAGGTTGTAACAGGAAGGGGACTGCTACCATGAGGCCACCAGTGGACGACAGTAAGGCCTCTCACGGATGGGCACGTAGCTTGGTACCGCTGGTTTGTTGACGCTCTTGTCCTCACTTCCACCGGATCAAGACCCAACCCTGTACCTATTATAAGTTGAGATGCAACACAACTCAGCACGGGGGGGTGGGACGCAGGACAGTGCCATGCGGGTATTAGTAGGCTGACAAATAGGGCAGAGAGCAATAAGATAATTTGGTACCTGACTAATCACTTAGTCTGAGCACCCCACCACGCTAGAGCTGGGTACGTCTGAATGTCCTGTTACTATCTTCTAAACAAATCAAGCTAATATATTATTGTTTGACAAAATCCATTAGCTGGCAAGTTAAGGCCCTAGAGCGAGTATTAATCATAAGGCAGACGTCAGACAAGGGTTTGAGCAGACTAGCAGACAGATCAATGGATACAGTGCAACCTTTCTGGCAAGTGTCTAGTTTACCACCGAGAGACTAGAGCAGGGGTTCTCAAATGGTGAGGCCAGCCTCCCTGGGGAGGCCCCAACCTGTTTCAGGGGAGGCTCAAGCAGGTCTGAAAAAGTACTGTATTTAAATTTTGAGTTTTATATATTTTGTGTGAAGAGATGGAGCAAACTGAAAGAGGATAATAGTAGGCATATTTTATGTATTTATTTACTAATAGGTGACAAGGGAAGGTGAATGAGCCAAGGCTCATTTCAGGTGTACCTGGGGAAGGGTAGGGAATGAATGCATTTCAAAAGGTAACTGCAAAACAATTAAGAAATACACAATGATCAATAGTGTAAACAAATATGAACAATAAACTAATAATGAGTGGTGGTAATTGATCAATTTGTAGACTGATGGTAGAACAGCCCATATACAATGGTTGAGCATTGTGCTAAGAACAATAGCAGGAAGGAGCAAAGTAATCCCAGAGAAGTTGCTTAGGAGCAGGGAAGGAGGGGAGAGGCAAAGTATGTAAGAATTTTATTTCATATAGAGAGGAAACAGAGAAAGTAGTCTGACCCATGAAGATACTGCAACAAGGGTAACAATGGTTCAAGAATGAAAATAGTGGAGCAAGTAGGCTGGCCTGTGTGTGTGTGTGTGGGAGGTTGGGTAACAATACGCTTAATAATAATATTTGTTTATTTTATTTATTTATTTAGATAACACCTTTAAGCACAGGAGCTCTTTTCAAAGGTTCCACCTAGTATAAAACAAAGAACTGAATGAGCCAAGTACTCAAAGGGTTTCAATTTATTCGTGGTACAGTATGTTATTTGTCTTTGGGAAGGTCCAAGATTATTTCAGTTTTTAGGGGAGGCTCAAAATCTTTTCCATGGATTTGGGGAGGCTCACTGTGACAAAGTCTAAGAACTATTGGACTAGAGAATACCAGGCAGGTTGACAGTCTAAAGGCAACCGGATTTATTATGCAGGCAGAGACAGGCTGACAGGATTAAGCTATGTTGGCACAGGTATTAATTGTGCAGGTCTAAAGGCAACCAGAATTATTATGCAGGCAGGAAATAGGCTGACAGGATTAAGTTATGCTGGCAAAGGAATTAATTATGCAGGCAAGAGATAGGCTGAACAGGATGTAGTTATGCTGGTAAACAACAAGCAGACCGGATTAAATTTTTCTGTTACAGAAGGAAAGTCAGACAGGTTACATGTTGATTATACTGGCAAGAGGAGATCACCACAGAGCTTTTATCACAATGTTCAGACAGTCAGACAGTTTACAGTCTAGGTGAATAGGCACTGCGCTGTAGCCAGAGGGAGAAACCGAGAGGCTACAGGGTGATCATTGGGCAGCTGCTCCGGTTCCGCCCTAACTCAGTTCCAATTGGCCATTGGTAAACTGAGGGCATGGTTACCTGGCATTTAATGGGAGGAGGTAATGGGGAGGGCCGAAATCTAGAACAGATGAGCTGCTTCTCTGGTGCAGCTCCCAGCCCCTCCAACAAACCCCTCAGTTCCCAACAACTCTCCACCAACTGACCTGACGATTCTTGCAGAATTATTCAGCGGGGGAGGTCCGCCCGGTTTCCCGGTGCCTCGACCCCGCGGTGAATGGCTTAGGCGGTGCAGGGGGCAAAAGCCGCCCGCTCCCCCGAAACAAGCTGCAGTCAGTTTAAAAAAGAAACAGATGTCTGTACAGCCTTTTACCCTCGGCTGCCCAAGCGTCACAGTATTTAGTGCCCAATCGGCGCTTCTGCCTTTTTTTTTTTTTTTACTTTCTTTTTATCCCACCTTGCTGCCCTCTCACCCTACTCCTTCGGACTTGGTCAATCCCCTTGTGGATCCCATCCACCGTTTCTGCCCCTAGAGTGCCCGGCCAACTCCTACCTTCACTCATTCTCCACCTTCGGAGTGCCCGCACATTGGAGTCCTGCCCGTGGATAGGAGATCCTGGGGGGACCGGTCGTCATCCAGGGTTGAGAGGGTGTTTTTCTGTTTTTCCTTCCCTTGTTGTCCCTCTACCCCTGAGAACGTCGGCATGCAGGACTGACATCCAGACAGATGGCGTGCTGACACACGCTGTTGTCAAGTGCCCAGACATTCTCCCTTCCCCGGCTCTTGTGGAGCCGCCTGTGCCCCGGTGCCTGTGCTTCCAACAGCCCCGGAGCGTTGGTTGCTTGCAGCACCCCAGGATCCCACCGCTGGAGGAGGAGAGCATCCGCTGGGATGCTTGATCCTCCTCCTCCTCCCCTCTGACCCCCGGCAACCCGAGTCCGTTCCTGAACCCTGGTCGCCGGCGTGGTGCGAGGTGTGGTGTCCAGCGCCTCAACCCTCAGTGCCACCGGGCCGGCTGCCTTTTTTAAATGGCAGAATTGGTGCCAATTTCGGATTGCACAGAGATTCGGCTAGTAGGAACAAAGGCAGGCATAGGGATCAAACTCAGGCAGGCGAAAGTCCAGATACAGATGAGCTGCTTCTCCGGTGCAGCTCCCAGCCCCTCCAACAAACCCCTCAGTTCCCAACAACTCTCCACCAACTGATCCGATGATACTTGCAGAATTATTCAGCGGGGGAGGTCTGCCCGGTTTCCCGGCGCTCAACCCCGGTGAATGGCTTAAGTGCAGGGGCAGAGCCACGCTCCCCGAAAATGAGTTGCAGTCAGTTTAAAAAACAGATGTCTGTACAGCCTTTTACCCTCGGCTGCCCAAGCATCACAGTATTTAGTGCCCAATCGGCGCGTCTGCCTTTTTTAAATGCCAGATTTGGTGCCAATGTCGGATTGCACACAGATTCAGCTAGTAGGAACAAAGGCAGGCATGGGGATCGCTCATGATATCCCCGTGTCCGGACATCTGGGAATTGCGTGCACCACGCAGCGATTGGCCCAGAATTTCTATTGGCCCAACTTCACCCAGCAGGTGAAAGAATACTGCAGGTCTTGTCACCAGTGCCAACAAATAGGGAAGGCAGGTACTAAAACCAAAGCTGCCCTGATTCCCTTGCCCATTGTGGAGCAGCCATTCCAGAAAGTAGGACTGGATATTGTGGGACCCTTAAGTACCCCCAAAGCTCCTCCAGGAAGAAGTTTATCCTCAAGGTGGTAGATTATGCTACCTGATACCCAGAGGCAGTCACCCTTTCCTCGCTTATGACAGACAAAGTGGCAGACGCCTTGCTAGGGATTTTCTCCCGTGTGGGGTTTCCACAGGAGGTTATCACTGATCGAGGGGATGAAGTGTTTGTGGGAAAAGTGTGGGGTGGTGCAGAAATGCACGACACCTTATCACCCGCAAGCCAATGGGCTTGTGGAAAGATTTAATGGTGCCCTAAAATCAATGCTCCAAGCATTTGCTGAACAGCATGGGAAGGACTGGGAGAAATGCCTTCCCCGCCTGTTGTTCACATACAGGGAGGTGCCTCAAGAGTAGATAGGGTTTTCCCTTTTTGAACTCTTATACGGACATAGGCTGTGTGGGCCCCTAGATTTGATCTGGGAAGACTAGTACACCACCCAGGGAACTAGGGTCTGCATCAGAAACCATATGAAGAGAGACTGAGAGAGCTAATATGTATACCCTTGATGAAAGGAGGGACATGATAGAAATTTTCAAGTACCTCAAGGGAATCAACAAAGTCCAAGAGGGTAGCATCTTTCAGAAAAAGAGATGTGCAAGAACAAGGGGCACAATTTAAAGATGGGGGGACTCGGGTATTGTGAGAAATTCTTTTTCACGGAGAGAGTGGTGGGCGCATGGAACCACATTCAGGAGGTTATGGGGTCTAAAACAGTGGGGGAATTCAAACATGCATGGGACAGACATAAGGCAATTATAGTGGAGGGTTGCAGGAAGTAGGCTGTTGGTTAACTAGAATCTGCAGCTTATCCAATTGGTAGGGAAATGGGCAGACTGGGTGGGTCAAGTGGCCCTTATCTGCCGTCAAAGTCTATGTTTCTATGAAAAGCTGAAGGTGCTTATGGGAGCAGCCCAGAGCAACCTGTCAGCTGCCCAGCAGAAGCAAAAGGTCTGGTACGACCACAGAGTCAGAGCTCGCTCGTACAGTATATTGTAGGTCATGAAGTCAGGGTCTTAATTCCGGTCTGGAAGGACAAGCTGCAGGCCGAGAGGGCAGGACCATACAAGGTAGTCCAACAGGTAACTGACGTGAACTATATTGCAGAACTGCCTTACAGGAGACATACCCATAGAATGTACCATGTCAACATGATGAAGCCATATGCAAATATGGCTGACATGGTATTTGCAGTGTGTAGTCCTGGGAAGGGGACTGACGAAGAAGACGCCCTACTGGACGTGCTGGAGGAAAGTAAGCGGGAGTCCTCTGTGGAGCCAATCAAACTGTAGCCCTAGTTGACCCCAGAACGGACCCAGGAAGTGAGGGAGGTTTTAGTAAACTTTGCCCCTTTGTTTATGGCCAAGCCTGGACTAACCATCTTAGTGACACATGATGTAGACATGGGGATGCAAGTGCCCATATGGCGGACAGCCTATGGGTGTCTGAGGCCATCCTAAAGGACATTAGTAGGTAGGTAAAGGAAATGCTATATTTAGGGGCAATCCAGAAATTCTACAGCCCCTGGGCCTCACCTGTAGTCTTCATTCCCAAGCCAGATGGGTCTACTTGCTTTTGTGTGGACTATCATGGACTTAATGCAATCACGAAGTTTGACACCCACCCAATGCCATGGATGGATGAACTACTGGACAGGTTGGGAGGGGCGACATACCTTATCACCACTGACTTGACAAAAGGGTATTGGCAGGTGGAGTTAACTGCCAGAACTAGGGATAGGTCGGCCTTCATCACTCCAATAGGATTATTCAAGTTCAAGGTAATGCCTTTTGGAATGAAGAACGCCCCTGCCACCTTCCAAAGTTTGGTCAACCAAGTGTTACATGGTACTGAAGAGTACACAGTGGTGTATCTGGATGATATTGCCATCTTCAGCGCCAGCTGGAAGGAACACCTGTCCTACCTGAGGGAAGTGTCGGGCAGGATACAGAGGGCTGGGCTCACTGTCAAGGCTGAAAAGTGCCAGGTGGCCATGGTGAAGGTGGCATACCTAGGACATGTAATAGGGCAGGGGCAGCTTCGCCCTAATCAAGCCAAGATTGAGGGAATAGAAGCGTGGCCCAGGCTTGAAACCCAGAAGCAGGTCTGGAGTTTCCTAGGGACCGTGGGGTACTATCGTCAGTTTGTACCAAATTACAGTACCCTGGCAGCTCCTCTCTCTGGCCTGCTAGAGAAAAGAATGCCCAAAAAGGTAAAATGGGAACCAGCCTATGAACGAGCTTTTGCACGGCTAAAGGAGGCACTGTACAGTGCCCCTGTGTTGGCAAGTCCAGATTACAGTAAGCCATTTATAGTCCAGATGCCTCAGATGTGGGGTATTAGAGCAGCCCTCAGTCAAACCTCTAGCCAAGGGAAAGATCACCCGATAGTGTACCTTAACAAAAAGTTACTTCCCCAGGGGCAAGCCAATTCCACAGTTGAGAAGGAATGCCTTGCGCTATTAAGGGCCCTGAAGAAATTAAAGTCATACCTCTACCGGAGGCACTTTAAGGTACAGACCGATCATAACCCCCTGGTGTGGCTGACTCAGATAGGTAAAACGAACGGTTGTCTCTTAAGATGGAGCATTGCCTTACAGGGCTACAATATGACCATTACCCACAGGGCCGGATCGGCCAATGCCAACACAGATGGGCTATCTCGCTAGTTAGAGTAGTGAACAGAATTTGTGAAAGTCATACCCTGCAAAGGGATGGATTCCCACAAATTCAGTCTAGGAGGGGGGAATGTTGCGAGCTACCCCACTGCTAGCCCTTATTTTTATGTAATTCTATCAGCAAAGGCACACAGAGAAAATACTTTTTTTTTTTAAGGGGGAAGTTGACCTTCCTCTGACCTACAAGGCCAGTTTTGCTTGCAGGAATCTGACACGTTCTTTTCAAAAAGCTTGTGGATGCATAATCTAAGGGCTATTTCCAATAGGAACTGCCCAAGGGAAATAGAAGTAATAAAATCACCTGTATAATCATAAAACTTACAGGATCTTCTTTGTAACTAATTAGATTAAGCCAGTTCAAAGCCCAGGCTGTTTTAGCCTGGAAAGATCCTTCTAACAGGCCTGTTTGAGGTAACAGAAAAAGAAACACATCCTTATAGCATACCTGTGTGAGATTGAAAAGCCTAGGTCAACTATGAGAATCTGATATCAAAGATTATCAGGAAAATCAGATTTTTGGGAAGTGCAACAGTGCCATCTACTGGCCTAAATGTTGTGGAATTTTCGCTCACTATTTCAAGAGTTATAGAGAAGTATAATTATACAATGGGCACATAAAATAGACAGCATCCTGCATCTTGATTGGCTGGCTGGCACCTCTACAGCATTGTAAATCCTCCAGTGTACCCACTGGAAAAGGTGCCAATTGGCAGTAAGCCGCAGCAATGACTCCCCCAAAATCATTCCGACCTCCACGAACTCAACATTGGCAAAGACAGCACACGGTAAGAATCTCCTCAGTAACTACTCCCTCCCCAAGCCCGCCGATAAAAAAAACCCAACAAAAACAAACTGTCCCACACTTAAATGTTTTTGCAACGCAGACTCTGTACCTGTAAATTGATGTTTTCGTGCAACATGAAAGCCCCTGATAGTTCAGCTTTCACTCTAACTGCCGCTCGGAATTCTCAAGCCCCTCCCCCCACATCGCAGCTCCTTGCATTTCACCACTCCGTCTGGAAACTGCTCAAAGACCTCTGTCTCTCCACCTCCCTATTCTCCCCTAGTACCTTTCATATCCAGCAGCAAACTGATTCTCACTCGACCACTATCTCCCCAATTCACCCAACATTCTCAAATTAAAAACTCCGACTCACACACATTCCTTGTTCGTGACCCAAAAACTGAACCCGTAAATAACCACACTCATGTACGGCATCCCGTTACCGCTTTCAACACACTCTCACACTCCGGTTCCACTCAAACACAGCACAGAGCGTTTTTTTCTTTTTATTACAAAAATACAACTAACAAGCATGACGGCTGTCCCAAATCAAAACATGGACCTCCAATTCACCAGCCATTGTAACAGCCCTCACAACCAAGCACAACCCTAGCAAATCAAGGACTATTTTTTGCCGTGCACTAATAAACACACTAAAAATAAATAAAAACACACAAAAAAAGGTTTTTTTTTGTTTGTTTTTTTAGTGTCTCTCAAAAAATGTACAATTGCTTAATAGACAGTTATCCCCAGGGTGTGAGTATACTGGAGGGCTTAGCACGACTGGTGTGGTTCAGTCACTCAACTGCGACTCATGACTGAACCACACCAGCTGTGGTAAATCCTAACGTATACCCACACCCTGGAGGGATAAATTGCTTAAACAGCCCCTGATCAGGACATTTGAACACACATTTTGCTTGGACTCTCCTGCCCACATGATAACAGCTCCCAGCATAGAGGCTTACTAAGAACCAAAGGCTGCTACCGAAAGACTGAAATATTTTTGCAACCCAGCAATTCTCTGGACTTTTAAATCTTTGTACCTCAGGTAGATATAGCTAACCTGTCTCAGTGCATTTTTCTTTATCCTTTTCCATTTTGTTTCTTATATTGAAACCTAATTTAGTACATGTTCTCTTTTAGTTGCAATTACATTTATTTTAGTAAAAACTTTTGCTTTTCTACAGAAATTCTGCCTGTGTGAGTTCTTATATTGTATGTGTGACTGTAGAAGGTTTATTAATAATCTGTGACAACTGTTAATTGCTTAGAGGGTCCACCATAAGCAACCAAATTAAGAAAAGGGTCTGTAAAGGGACATCTGGAAGGACAGGGAGAACACCAGAGTCTACAAAGATTTTGAACCAGGCTGTTGCATGTCCTGTATGGAGAAGGCCAAATCAGGTGTTACACTGCTACCCAGAAGAGAGTGTGACGCCTGGGTCTTCCTCCCTTGTGTAATAGCCAAGGAAAGATTCATATTTGGCCACAACACTCGAGACTGGTATTGTGCCCTTATCCAGAGCTAGAGGGATGCTCAGGATCCTTGTGGCAGAGGTAGTCGTGACCTCGGCGAGCATTCTAAAGGACAAGGAGGGTATCCCTGTTCCCCCCGTCATGGACTGCACTTAAGGGTGGGCACTGTGAGCCTGACCCCCAGGAGTGGGTTCATGACAGATGCCATTAACCACCACCCTATGACCCCTGTTACCTAGCCAACTCTCTACCCATTTTACTACCTTAGGACTTAATCCTAGGCTACCCAACTTGCTCACCAGTCTTCTATGCGGAACAGTGTCGAAGGCCTTACTGAAATCCAGGTATGCCACATCTACCATTCCTCCCTGGTCCACTTCCTTGGTCACCCAGTCAAAGAATTCAATCAGGCTTGTCTGGCAAGCCCCCTCCCCCATGAAACCATGTTGCCTCGGATCCTGTAGACCACTGTTAACAAGGTATTCCACAATCCTTTCCTTCAGTAATGATTCCTTTAAAGAGCAACTTTCTACCTGGTGCCCCCAAGAAACACAAATAGCTGTTACCTGCCCCCAAATTAAATCCTTTATAAAATTCCTTTAGAGAACGTCCCCATTTTGGAGGGGAAGGGATCATATTTTTGCTCCATGGAGCTCCACTGCTCCAATCCCTTCCACTTCCTGGTACCTCTGCCTAGACTGATCCTCCCCCACACGGCCACGTTTTGTGACATCACTATTTGAGTAGCTCGGGGGGGGGTGTGCGCCCATTGACTTGAATGGGGCTGTTTTAAAAAGTTACATTTGGGTACTTTAGATGGCCAGTTAGAATAAATCATGGCCACCACTTAACTAACAATGTGGGCCGTGGACACAGGCTCGAAAGGTGGATTCATGAGCCCATCTGTGTGTCAGAAAATGCCTGGAGTAGAGGCCCTTGCCCCTCTCCACTGTTTGTAAAGCCAGAAGGTTTTGTACCTTCATTTCCAACAGTGGTATCTGTGATGGTAACAGAGGTCTTGACACCTGGGTAACGTTTGAGGTCTGGCAGCTGCTTGAACTATAATGACAGACCCTTCTCCACTATCTCCAGTACCCACTTGTCCGACGTGATGAGGGACCAGTGCTGAAGATAGTAAGAGAGTCTGCCTCCAACCGGAAACGGGGAGGCGACCTGGACACTCACATCAGGACTTAGACTGAGAGGCAGGTGGCTGGGTAGAGGTGGATCTTCTTTGGCCCCTTCTGCCCCTGCCTCTGAAAGACCCCCTGTACTGGCTAAAGTCAGATTGGGGATAGGGACTGTAAGGCCTGGGAAAAAAAACTTCTGCCCCTACCGCCCATGGGACGGGATCTCTGAGGGGTGGCAGGTTTAGGCTTGGATGAATGGCTCTGCCAGGAAGCCTTGTACTCATCGACCTTTTTCCTGTAGTCAGTGGTTCTGTAATCAAACAACATATTTTGATCACAGGGAAAATCCATGGCCTTGTTCTGAGTGTCTGTGGTCAGACTGGTTGTTCTAAGCCAGGCGAAGCGTCTCAGAGATATGGCATGGGCCATCGCCCTAGAGGCTGCATCATTACTGTCATCTGCCATGTGGAATTGGTACATAGTAGCTTCCAAGGCAGTTTTTGACATATCCACCAGCTCCTGTACCATATAATCTGATCCTTTGCGGGCGACAGCCTGGACAGATTTCTAAAGGGCTTTCTGATATTTGGCTGTGAATGTCATGTAAGAAGAAAGCCTGAGAAGCAGGGAAGCTGTGGCATACATTTTCTTTGCTATAAAGTCAATTTTCTTGGAATCCTTGTCGGGGGAGAGGGCGACAAGGAGACACCAGCTTTCTCACAAGCTGCCTGCTGCACTATACTCTCGTGGCTAGGGTGCGCTGACAGGAACTCAGTATCATTCGTAGACAATTTACATTTTCTCTCAAGCCGCTTATCAATCCCTAGTACTGAAGTGGGGTGTTGAAGCACCTTCATGGTATTTTTTCTAAATGCATTATAGATAGGGACGACCAGGGTCTTTGAGGATGAAAGACCCTTCATCTCCCTATAATCTTTGTCTTCATCAACATCCTGGTTGGGCTCCTGTGTAGGGAAGTCCAGGGTATCCAGCATATTTTGTATAAATGAAAACATAGAGGAAGAATCCTCGTGGTCACCAGGGGGATCCCCAAGGCGAGGGTCCGAGGACTCCTGGGGCTCAAGGCTCTCAAAATCCATGTCAGGGGCATCACAGAATTGATCATCTTCTGCGTCACCCTCACAGTCTACAGAACAGAGAACTGTGGAAGAGTGCTTGCCAACCCCAGTAAATAGAGGATCCATCTTTTGAAGGGTCTGAAACAGTTGCCATGCTTTTTCTATATCTTGCACTGACGGAAGAACCTGTGCAGTTTGTAAGTGCTTTGTTTTTTCTGAATGCTTTAAGCTGCCTGTTGTCTCACTATTGGCTTTCCCAGGAGCAACGGGAGCATATCTGTCTTGACAGTGTTTCTTTTTAGCCACTTCATCAGAGGATTGATCAAGCTTCCTTTTTTCGTCACTCTTATTATTTTTCAATTTGTGAGGAACTTCATCTTCGGAAGCTTTATTTTTTGACTGGGATCTGGAGGGTTCCTCAGCACCTCTTCTTTTGGTATTAGTATTTTTGAACGGCCCCTTGTCAGAAACCTTTGATTTATCCTCAGCCATAATTATCAAAGGTTTGTCTGCTATGTTCTCCAATTTAAGCAAAGCAAATCAGTTCTGGACCTATGAACTGAGTGCAGGTTTCTGTGAAAATGCCACCGGCCAGTCCTGCCCCACTTAATAAACTCTGTCTATCACCAGTGCCTTTTTTTTGGTAGTAAAACTGGGATCTATACCAGTGCCAATCTTAATAGAAAACCAGTAATACTCAACTGCGCACAGGTGGCTGCTGGACCCTTACGGACAGTCCTGACACAGATGATACCAAGGCCCAGTAATATAACAAAAAAGGTTTTCTCGTAATTGCCAATCTAGAGAGAAACCCCCCAGGCACTGTTTAAATTTGAAATCTACTGCAGGTGCCTCGCGGTAAACCCGAGGTCTGAGGTAAAAAACAAGTCAACTGTCCCCAATTCGACGGTTCCCACAAGAAATTAGTCACAAATGAAGGAAATCGTCGAAAATAAACACCCTCAATAAAATTAGGCTTTAAAGTAAATAGTCGTAGTAAAAATAAACTCTAAATAGCGCTGTTGCGCTAAAAATGAAAAATTTGCAAAGTGCTAATGAAAAAGTAAAAGTTGTCACTCAGCACACTAAAGGAAAAGATTTATGAGGAAAAGTTTACCCAGATAAGCACTAGGAGGCTGTCAACAAGGAAAGTTGGGAGACACCTCAGAGGCAATATGCTCAGTCCAGCGAAGAAAAAATTCTGAAGCAGTCAACAGCTTTCACTCAGTTCACAACCCCTCCTGTCTTCTGATTGGCTAGCCCTATGTTCTTTAAAAAATCTCTTAAAGGCACACCTCCGGGGCAGTTGCACCTAGCCAGCTAAGTGCAAAAAGTTACTGATGCTAAAAGACTCTTGGGGTAAGAAGCCATGGCCCAGATATTCAAAAGGGTTGCGCATGGCGCAACAGTGTTGCGCCATGTACAACCCACTGATGCGCCCCGGCGCGATATTCAAAAGGGAAAAGTGCGCCACATGAATCCCGATGCGCCGGAGCGCATCAGTAATGTATGCAGGCACAGGTGGGGGGGTGTGCCATGCATAACCTGCACAGCCCGATATTCAGCCCAGGATGTGCAGAGCCATGCATGCGCAACCCCTACTTGCGCCTGCACAAAGTTAAGCCAAAAAAAAAAGGAACAAATGATGGCCACCCACAGGTAAGCTGCTGCATTGCAGGGCGCAACACGGCAGCTGCCACCTGTGGGTGGCCACCAATGTCCCTGCTGCACCTGGCGGCACCCCCCCCATGCCCCATCGTGGGCATCTTTGTAAATAAGCCCCCTCTCCAATATCCCTGGTGGTCCAGTGGACCGAGTGCTGCCCGATCGCGGGCATCTGGTTAAATAACCCCCCCTGTCCTATATCCCTGGTGGTCCAGTGGACCGCTATGTTCCCGATTGCGGGCATTTGTCTACAAAAAAAAGCCTTGTCTAATATCCCTGGTGGTCCAGTGGACTGCTATGTGCTCAATCGCGGGCATCGGTATAACCCCCGTCCAATATCCCAGGTGGTCCAGTGGACCATCCCAGCAGACCTCATGTAAATCACCCCCCGCCAATATCCCTGGTGGTCAGTGGACCGCCTCTGCTTGATCGCGGGCATCTGTAAAACATAAAAATGACCTATTACCCTGGTGGTCTAGTGTACCCCCTCCCACCCACCCACTGAGCCTCACCGCCTACTCCCGGTCAGCGGCGGGCGGCAGCACCCACCCGCCCGACTGACGGCTCGGTAAGGCTTCCGCCCGATGGTTCTGGCGTGAGCCAATGGGCGTGCAACCATACCGTGCACGATCCAGATATGTGAATGATTCATTCACATATCTGGACCTAATAACTGCGATATGAGCTGCATCGACGAGCTCCGCTGGAAGCTTCAACAGGCTGTCTGTGCAGGCTGTCGGTCGGCAGGCGGGTGGGGTGGTGGGGAACTCGGTGGGCGAAATGAGGAGAAGGCCTGCCATCAGAGAAATAATAAAATCGCTTTTTATATTTACAGATGCCCGATCGACAAGCGCGTCCACTGACCACCTAGGATGATTGCGAGGGATTTATACCGATGCCCACGATCGGTCACATAGCGTACACTGGACCACCAGGGATAATAGCGAGGATTTTTTAGACAGATGCCGCGATGACATATAACGTCCACTGGACCACCAGGATAATAGCCGAGATTTCTTATTTAGACAGATGCCTGCAATCGGGCTGGAGGTATCAGTCCCCAACGGCTACTGCCTTGCAGGGTGCCAGGCGCAGTCGCCGATCGCGCACTCTACATGCGCAGCAATGGATGCAAATGGGGCCATAATGATATGCAAATGGCCCCATGTGCGCCTTGCATAAATTATGGCCCCATTTGCATGTCCCCTTTTGAATATCGCAGGTGCTGTGCGTGGCACAATGGCACTTGCGCTAACGCATCTCCATGCTCCACTCTGGTCACTTGCGCTGGCACAGTGCCACTGCACCATGCACAGTGGGGGTGGCCAGGGTGCGATATTCAAAGCTGCTGAGCCATAGCGCAGCTCCGTTGAATATCGCCCAGGCCACACCCCAGCGCAACCAAATTGAGCTGCGCCCAGGCTTGCGCCACAGCCTGGCGCAGTTTGAATATCCGGGCCCATGTGTCCCAATAGCCTGAGGAAATGTCAAAATTTCGTGATTTGCTCAGGACCGCATCATATACTGAACCAGTGAGGGTTAATAATTCAAACTCAGTCAAGCGCTTGCTGGCTGGTCTTGCTGTCCCTGGTTGAAGAAAATTGCTAGTGAGGGACATCTTGAATTCTTGCCTGCGGAAGGAAGGCATATCCTTCCTGGATGCTGGGAGGGTTCCAGGTGAGACTTTGTTTTTTTGCATAAAAAATGTTTTTATTCAAACTTTTTGTGCACACATAGTCAGTTCCATACAGAGGTTCATTTGTAATCAGGTACAGCAACTACATTCCCACAGTTTCTCACAAAAACAAATTAGTCTTACATTTTATCCCCATTCCCACTTGAATATGGATATGTACCCCCGTACTGTGTTTAAAACAGATCTAAAACCTCTTAAGTCAATCACTTATCTGATATAAACGAGGTGCATACTCAAAGGTCCATCAGAGCCATTCCCACATATTTTGTATATCCATGTATCTGTACCACCCCACAGAGGCATATTCTCTTGCTGGGACAGATCTGTCAGGAAAGGGGCCTACTCCCTAACAAACAGATCCAACTTATCTTTCACCAGAAGGGAGAGCCGCCCCAAGCCCAAAGTGTGCAGTGCAAGCATTCGCCAGCCTCGTACTGTGGGAGCTACACAGGATACCCAGGTGTTTTGTATACAGTGTCTGGCTAAGATCAACAACACTCTGACCCATCTCGGGAGAAGGTGCCAATCTCCCTCTTCATCTATTTCCACCACAAACAAACATACCACATGTGTGAATGTGACTGTCCTACCCCACATCCTGCCTACTTCCAGCGCTATCGATTTCCAAAATAGCTGTAATGTATTACATGCCCAAAAACAGTGTAGGTAGGTGCCAATCTCCCTCCCACACCTTCTACAACAAGGTGATATAGTTGGGTAAATTTATGTACCACAGCCAGAGGTCTGTATATTCTATGTAAAAATTTAAAGAATGCTTTCTGGAATCTATTACAGATTAGTAGGCCCTTATGCACAGACAATAATTGGAACTAGTTCCTATCCCCTATCTGCACGTTCAGATTCCATTCCCAAAGTCTTAATAGGTTTTAATAGTCAAGACTGGAAGCCCTTGTCTAATATCTCTCATCACTTTCCCTATGAAACCCTTAGATTCTAGCCTAGCAGACTGAATGATTGTTTCCATTTTTCTCAACTCCCCTATCCCCGGTCCATCTCTACTTAATTTTGTTATATATGCTCTCACCTGGAAATATCTAAACATATGTCCCCTTTCCAAGTTTAACCTGCTCTGCAGATCCAAGAAGGTGCGAAGCCCCCTCTCACTACTGAGATCCTCCAAACTCCTTATTCCTCCTACCTCCCATCTCCTAAAACCAGGGTCCTCCCATCCAGGCATAAAATATGGGTTCCTGGCCACCGGAACCAAATATGTGTCTACTTCCTTCACACCCCTTCGCTTCTTTATTCTGCTTCAACTATTCAGAGTGTTTTCCACCAATGGACTCCGAACTTCCCTCCTTCCATAAGCACCCTTCCCCCTTCTGTCTAAATAAGCTGAGAGAGTCTGGCCTCACATCACCTCTGCTCCAGATCCACCCACTGTGCTGCTGAGGGTACATGAACCCAGTCACTTATGTACTTCAACTGAGCAGCAAGATAATACAACTCAATATCTGGGAAACTTAGATCTCCTTTCTCTGCAGCCATTTTAAGCTGTTGCAAACCAACCCTGGGTCGCCTTCCTCTCCAGATAAAAATAGAGAACATTCCTTCCAATCTTTTAATATCCTTCCTAGTCAATCCCACGTGTAACATCTGTAATAAGTACACCAATCTGGGGAGGATATTCATTTTGATTAAATTTATCCTTCCCAGCCATGAAATCGGTAGGGAGGACCATCTCCTCAAGTCCGTTTCTATCGTCTTCAAAGCTCGACCATGATTTAAGCTGTATAAAGACCCCAGGGACCTACCTACCCCAATCCCTAAATATGTAAAAAACCCAGCTACCCTTTTAAATCCCCAATCCTGATTTGATTCTGCCAATTTAGGGAGCCTCATAATTTCAGACTTGTCTACATTGAGTTTATAACCGGAAAAAGTTGCAAATGCCCCTACCAATTGCAAAAAGGGAGGCATAGATCTCACAGGCTCTGTGATAAACAGCAGCATATCATTTGTATACATTACAAGCTTATGTTGTTCTCCCATGGAGCCCCTTACCCCCTGAATAGCCCCACTCTCTCTGATGGCAATTACCAAGGGCTCTACCGCTAAAGCAAACAGTAGCAGAGACAGCGGGCATCCCTGCCTTGTACCTCTACCTAGATGAAAGCCCCCCATTCATTAACACCTTCGCACGAGAGGATCTATGTAACGCACGCACCCATCCCACAAAAGTATCACCCAGACCAAACCGGGCCAACACCTCAAATAAGTAGTCCCATTCCACCCTATCAAATGCTTTTTCAGCATCCATTGAAATGACACAGGTATCCTCCTTCCGATTTTCTGCCCCCCATATCACATTCAAGAGTCTCCGCATATTACGATAGGAGAGATGCCCCTTGATGAACCCGGTCTGGTCTGGGTGAACCATGTCGGGGAGAACCACCTCCAAATGCCCCACCAGCACCTTTGCAAAAATCTTGGCATCACAATTCAGAAGTGAGATGGGACAGAAAGATGCACACTCCTGCAAATCCTTTCCTGCCTTGGGGATCAAACATATCACTGCTTCAGAGAATGTATCCGGCAACGTCAGAGCCTCCCCCTTTGTCTGAAAGGCGTCACATAATGGTCCAGCTAACTGACCCGCAAGACATTTATAATATTCCACTGGGTAGCCATCCGGTCTGCTAGCCTTCCCACTCTGAAGCTTCTGCATTGCCCCAAGGACCTCTGATCTGACAGTAGGGGCATTTAGTAAATCTCTTTGCTCCCTCTTCAATTCAGGCAATTTCAACTTCCGCAAGAATGCCTCCCCGTTCCCTGCTCCTCCATCCTTGTATAGGGTTTCATGAAAAGCTCGGAAACAATCCCTTATCTGCTGAGGAGATTTACACAGCACACCTCCTCTATTTTTAATAGCTGCAATATGGGTTGCCAATTTCCCGTCCTTCATCAATCTAACCAACAACGGTCCTGGTTTATTTCCCCATTCATAGAGTTTCTTTTTACCTAATGTCCATGCAGTTCTGGCCTCTCCACTAAGCAAAGTATTCAGCGCTTCTCTAGTGGCCCTTAGTTCCCCACGAACAACCTCCTCATCCCCATTTGCAGCTCTCCTCTCCAAGTCTCTCACCCTGGTTTCCAATTCCCTTCTCTGTTGTTGCTTCTGTCTTTTAACTCTAGTCACATATTGTATGATCATCCCTCTCATATAAGCTTTCCCGGCTTCCCAAATAATTGCCTTACTAGTAGGGGTATTGATATTAGCTACAATATAATGCTCTCATTGATCCCGAAGATATTCCTTAAAATTCTTGTCCCCCAATAGATAAACCGGGAACTTCCACGGGGGTGGACCCTCTCTCCGCCTATTCATTTCCAGTGAAAGAATCACCATAGCATGGTCCGAGATGTGAACTGGGCTATGCTTGACCTCCCTCACCCTTCCATGCCACGCTTGTGGGAAGAAAACATAATCAATCCGAGACCAGGTGCCACGCGGATTTGAATAAAAGGTGTGCTCTCTTGCACCAGGATTATATTCTCGCTATCCATCCACCTTCCCAAGATCCACCATCCTCCTTCGCCATTGACGAATTGCTTCATGTTGTCGACCCTATCTGTAGGAGTGATCCATTACAGGATCCAGAGTGCAGTTTAGATCACCCCCTAGAAGTAGGCCCGGAAACTGTTCTTTAATCATGAGCGACAGACGGTTTTCATAAAAGGAAGCTTCGAACACTGCCGGGGCATATACTGAACCAAAAGTTACTTGTTCCCCCCCCCATAATTCCCCCACCACAAATATATATCGCCCTCCCATCTAATCTTTAACAACACGCTTTACCTGGAAAAGAAGATGTCTGAGCAGAAGGACAGCAACCCCTCTTTTATGCGCTTTGAATGATGCTGCAAAGCATTTTCCCACTCAACCCCTTGCCAATTTCCCATGTTCCTTCACAGTGAGATGTGTTCCCTGTAGCAATGCTACATGAGTACCCTGTCTCCGCAGTGTTGTGAGGAGACTGGTTCTCTTAACTGGGCTTGCTAACCCTCTGACGTTCCAGGAACATATATTCAAGTTTTGTGTATTAGCCATTATTAGAGAAATAAATGATGTTCAAATGACCCCCACCCCCCGCAACACTCATCAAATCTCCCCTCTCCTCTACAGCCCCAAAATCTTGTGACTTCTGATAGCAGGTAATATCGCTCAGAAACGACTGATGCACCCCTGTACAGCATCCATAACTTTGTGTGCAACAATATTGAAACAACAGAACAGGACTAGAAAAAAAGTCCAGCTACTAACTATATAGGCAAACATGCCCCCCCCCAACCGTAACAATTAGCAAAATGTCCAAATCCCCTGCCCCCTTATTTCCTCTACAAATAATCTGTCTCCTTCGCCTCCATTTCCCCAAGTCAAAGAACAATCCCCAAGACCCTATCGCTGACACTAGCTGCCAACTCTGCATAAGTGCCAATATCCTCCCTCTATGCAGCTGTGCCCAGTCCCCCTGCCGAGATATATACCTTAGTGCCCAACACACTCCAATCCAGACCCACCACTCGTCCGATATAGAGTGATACACCTCCCAGGCGTGTTCGTACCTTCCAATAATGCCCCCCCGCTTGCTTAATAATTTGTCTTGAGTACACAAAGCAAGCTCTCCCATTTGTTAATCGTCCAGCTCTACAAAGATATTATGCTCTCCTCCCAATGTAATCTCCCCCCACCCATCCTGATATAAGATAAAGACTAAAGAGGAGAGATAATGCATTCCCGTATGACCTACCTTACCTCTCCCCCGGTCGTCACCCATCCCCCCTCCAATGCATCAACTCCCCTCCCTACCAGAGCCTACACCAATTATCCCTCTATATATGCTCTACATCGGACAAGCTCCTCCAGCAGGGAGGTAAAAATTGAAACAGCTGCCTTCCAATAACGTCCTTATGTGGCCTTGTCGATATCGTCTAGCAGTCCCAGCACACACACCCTGCACCTCTGTATACCAGAGAGCGGGAAGAGAGTCCATCCAAGTCCCATCACCGAGAAGAAATCAAGCAAAAATATAATCGCCCCGAGGTGCACTCATAACTGGTTCCAGAAATTTCCCCTATATCAAGTGTCCGATCCAATATCAGTCCCATCATCCGAGAAGTCAAATCTCACATTTCACCCTGCCTGTATGCGCAGTTCCTCCACAAATTTCACTGCTTTCTCAGCATCCAAAAATGAGTGTGTGGCCCCTTCGTGTTTCACCTTAAGAATGGCTGGATATATTAAGAAGTTTTCTATTTTGAGTGAAAGCAGACTCACCATGGATTCATTGAACTTCTTACGCCGGTTCAAAAGCCATGCTGAGTAATCCTGAGACAGAAACAAGCAATGATCCTCCAGTAAGAGCTGCCCTTTTTATCTGTAGGCTTGTAACACCATCTCCCGATCCTGGTAATGATGGAATCTCATAATGATTTGGCAGGGTGGTTGTCCCGCAGGGGGCCTAGGCATAACCACCCGGTGCATTCGCTCTAGCTTTAGTCTCCCATTCTTAGGCTTTAAGCCCAGCAGCTTAGGCAGGGTCTCTGAACAAAAGCTCAGGACCCTCCATCCCTTCTGGCAGGCCTCGTAAGCGAAGGTTTAGTCTTCTGCGGTAATTCTCTTTGTAGTCAGCTGCTTCTTTCATGTCCTCCAGTTCTTGTTGCAGAGCTAGGATCTGTGCTGGGCACCCCCTGTAACTCATCCTCCAGCCGAGATATTCGGTCCTCTACCTCTGTTATTCTAGATCCTTGTGCTGCCTGCTGGGTTAACACCTCCTGCAGCCGATCATCAATTCTGGTCTCTAGCTTGCAAAGTCGAGGCTCCAAAGCTGCCAGAACCTGGCCCGTTAGCTCCCGGCCCAGTGCGCTCACTTCCGCGGCAGACAGGGAAACTACTTGATGGCTTTCAACTTGAGAGCAGGCTGCATTCTTCTTCGTAGATTTACTGACTGCCCTCTGGCTTTTACCCGCTCCCAACGTCAGAAATTTCTCCATACCAGCTCAGCAAACGGTCTTGTTGCAAAATGAACCGTCTCTACAAGCATTTTCAAGATTTTTTAAATCAATTTTTACCTCGGCGAGGCGGAGCGAGGTTTAGGCACATCTGTACTCTTCAAGTGCTCATTAGCGCCCCCGTGACTTTGTTTAGATTTACCCGGGAAGCCCGAGACTACGAATAGAGCCCTGTAAGGGGGAAAAAGGGGACTCTGTGACCTGACAAGGAGACTTTGGCAGGCTAATCGGCAACTTAGGTGTAGCTAGAGACACCCTGATTCCAGAGGTGTGCTGCTACCACTGCCCAGCACTTTGTAAAACTCTTGAGGCTGAGGAAGACCGAAGGGCTGCAGTGAGCCTGCCCTTGTGTGTGACCTCATTAAAGGTATATGGAAAAAAGAGGGCCTTTTTTTGTACCAGAGAGGCTAGCCCATCTCCCTACAGTAAGGGTTGTATGAATAATAACAGAGTGACCATCTTGAATTTGGTTTCCAACAGCAAGATCGGAAGCCACTCCCCAGTTGTCTTTTGTGTCAGGAATGACGTGGAGTAGAGGCCCTTTCTTCTTTCCATGGCCAGGGACCCTCTCCACCATTCACAAAGCTAGAATGGTTTATGCCTCCCACTCCAACAGAAACATCTGTGTTGGGGAAGAGGCTTAGACACCTGAGTACACATGAGGTCTGCCACACTAATGTTAGGCTTTAGACTGCAAAAACACCCTTGCACTGAGAGATGGCTGGGAAAAAAACTCTGCCCTTAATGCCCTCAGGAGGAAGTTCCGTGGGGCAGGGGGCCTTGTTTGAGATGTTCAGGAATCGAACAGCATGTTTTGATCACCAGGAAAGTCCATGGCTTTAAACTGGGAGTCTAAGGGTAGACCAGTAGTTCTTTGGAGGTGGCATCCTTGTTGTAGTCCTGTGGAATTGGTATTACATAGCTACCGAAACAGGCTAGCTGTATCCACCGGCTCCTGCACCGAAAACCAGGACAGAGTTCCGCAGTGCCTTTTTTTTTGATATTTGGCCGAAAAGTCAAGTAGGTAAAAATTTTGACAAGCATCTGTGGGTAACTAAGAAATCTATTTTCTGGAGTCCTTATCCGGGGTGTAAGGATGAAAAGGAGACCCCAGCTTTCTTGCAAGCTGCCTGATGCACTATACTCACATGGTTGGGATGTACAGACAGGCACTCAGTATTGTTAAACAATTGATATATTTATGCATTTATTTATTTAACACTGCCAGACCGCTTGTAAACCTCGGTAACTGAAATCAGGGTTTGACGCAGTTTTGTGGTATTGTATTTATATTTTTCATTAAGATGGAGCTTTTTAGGAGGTGGAACCTTTCCCCTGTAAGCTTTTGTTTTCTTATTCTCACCTTGGAAGGACTCCTGAGAAGGGAGGTCCAGGGTGCCAATATGTTTTGGATAGACGAAGGCATGGAGGGAGAACCTCCTCGAATACACAGGGTGCTAGACCCTCCACATCATAAAAATGCTCATATCATCTGTATCACCCTCACAGTCTCAGGGGCAAGAACTGTGGAAGAGTGATAGCATCCCCTTTAAGCAGGGGCAGAATAAAGGGCCCTCATAAGGGCTGCACTTACTATAGATAATATTATTAGCAGAAGAGGAATACGAATGCCTTGAGCGAATCCACCCGACTTCCAGTGTCAGTCTACTCCTTTACCTGTGATCTGCAGAACCCTGCAGGACAGTTCCTGGCAATTCTTCTCCAGTATTTTTCTGTGCCCTACTTGACAATACGAGTTGGCTGGCTACCACCATTTCGAATCTTGAATGAGCTACAGCATACACAACTCCCTTGATACTGTCCTAACAAACGTCAACATCCCCCACCCGAGGGTAATCTCCCTACACTGAATTCAAGTAACAGTTTAGGCGCAGCCCTGCCACTCTGAGTATTTGTCGTCGCTGGCTGCTGTCATCCACAGTCAGGTAGTGATCACGGTGCTGACAGCCCCACATCTCAGATCTCACAATGATCAGCTCAAAGTCCCCCTTCCTGTCTTCCCCTAATCCGAATATACTTGTACCCTGTTGGAATTTATTTATTTAAGCATTTAACCAGGAAAGCATGCTGAGCAGGCTACTGCTCGTTTCCAAATGTGTCCTGGGGGGAGTGGGTACAATTACATAGTAGAACAGACAATACATAAAGGAATACAAAGTATAGAGATAAACAGCAGATACAGGCATAGCATCAATACCTTTGGCTTCTTCAGTCCCTCTCTGGCATTCATTCCTCTCACCTGCTCCCCACACCAAAAACTGGTGAGCTCACTATCCTTCCGCATCATGAATGTGGTTAGTATAGTCTCCCGTGTTATTTTTACATATTAATAATGATCGTGATCTTCTGGTAAGCCAGGCTGATAGCAGCAGGGCACAAGGGGAAAAATAGGCTTTTCTACCCATATAAGATCTAGGCCACCTGTGATTAGGCACTATTAAATGACGTGCATAATGATGTGCACACCCGTCATTTAATAGTGCCTAATCAAAGGTAGCCTAGATCTGTTAAGGATAGGAAAGCCCATATTTTCCATTGTGCCCTGCTGCTACTACTAGCCTGACTTACTGGAAAGATTTATTTTTGGTATGTCAAAACACCCGGGGACAGTACTACCTGCATTCATGATGCAGAAGGGTGATGAGCTCACTAGTTTTTGGTGCGGGGAGGAGTGAAGAATGAATACCAGATTGGGGACTGAGAAGGTCACCCCTGCAAGTTACTGCTATATTCAGGGAATGGGGAAGACAGATAGGGAGAAATATGAGCAGATCACTGTGAGATATAAGATGTGGGGCGGCCAGCACCATGATCACTACCTGACCCCATTGTCCTGACCAACATTCCTCTTCCTATAAAACCAGTTCATGCAATTGTCCAAGAAGGTGTGTGAGTATTAATGTGTGAAATGGCTGCCACTGCACATTCAGTCACTTCACTATCAGTCTAGCATTGCTTGTAAAGCACTTTGGGATACAATGTGTATGAAAAGCACTACATAAATGCTGATTCTTTGCTTTATTATTATTATTTCCCATGGAAAAAGAAGACAAGACAAGCATATTCATGATTTCTGAGAAAGTATGAACTCTGGCATTGGACTACATATGAACTTTGCTATAAACAAGTGCTGGATCTTGGGGGGGGGTGAAGAGTGCGGCTGTATCCCCCCCATTGTAACTTACTTACCTGTTGCTGCTGCATTTCACTTTGTTGAAGTTTGATGTATTGATCGTACAAATGTTTACATTCAAAACTATGGATTACATTTGTAGGTTCTGTCAAAAACGTACTAAAAAAGTATAGCAGACAATATAAAGGTTTAATAAAAATGTTAAAAAGTGCATATCAAATATGCGCACCACCTAACCCCACCATTGTAACATCCTGGATCCGCCATAACCACTAGACCACCAGTTTAAGATTTGTACTGCACTGTGGTTTGCCAAAGAGAGTTGGCTGGATTAAAATACAATTTCAGCATGGTAAGGTAAACAAAATGAACAAAACCATAGCCTAATATGTGTATTGACCAAAATAATGCACATAGTTTTGACCATTTTGGTGAAACAATTCTATACTAAGGAAAAAAGAACTAGTTAGCACCATAGAGAGCCATATAGCTCTCTAACTCTGGCTCCAATGATGTCATCACTGAACGCATCTGGTGGCCATTTTAGGAAGCAGGTAAGGCAGTTTTTTTGAAATTGGAAGGCCAATTTTACATTTTTCAAATGTTTTGGAACTGCATTTAGGTAAATTATATAAATGTAGTTTTAGCATTAATGAATACAGCAGCCTTTCCTTTAGTCCCCTATAAAGTCAGATTTTTGAATAGTTTGTTGTCAAAATGTTGTTTAGGTATCCTTCAAGTATTTTTTTCCTCCATGATTTCTTCTCCTGGTTCCCTGTCCCCACCCCCAATGATGGGATCATCAGGGCTGCACCCAGTGGTGTCTCTATACCAGGGCACGGTCCCTGGTAAACAAGTGCTGTGGTGCAGAGCTACCCCCATAGAAAAATATAAGCAATTTGTATTGGTACCCTGGCTGCCAGCTCATGCCCCCCCCATGTGCCCTGGTAATCAGGGCTCCAGATAAGGGTAGTACTAACCTGTTTTACTTACCTTATTTTAGGAAATACTCTTCAGAATTTTTTTAATGAATACTGTGCCAATACTCACCCAACATTTGTAAATACCCCACACCAAAGAATAGTGCTTCATAATTGGTGATTCAAAAGCAGCAGGTTTTTAACAGATGTACAGCACTCATACGCATCCCTATTTTGTTTTACTTACTATATTTTAAAACTGGTGAGTAAATTACTCCTACCTGCCAACATTATCTGCAGCATTGTTGGCACTTGATCAGTTCTTATCTAGAAATAAAAAAAATACATTGGCCCAGATATTCAAACTGCGCCATTCTGTGGCGCAAGCCTGTGTGCCGCTCAAATTTGTTGCGCAGGGGTGTGGCCAGGGCGATATTCAACAGAGTTGTGCTATGGTGCAACTGTTCTGAATATCGCTTCTGGCTAATTTCCCACTGTATGGCGAGTGGAACTGTGCCAGCTCAAGTGGCTGGGAGTGGAGCATTGAGATGCGGTGGCGCAAGTGCCATTGCCTACACAGCACCTGGCGATATTCAAAGGGTGACATGCACATGGGGCCATAATTTACGCAGAAGGCACGGGGCCATTTACATCTGATTACAGCCCTCATATGCATGCCATTAGAGAGGTGCGCCGATCCCCGACTACCGCCTGGCGCCCCGCCAGGCAGCAGCGCCAGGGACCGACGCCCTGAAGCCCGATCGCTGGACGCCCTGTAAGGGACAAAGAACGCCTCCCATCCCTGGTGGTCCAGTGGACCGCGATTAGCACAATCGTGGGCATAACTGTATCCCCCCAATTAGCCCGATCGCAGGCATAACTGTATCCTCATTAGCCTGATCGCTGGCATAACTGTATCTCCCCATTAGCCTGATCGCGGCATAACTGTATCCCCCATTAGCCCAATCGTGGCATAACTTATCCCCTGATTAGCCCAATCGCTGGCATAACTGTATCCCCATTAGCCCAATCGTGGGTACAACTGTACCTCCAAAGTCCAATATCCTGGTGGTCCAGTGGACTGCGATTAGCCAGATGTGAGCATCAGTATCCCCCAAAGTCCAATATCCCTGGTGGTCCAGTGGACTGCAACGAGCCTGATCATGGTGACATTCTCACCCCCAAGTCCAAAATCCCTGGTGATCTAGGGACCCCACCCCACCCACTGAGCCTCACCACCCGCTCCCCTGTCAGCCGGGAGCACTTACTCGCCTGTTGACAGCTTAGTAGCTGCCGCCCATTGGTTCAGAGGATGAGCCAACGGGCGGCAGCCCATACCATACTAGTCAGTCCAGATATGTGAATGAATGTGGACAGCTAGTATGATATGGACTGCCATAGTCTCATGCTCTAACAAATGGCTGCATCTATACCGCTCATCAGGCGGGAGGTAACAGCGGAGGTGGTGCTGCCGCCGCCCAGCGCTGACGGGGGAGCGGATGGTGGAGCCAGGTGGGCGGGGTCCACTCAGATCACCAGGGATTTCGGACTGGGGGTGAGGAATGCCGCCGCATCGGCTCTGTGCGTCCACCTGACCACCAGGGATATTGGACTTTGGGATACTGATGCCCGCGATCGGGCTAATCAGGGGATACAGTTCGCCCGCGATCGGCTATCATCGCGTCCACTGACCATCAGGGATTGGACTGGGGGATGTCTGATGCCTGCGATCGGGCATAGGGGCGCCACCAGGTGTGGCGGGAACAGGTGATGGCCACCCACAGGTGGCAGCTGCCGTGTTGCGCCCTGCAATGTGGCAGCTCACCTGTGGGTGGCCCTTGACTTGTTCCATTTTTTTTAGGCATAACTTTGTGCAGGCACAGGTAGGGGTTGCGCCTGCATAACTCTGCACGGCCTGGGCTGAATATCGGGCTGTACAGTTTATGCATGGGCGCGCCCCCCTCCACCTGTGCCTGCCTACATTACTGATGCGTTCCGGCACATCGGGATTTGTGTGGTGCACTTTTCCCTTTTAAATATCGCACTGGGGCACATCAGTGGTTTGTGCATGGCGCAACACCCTTGTGCCATGCGCAACCCTTAAATATCTGGGCCATTGTTCTTAAAAATGTACTCCTCACTCCAATCTGTCCAGACATTTGTACACATCTGAATTTGGTATTACTCAACTCACTTTCAAACTGAGGAGTACAGTACTTAACTCATCCCCAAAACATCTTGTCTGGAGCCCTGCTGGTAACAAAGAAGCTGGAGTTGAACTTGTTTCTGGCTGCACCTGTCCTACAGACAGAAATGTGAATGAGCTGCCTTAATATTAAGCCAGCACTGCGCATTGGCTGGCTAGTGGGGGGTTGAATGCTTAGCAGCCTGTGCCCCTGCGGAGCGCCTTACCTCTGTGATGGGTCTGGTCCCCTGCCAACCTCACCATTGAGCAGGCTCACTAAAGTGACAGCTCAGAGACCAGTTTGGGAGGGTTAGCATAAACAGTTCTCTCAGAATACTTTCTCTCTTAGAAAAACAATTATTTGTAATGTTCATGCATGCAGAATTAGAGGTCATCTAATTTTATTTTCTGAATCAGATACTTCCAAATGGAGTCACTTAATGACCAATACAAAACCGAACGTGTGAGTTTACCTATGGCAGGCATTTTTAGAGCTGCTCATAAATATATCTGGCCACGGCATGCGGAGGTCTCCCTAAAACAGAGGCACAAATGAAAGCCTGTTCTTCTGAGGTATGGCCCTTCCCATACTGCATTTCTAATACGTTTTGGTCCCCCGAGACAGAATTCGGCGCCAGCCCTCCCCCACCCAACTGTCAGCTTCTCGGTCGCGCTCCCGCGGCAGGGCTGTCCCGAATGAGCCAATCCAGAGCGTCCGTCGCTCTCACGCGGTCTCGTTTGGCGCTCTTCTGCGTTCGCGGGTTATTGAGTAGAATCACTGGATAAGCAGGACTGATTTGCCAGTCAGTGTCTGTGTGTGTGAGAGAGAGAGACACAGAGACAAGCGGTGGACGGTGTGCTGCAGGTGGGTTCCACAAAGAGCTGGTGCGACCCGACCATCGGGAGCGGGGTGATAGCGGGCGAGTGAGAGTGGTCCCTGGTGTGGCAGTCGGGCAAACATACTGGAGAGATGGCTATTCGGTCTCTGCGCACGGTAGGAGAAAGCCTGGAGTTAGTGGGCTAAAACATAGAAGACCGTGGTTTCAGAGAGTGAGGGTTGATTTCCTAAGGGGGGGGGATAAAGATCGGTAAACCGGAGGGGACTCGGCTACGCGGTCTGCCGACGGACAGGCAATGCTGCGATACTATGGAACCCGCGCGCTGGGAGGTGGTCGGCGTTGTTGAAACTCTGCGCGGGAGGGGGCCGCAGGTCTGTGTAATAAATATAACGAGTTAAATAGAGCGGAATCTCTTAAAGGATTTGAACTTTTTTTGGTTTGGGGGCATAATTGTAAGTCGTGCCAGTCTCTTTTCCCCCACCTTCGTGGTCCGAGCCATATAATTATGTTGGCAGTAGTGTGTCGGTGTCTATTTTTGGGTGCATGCAGAAGGAATTGGTGTGAACTGCTGTATTCCTGGGGATTCAGGGATGTGCCTGTTGAGCGTGGCCGTTGTCTGTGGGGCGTAAGGTATGATGCTGTGAAGGGAGAGTAGAAAACCTGTGGAACGGCGCAGCGAGAGTCGCTCTGTGTAAGGTTAGGTTTTGGTGAAATGCTCTTACACACCTTTTGGGGACAGTAAGCCCCCCGCGCGCCCCCCGAGGGAATCGGTGGTGCTGGGAAGGGGGACTATTGTCTGCGCGCACGAGGCATTGAGCTGCAGACTGGTTTGGGGACTGTGGGGTTGTCACGTGTGTATGGAGGGGGCTGCATAGTATCCCTCGAACAGCTGGGGTCGGGGTTAATGCATGAAAGTGAGTATGCCAGGCTTTGGAGATTGAAGATGTGTGCACGATGGTAAAATGCATTCCGTAACCATGGTTGTAAATGCATGCAAAGTGTGTGTGTGTGTAAAAAAAAAAAAAAAAAAAAAAAAAAAAAAAAAGTGTGTGTATATATATACACATACACACACACACCGCATAACTTTTATAATTGGGCGGTACAAAATGTTATCTAGAGGGTAGGTTTAATTTTAAGATGCAACATGCATCGGGCAGGTTTTTGTTGGGCATGGTGGTATCGAATGTGGAAATGAAGCCCACTTTTTTTTTAGTGGTGGGGGGGGGAGGTCTGTGGGAAGACACTAAACATGCAGGTCGGGATTGATCGCTGGAGACGGAAAGGAGGGCAAGGCGGCGGCAGGCAGCTCTATTGTTCGCAACAAAAGACGAAGTCGAGATCACAGACCAGCCCTGTTCTACCCGTTCAGATTCAATCAACACAGTAAACCAATACACCCGTGGACAGTGCACATTGATCGCAAATAAATGTTTTGAATATAAACACCGTTTTCCTATTGTGTTGGTGTATAAATGAATGTGCTGGCAGATGGTTTGGCACCACATGTGACATTTTTATTGTTTCTTGAAGAATATTCCTTGTTTGTGCTGGGTTTGCATTGTTTTTGCAGCCCAATAAAATAGCCCTTTGTTCTAGGCAAGAACTGCAGATGTTCTCACATGAGAACACAAGAAGGGTCTTTTGTTGGACTTTTTTTGCAGATAAATGGATTTTTGAACGTTCAATTTCAGTCGGGTTACATTGCGAATTTTGAACTTTTGCCAATTATTGGGTAGCTTTTAATTCACAGAAACTATGTACTGCGTCCAATTTTTTTTTTTTTTAGTATTTTGGCATTGTCTACCTAACCCTGGACCCTGATTGTTAACCCTCTCAACTTATCTGAACCCGAGACTTGTTTACCAATTTATCTGTGCCCTTATAGCCCTTCACCGTATTGCAGGGCAGTGTATCGGATTTTGTCAAGTCTTAGGGTTGCATTGGTTTTCTGCTTTCAACCACCTCGATAGGGGGTGATACGTTGATACCCCTAAGGGTTCCTTTGTACAGGGTCCATAGTTTTGGATACAGTACTGACCATCCTGAGACAAACTGGTGCTGCGGTTAACCCTATTGCTGTCTTTGATTTTTTTTTTCCCCCCATAGTGTCTGGTTCTTCACTCCTTCTGAAGGCATTTCATACACTTGGCATCATATGGCATCTTGATCAGTGCCGGACGTCAGCCTGCCAGTATAGCTTTAGGTACTGAGCCCCACCATATTGGAACATGGGTCCCAGGACACCCAGGTGCAAGTGTGTGTGTTTGTGTGCCTCAAGTGCCACACTGATGAAAGCCCTGGCTTGAAACATGGGGGTGGGGTTCAGGATCGTGCCATATGTGATTTGTGAGGCACAGAGAATTAAGACCACGTTTTATAGATTGTCGACATGATGACCGCCGGGCCCTTCCAGTCTACCAGTTTATGCTAGCTCACAAAACTACCAGTGACACTTATTGGTCATTGGCTTAACTCTTTCTTCCTATATTCTTTTGTTTCTGTCCCATGCATGTTTAGAATCCGCAACGGTATGGGCTGCTACCACCACCTGGGGCAGGCCATGAATCCACCACTCTTTCCGTGAAGAACTTCCCAATATTTCCCCTTATGTGGCCACCCTTAAGTCTCATGTTGTGACCTGTTGTCCTGGCACTATTGTTGAGCTGAAATATGTTGTCCCTTTCCACCATGGTTATGCCCTTGAGGTACTTGAATGTTTGTCATGTCGCCTCTCTCCCTCTGTTCCAGCATGCACAAATTTGTGTCCCTCACTCTCTCCTCGTAAGGCTTGTGATATAATCCGTCCACCCTCTACTGCTCAGTCTGTATTTTGTCAGTGTCCTTTCAGAGGTGTCTCCAGAACTGTACACAGTATTCAAGGTGCGGTCTCACCAGGGTCTTGTACAGTGGAACCATCATCTCCCTCCTTCTACTTGATATTCCCCTTCCAATGCATTCCAACATCCCACTGGCCTTTCCCACCGCCTTGGCAGTCTGTCTAGCGGCTTTCAAGTCATCTGTGATTATGATTCTCAAGTCCTTACTCTCCAAAGTCTCTCCTTACTCTCAGCGGCTTCCCCCCAATCCTGTAGCACGCTCCAGGGTTCCTGCTACCCACATGTATGATTTCGCACTTTGCGTTAAACCTTTGATGCCATGCCTCTACCATCTCTGTAACTGTCCAGGTCTCTTCTCATCCTTTCCACCCTCTCCGGGGTATACACCCTGTTGCAGATCTTGGTGTTGTCTGCAACCAGGTAAGCCATTTCCTTCCAGCCCATCTGCTATGTCGTCGATGAAGACACTGAAGAGAACTGGCCCCAGTACTGACCCCTTGGGTCATTGGAGGTGCCTGCCTGTGGACAGCTGGCATGACTACGTCAATAATGACTGAAGAATCAGTCATTTTCTTAGAGATTGACTGGCTGGGGGGGGAGGGCCACCCCCACCCCAGCCGGTCATTAATCTTGAGGAAATGACCATCCCTGAGGTCATTATTGCAATTATAAGTCTAATTGCAATAATGTGTGTTTTTGAGATTTACTTATTTTTCTGTGGGAGCTGTGACGGTGGGAAGCACAGAGCAGGTGCTGTGCCTGTCACTCTTTGGAGAGTTCAGTCTGGGGTGGCACCCAATCAGATGGTGCTGCCATCATGAATAATTAGTTGTGATCCAGAGTAGTGACTCCTACCCATAACCACTTACACCATGCATGACAACCCCCCTGATGTCTCTCTCCATTTTCTGGTGTTTGTGGAGGCCAAATGGGTATATGGTATGCCCTTAAACTTTAAAGTGCTATCAGGGGTCAAAATTAAGTTGTGCTGTCACTAACCAACAAGGCTAGTGATTTGCAAATCCACTGGCTCAGCTGGTGTACTTGCTGAAATGTTACCTTCTCCTGTACAAGTCCATATGGTTAAAAGCAGTGCTCCAGATAACTTTTTAGTCCAGGAAGTAAACATTTCCTAGTTTTCCAAGCTGGTAGTATATATTTAACCAGGAGAGGGAGACTAAGTTGAAAGCTTGTTTACTGGTGCGACCTGGGAGCGCAGGGAAGTTTTAAGTGACTTGCTCGGGGTCTCGCAGTATGCAAGTAGGGGCTGTGGGATTCAGACCCAGGTTTGCAACTCAGAGCCTTAAACCAGTGCGCATACTGCCTCCTTATTTACGTATGCCAGGTAGTATTTTGCGACATGGTCACACTGTTCTGGTGGACGATCCTGGACATTCAAGTTTTGTGTATTTTATATATTATTATTTTTTTTTTTTTTTTTTAATGGGTAGCTGCTTGGCTGTTAAGCTAAAAAATAAAGGCAAAGCAGTCTTCTTAATATATAGCGGCTTGTCTGTTTTATCATTGAATAAGAAATGTTTGTCAATCATAGTCTATGATGAACAATACATTTTATATTTATTGATGAAATAATAGACATGACACACTTGAGTAAGATTATGATTTGCTTTTATTTTTAGCTCAACAGCCAGGCAGCTTGGGGGGGGGGGCTGTTTACCAGTGATAAAGCTGTACTACAGACAGACGCACACGCTCATTCATAGTAGACTGCACATCTGGGTAGGTACTGAAGAAAACTAGTGCCCTCTCACTGTCTAAAGCACATTTAGGTTTGATTTCCACAAGCTCCACTTGCAAATACTGTGACTATGAGGAAGTCGCTTAACCGCTTCAGTACTCTTCCCCACTTGGTTCAGCAGACCTAGGTTTGATTCCCACTTGCCCCACTTGCAGTACTGTGCCACTGTAAGCAAGTCTCTTAACCTCCAGTCCTCACCCCACTCAGTCCAGTAGACTTGCCTGCCTAATATTCTCCTGCCTGGCTTCCTCCAAGGCTTCTCCAGCTCGTCCTCAGTTGCCACTCGCACCCACGGCCCTCAAGCATTTCTCCTGTCTGACTGGGCAGCTTGCCTTACAGGGTAATATGGAAGCAGGTCGTCCACAACTGCAGCCCTGGCGAATTATGACTCTGGCAAGGAAGAATACATAACGCACCCTCCCAATTTCCCTTTCTGGTGACTGGCTGACTAAACCCTGGCACTGACCCATCATCACTTGAAAACAGTCAAACCCGCTGTCAAGCCGGTCACACTCCGCAGTGGTGCATCGGTGCAAAAAGCTGTTGGCAGCGATTGGTTGGGACTTGTGCTCAGTTGTGCTGCAGCCAGTTCAACCCCCCACCTGACTGCTGCAGTACATCCAGGGGAAGCACAAGAGTGCTGTGGGGCCACCTGGCCAACAAGTTCTCTATCAGCAGGCCAGCAGTTTCATATGACTGCCAGGCTCTGGCCGACTACGAGCGGCACCTAGGGGTCGGGACCTGGCAGTACCAAATATATAAAGAAATTTAAAAAAAAAAACCCCTGTGGGACAGCAGAGACTAGCAAAACTGCTTGTCCGGCCATGGTGTGTAAACAACAAAAATTGGTGTAAAATACGCCGATACGCTCCTTAACTGGTGCCCCGGCTAAAGGAAAATCTTGCTGACCTGATAAAATCTACCAACATTTGGCTAGTGTCAGTTTTGACTCCTGCACTATTTTACAAGGAGGTGAGCAGTCTGAAAATGTTCTGTGGTGCAATGAACTGGGGTCACCATTCAGCACTTAAATGCAGTATAAGGTAGCAGTCTAAAAAAAAAAAAAAAAAAAACTAGCATTTTGGCTCATTGGCATCTGAACTCTCTAACCATATGTCATACCTTTTTAACCAAAGAATTTGTCTGCAGTCTCTGCAACTTGCAGTAGCAATAAAGCTGTTTCAGTGATATTACTTGTACCAAGACACAGTCATGGGTCTCCAAGATGGCCTTTTCAGCTTTGACCATTTCTGCTTGACCTGCTGCTCCCTGTGGGGGAACAGTGCTGCCCCACCTCTGGGACCAAGGTGATCACATGTTCATTGGTGTGAAGGAGGCAGTACCCTGGTGACATGGAAGCCTGGACAGCTGTCTTGTGGAAACCAGTGGCATAGTCCCCTGACTCCTTCTCCCCACCCCCCCTTTTGCATGTCCATCATATGGTCACACACGATCCCTTGTGTGAATGGGTGCTTAGTTTAGGCAGGAGCTAAAAGGTCCAGATTACAGAATGGTCCTTTTTTTGTTTCTTCCTAAGGACTGCCCAGTTAAAATGAGCGACTAGGATAGTTCTCTGTATATTGAGCCAGTAACGGTTGTCTCCTGTACCAGCATGTAATTTTCTCTGTTTACCTTCTGTAGCCCCTGTGGCGCCCCGTGCTGTGTTGTACAGGGTGCCATAGAGTGAGTCTAGGGGCAGTACTCGTCCCGAGTTGCATATAAACAGAACCTTGGTAATAGGCACTGGCATGAGACCCAAGACCGGTTACAGAAACTGTCTCCAACTGTTCCAGGTGTTCACCTTTAATGACCTGGCTGTTTGAGGGCAGCACTTGTAAAATCTGGTCAAATTTGGGATCTGCTACTCTTTCCTGAAACTATCCGGTGATAGTTGAACAAAGTGCTGTATCCATGTGAAAGATTACCTGTTGTGCTATCTTTGGAACGCCCACGCCTCAGTAGTAGGCTTACCTTGCAGAAATGACGGGAACAAATTTGGTGCCAGTGCCAATTTTATTTATATGGCACCCAATCCGAAAGGCTTTTGAGTACCTTTAATAAACAGATCGGTTACTAATATCAATACAAATAGTTGCAAAGCCCTGCCGTAACGTAAATTGGGGGAGATGAGTTTTCCTTTAAGTTAAACATTTTTTTTAAATTTTAATGTCCTTTCAGGACAGGAAGGGATAGATTGTTTTGGTTTTTTAATTCAGTGACCAGGATAGGGACACTAAATCGGAGCATATTGCCAGGTGTGACCTGGGAGATGGATCTGCCTGTTCTGGTGGTAGTTCAAGTGGATGTTAAAGATCCCATGGCACTTGAGTAAGGGGATTTCCCCGGTGCCCTGGCCAAATTTCCTCCCATTCACTAAAAATACCACCAACAGGTTAATCTGGTTCAAGGTCAGCTGGCTTTCATCTGTATCCCCCTCTCCCACGGTCGTGCCTGAAAATGGGCAGAATTTGTCTAGTGTACTTACCTGGTCAACAAAAAATCAGGGTGTGAAACTGCAATAACCAAGTGCCAGGTGCATAAACATGTACAAGTAACAAATTTCAAGGAAAAGCGCAATGCTTAAAAAATAAATAAATAAAAAAAATGCAGGTACAAGGGTTATGAGGTAGCCAGGTAGAGGGCTAAATCTTGCAAATGTCAGATATTGCATTTGTACAGAACAAGCGAGGCCTAAAATTAAGTACACAGAGTGTAAGCCAAAACAATTGAATAGGCAAAAAATGGGTAAAATAGTGGAAGGAGGCTGGATATTGTTTAGGGCATGGGTTGTTATGAGGAGGAGGAAGTCTCTGCAGGTGCGTTCTTTAGTGAAGTGCGTCTGTAAGAGTGGCTTGATACAGTGGAGGGAGAGAGGAGAGGCAGATGGGTAGAGGGAGACTGTTCCAAAATGTAGTGAGTTGGACAGAGAGCAGACTGGCCTGCAGCTGGTAATGTGACTGAAGGATATCAAGGGAATGAGCAGCAGATGAATGGAGGGAAATGGTGGAGGGTAAGGAGAGAAGAGTTTTTTTGGGGGTGTGTGGGGTGGAAAGCCAGTACTTGCCCGTGAAGGAGGAGCAGTGTGAGATCCCTGGGGAGGGGGTGAGATTTTCATATGGGTTGCATTTTCAGTGATGGGTTAGAGATGGAGCACAAAGGGCAAATTGCAGAAGGAATGATGGGTCATGCCTGGCAAGTGTTGACTTTGAGGCAGTACTGTAGACGTTAAGTAGTGAAGCTCGTCTTAAGGATAATCTCATGGTCTATCCAGAAAGGAAGGCGTGACTTATTTAAGCAATATACCATGAGAGGGTGTTGGTGATGCCAGGATTTACCCATGCCCTGGGGTGTTCGGTCACGAGGCGTAGCCGGTGACCAACTCTTTACCTGGGGTGGGTAAATCTTGGCATCACCAACACTCTCGAAAGTGGATATTGCTATTATACAATGTTGGAATTGTATGTTTAATTTTTGGGGGGTTTAGTGATTTTAATTTTTTTATTTCTTTTATTTTCAATAGAATAGTGAAAGTGTTTGTAAGGCACAGAAAATAGTGCATTGCGTTGCTGCTTGTATGATGGGATAGTGCGGTATCACTTTGAGCAGGAAGAGTCCAGTCCCATGGTGAGAACGGCACCGAAAGTGGAAGACGTGCATGCTGACTTTCGTTGTGGAGTTCCTGAGTGCTGTTTTCGAGTGTGCTGAGCATTTGTTGTAGCTCCGTTTTCTTTAGTTAATTGAAAGGAGATATACATTTTTTCCTGTTGCTTTGTTTTTGGTATTGAAATGGAGAAAGCGAGTAGTGTATTTTTTGCGATTTTTAGATGTGGTTTGTTTTGAGTCTCAGCCTGCTGGAGCAGGTAAGGTCAAAGGGTAATGTGGAATTTCAACTGTGGAGACGACGTTGTCAGTATTAGGTCTCTGGGGCAGAGTTGTAATGGAGGGTGAATATGTTAGGAGACAGATCTGAGAGGATAGCCGTTTTAGCCCGGAAAAGGTTTCTGAAAAAGGGGTTCTATCAGGCAAGTGTCTCGGGCAAAAGAGTGTTTAAAAAAAAAAAAAAAAAAAAAAGTGTCGTGGTTTGAAGGGCGGTTTACCGTTTGCGTGTGGGAATGGAAGCAGAGCAGCAGTCATGAGAGATAGCCGTTTAGCGTAAGCGGTGATTCACGAGTTTAGCAGTTGTGGATTTCTGTTGCTCGGAGTGATTTCGGGTGGGTTTACTGATTCGGCTGACTGGCAACTGGCACCTCTTCCCATGGGGTGATGCTAGGATTGACAACGGGAGAGGGGTACCAGTCAGCCAATCAGGATACAGTATTTACGTTCTGTTTTCATGCCCATTGTATAATTCAGTATAGCACACCAAGTTTAGGGTGAAATTTCTTTTGCATGGCATTTTATAAAGGTGGAAAAGCTGAAATCCAGCTATTCCCCAAGTGCTTGAAATGGGGTACCTGTTCAGGCAGTATAGTGGTTAACAAAATCCAAATTGTCAACCGCGACTAAGACAGAAGGGGTAGTACAAGCACTTGGTAAGGCAGGCCAGCCTGACAAGTACACACAAGTCCAAAAACGGTGCAGCACATACTGAGTATTCCAAATCCACAAGGTTTATTAAGTGATACAAATATCGACATAAGCTCCAGAGGCTCTGCCCCCGCGCTTCGCTATCCCAGCTTTCATGGGGGGTGCCCTTCTGGGATAACAGAAGCGCAGGGGCAGAGCCATGCTTGGAGCTTATAATAGAACGTTTGGTCAATAAACATTTGGATTAGGAATACTCAAGTTTTCTAGTATAGTGGTTAACAGCACTGAGCTGCAAACCTGGAGAACTGGGTTTGAATCCCACGGCCACCTGTTGTATATTGTGTGACTGAGTAAGGCACGTCTGTTTCCAGACGGCACCTGGAAATGAACCTTGTCTTAGTGCGCCTTTCCAGGCCAAACATTAGAGTGCCATCTGTGGAGTTGAGAAGACATAGAAGCCTAGATTTTGACAGCAGATGAGGACCGCCTGGTCCACCTTGTCTGCCAATTTCCATACCTACTTAACTCCTGATCATAAAGGATCAGCAGCTTACTCTCTCTTCTACCACTAGGGTTGTGTTCTGTCTCATGCATTCTTGAGCTTCACAGTAGTTGTTTTTTAACCTGTACGACCTCCGCTGGGAGGGTGTTCCATGCATTCACCACCCTTTCTGTGGAAAAAAATATTCCTCACATTTGTCTTCTCTCCACCCCCCCTCCCCATTGTGACCTCTTGTTCTTGCACATATTATTTATTTTATTATCTCTTTTGGGAAAGATGCTGCCCTCCTGGACCTTGTTGATTCCAGACGGGGTTGTGTTGGAGCAGTCTTGCTAATCTGTCTTGTGCTGAATGCAAGTTATTTGGCATTTAGGGAGAGCTGGTTTGCATGGAAGTAAATGACTAATATTTTCAGAGTCATGCTTGAGTGAGGATTCTAGTTTGGGGACTGAGATACCTGAAATGAATAACGCATGTATGTGGGAAGAGACACAAAGGAGAGGTGATCTAAGATGAAGACTGGTCCAAGGATGGATCCCTGGGGGACACTGGACTTGATGGGTTGGGGGGTTGGTCATCACAAGTCTAACCAACCGAATCCAGTCTTGGCGGTAGGAGTGGAACCATCTAACTGCCAGGTTGGGTAGACTGAAGCACTTATCTGAGAGAAGGGGGTGGGTGGGGCCACTGTATTACAGGTCTTTGTGAGGTCTGAAAATGGCTGCAGTGAACAGACTATGGTCAGAGGAGATGGTTGAGCGGTTCTTGTGGAAGCCAGACTGAAGAGGGGTGAAGAGTCCAGGTAACTGGATAGCTGGGAGTGAACAAGTATTTCCTGCACTGTGTCCAGGGCAGAGAGGAGCGAGATGGATATTGGGAAGAAGGGTCACCCCCTTTGAGGAGAGGGTGTTATTTTTGCCTGCTTCCAGGACTGCAGGGGGGTGTGGGTGTGTGTGTATAAATTGAAAAGTGAGTTGGGAGGGACAGTGATGGCCGGTGCAGAGATGATTAGTAGCCAGACCATCAGGGCTGTGGCCCTTGTCTGAATTAGGAGAGGGTGGCAGTGAAGGTGGTTACTATGGAGACTGGGGAGAAAGGGAAGGGGGGGAGGAAAGTTGAGGGCGAGGAGGTGAAGGATGTTTCAGGTTATGCATGTGTCGCCCCCTATTGCTTGACTCCTTCCATCAGCTAGGCTTCTCATCTGGCCCCCTTGCCTGGTTCTCCAGTTAACTCCATGCCAGATCCCAACGGGTCAAGATAAACTGTACCCTATCAGCTGCCCTACCTGTTCACTCGGGTGTCCCCCAGGTTTCCATCCTGGGCCCTACATTGTTCAGTCTCTTTCTAAACGCCCTTCCTAGCTCCTGCTTGGGCAGTATGCTCCTATATGCCGACGATGCGGTTCTCGTCGCCTCCCACCCCAACCCTATCACCCTCCAGAGCTCTCTGCAACTCACCTTCAGCCAAGCTGAAAAATGGTTCCTTGACCATCGTCTAGTTCTGAATCTCAAGACAAAATCTATGCTTTTTACCCACCGCCAGAGCAATTCCAGAAATGCTCCCCTTCTCATCCTCCCCGGCACCCTACACCCCCTTGAACAGGTGTCTGCTTGCGAATATCTTGCCATCAACTTTGACAGCTGTCTTTCCACTCATCTTAATTCCCTGTCCACTGCCATAAACACCTGGATTGGACTCCTCGACTGCCACAAAGACTGCCTCCCTCAGAATTCCCTCCGGCTGGCTATCACCTCCTCCATCCTTGGTCGACTACGGGCTCCCTATCTATGCAGCTGCTGACCCCGCTGCCCTCACCAAAGTCCAGACCTCTATCAGCAAGGCTTGGAGGCTCCTGACCGGTGCCCCCAGCAGAACGTACACATGCCTGCTCTATTCCTGCTCGAACTTACTCACCTTTGAGCACCTGCGTTACTACACCTGTATGCCGGCAAAAAAAATCACTACATGGGGGTTGCTGCATCCCTAAAATTGGTCTCCCACTCAGCTGCCACCCGAAGCGCAACCAAAGCCATCTTCCAGGTCCCGAGAGCCTGGACTTCTCTCGCCCAAAGATCATTCCACCACAGAGCCTCCATTTGGTACAACTCCCTCCCCACTCGTATCACAAACATCCCCAAAATCGTCCCCTTCAAAGTAAATGTCCCTGACTGGCCCATACCTAGAGCTCCACCTGGCCCAATTTACAGACAACATTCTTCTGGACTGCCTTCTTCCCCAGCACCCCCCCCAAAGGTATCGCTCCCTAGAACCCCTAGACATATCTTATTATTTATATACTAGAGTCATTGTAACTAATTGAAGCCTTTGTACACCTTTGTATTGCTGGAATTGCTTTGTGTGGTGTTTTATTGTATCTCACCTGTAATGTTCTCCATTGTTGTACTCCACCACCAATTGTTGTCTGTCCTCCCTGCGACAAGGTGCCTTTGTAAAGGAGTCTTTGACTCAAAGGTTGTAAATACGAATTATTAAATTGTAAAAACAAAAGAGAAGGGAGAAAGTGGGCCACTGAAGGTGAAATTGAATAAACCACCTCAGTGGGGTCAGTTTTAAAATCTCTTGCGGCATTACTACCCTCTCGTTTTTGTCATTCAGAGGCAAGAAAGCTTAATTAGAGGTAGATGTATCGCATAAATGCCTTTCTTACATGGTCGAGGCAAAAAAGTGAACTTTCAGACCACGCTTCCGAACAGACGTGCGTTCTCCCTAGCAATATGTCTCCAGTGGACAGCGGACTTTCTTGTGGACCCGACGGAAAGGGAATTAATGCAAAAATTGGATTAACTAGGTAAAAGCTGTTTGTGGCTGTACAGAAGCATGCATTCTGTGGTACTTGCTTGAAATGTATGTGCCTAGAGGCACAATGGTTATAGTTATTTGAGTAAAGCGAGATAAAGCAGGAGTCGAAACTAAGTTTTACGGCTACTAGCCAGCAGGGCTAGTGACTGGGAGAATCCACTGGCCCCACAGACGTTTCCACTAGCCCAGCTGGAGCACATACTGAAGCATGCCTTCTCCAGTACAAGCCCACATGGCTAGTTAAATGAAAATCTTACTAACCCAATGCAAAATCTGCAAGCATTTGGCTAGCGGGCCGGTGCCGGTTTCTACCCCTGTAAAGCTGACAGTGCCCCTTTAACTGTGTCCCATCACCTTATTGGAAAACTTCCCTCCCATTCAACTGGAAACAGGGTGTTGCACATGGGTGGGATACTCTGCAGTACACACATTGTACCCAGTGGAATCATGTCTTTCAAGGAGTTACAGCTTTGATTTGTGGTGCATGGAATTTTCCTCCAAATCTGGCACACAGAATTAGTTGGTGTATTGGTCCTTGTAAGAACAGATCTGGAAACAAATGGTTTTAGGGACATGCATATGTTCTACCACACTAACTGGCATTATCCTTTCACCTTTAAATCTTGCCCGGAAGTCTTCAAGCTGGTTTCTCCCACCCACCTGGGTGATGTAACCCTCTGCTCCGCCCCATGACTCCAGAGCTTCCTTTCTGTTGGAAGAAGCAGGCCCCCCATCTTACTGCTCCCGCGTTGAGTAGGCCATGGCACTAAAATATTCAGATTTACTTCCAAAATGTAAACTAGTCAGTTTTGTCTTCAGCTTGATCTTTGACCGCGATGGAGGACCAGTCCTGTCCCAAATTTCACTGATGCCTCTGCAGGTAGAAGATGTTACACCCCACATGCCAGGTACGTTTACTGCCTGGGCCACGAGTACGATCCTCAGGCTTGTGATATCCGCTGGTCAAATCAAAGGATGCCTGTTTGGTGGTCTCCGCTGCTCTGTGGGGTCTGCCAAGCAGCTGGAGGAGGCTCAGGCCACTGTGCAGCCCGCATCTGCATTTGTTCCGCTTAAGTTGGGCTTCACTTATTCAGGCTCCTTCAAGGAGCTGTACCAGTTTCTACCAAAGGAGAGGGCCCTTCAGGTTCGAGCGACACACACACTGAGCCCAGGAAAGAAGACTCCATCAACGTTCTTGGGACCAGGGACGTTCAGTCTCTCTGTCTCTTGAATCTCCGGTTTTGACCACGGTCGAAACTGCAGCCTTGGCCGCCGGCTTCACTGTATCCTGTCAGGCCAGCTGGCTAATACTTTTCTTGACCCAGTCGACAGGTCGTCCAGAGAGCCTCTTGCCCTGTGCTTTCGGCAAGTATATGTGCCCACCGGTACCCTCTCGGGGTTCATGGAGCACCTTTTGGCCGAAGGGTTGGTGGCCATAGAATTTCAGCGTGTGGACAATTTGGGGATGTCGACAGACTGGATAAAGAGTCCAAGAAAGGACTACTCGATTAAAGATCCATGCTGCCTCCCCTCTCAGCCTCTGCCTGGCGAGCTGAGCAGTCATGATGGCACACTTCTCCCATGCCCTTCTGGGCTCTCTGGATGAGATGATTCATCTTCCTGCAGACCCCCGGACTACAGTTGAGCTGTGGCCAAACTTCCGACAGCTCTGGATATGAGATTTTGTGCCCGCTCTGCCGTGGCTGCGTTTGCCATGTGCCGCAGGACTTGGCTGCAGATTGTATAAAATTAAATTTTTATACAGGATAAATGGTTAGGATTTTACTTCTGTTTTCAATAGTGTCTTGTTGGGTATCGCACATTCCAGAAGTACAAAAGAGAAAAGGAAAAACGCATTGTCTTAAAACAGAGTTGGTAACACGTACAATACTTATGCAGTTAACTAACAATAACATTCCGTATAATCATGCTAAAAAAAAAAAAAAAAATTACACTTATAGTGCAGGTGTGCTCGTTTCTGGGCACCATCTTATTTGGGCCCGGTGTGGAGGGTCACCTCCAGCGTATCATGTCCAGGATATTAAATAGCTGGTATTGCATAGCAAAATGGGGTAATTAATGCTGTTTCTGAAAATGGGTAGCAGCAGACTGCTAACCAATTTGAGTGAGTCCATGGCACAGTAGACGTGTGTATGTATACACACACTTTAAGTTTTGCTAATCAATTTGTGCCAAGTGCTATGCATTTTCTTAGCTTATTAGTGCTTTTATGCATAAAACTGCTAATCACTTTTTTTTTTTTTTTTTGTGGCTTATTTAATACCCTGCAAGTCCAGTGCCCCCTTGGACTCCATGAAGGATCCCGAGGGCTCCAGGCAGCTGAAGTGTAATCCCTTTTGGCCTCCACTCCTGCGGCAAAACCAGCCCAGAATCTGTCTGGCCAGCCGGCTCAGTCTTGGCGGCCAAGTTCGTGGCCTCAGTGGTCCGAAAGCCAGGAGGGAAGGGACCCAGTGGCTCCTCAGCCAGATCTTCCAAGCCTGCTCAGTGACTAGATGGGGGTGCCACCCTCATGCCCATCACACCTTCCTTGGGTCCAGTGGGGGGTTTGGCTCTGCCACTTTCTTTCCGCCTGGTCCGTTGTCACCACTGACAGGTGGGTTTTGGAAGTGGTCAGTCAGGATTTGGCTCTAAAGCTTGAGCAGTACCCTCCCAGCTGAGCCCATGCCCCATGGGAGGACTTGGTGTCCGCAGACTGTCAGCTCCAGCTAACCTAGCCCAACTTCTCCAAGGAGGTCGTGGTCAGAGTTGCGGATCCTCCCAACACCCAGGGTTTGTCTCCAGGTACTTCGTGGTGCCAAAGCGGACGGGGTGGGGTGGGGGCTGGCGATCTGAACAGATTCCTCAGGTCTTGCACCTTCAGGATGGTAACTCAGTTCCTGATCATGCCATCTCTGGAGCAAGACATGGGGTTTTGCTTTCTGGATCTTCAGGATGTTTTTTCACATTCCGATCCATTTGTCTGACCGTAGGTTCCTTCACCTCGGAGTCGAGGGAACCCTGTAAGAGTTCCAGGCCATGCTTTTTGGGTTCTTTTAGGCCCCCAGGGTCTTCATCAAATACATAGCAGTGGTGGCAGCTTACTTGAGGCACTGAGGGGTCCGGGTGTACCTCTACCTGGACTGGCTGATTGCAGTTCCTTCTCCCAGTGGACAGGATGGAGATGTGCTCCTTCTTTGCCTGATAATTTCTGGTTGGGCACTTGTGCCCTGCCCAGGACTTCTGTGCCTCTTGGATAACACGGCGGCCTGCACCAGTATGGTCCGATGAGCCAGTTGGCATATGCGCTCCCTGCAGTGGGAGCTGGCCACTGTGACCCAGAGAATGTAGGATGCTCCAGTGGTGGCTGGTCCCAGAGCATCTGCAGGAAGGGGTCCAGTTTGTCCTCCCTGAGCAGGCAGTCATCTTGACTAGACTCCTCTCACTGGCCGGGGTGCCCATCTTGGGGAACAGAGTCCATGGGCATTGGGACTCCCAATGCCACATCAACCTGCTGAAGCTAAGAGCAGTCCGTCTGGTGCAGACTGCCATTGCTCCGTTCTGGGTAAAGTGGTTCAAGTCCAGATGGACAGCACCACAACCGTGTACTACCTACCTCAAATTGGGCAAAAGGCACTGTCTGCCCCTGTGCAAGGAAGCCCTCTGCAGTTGGACTCTCGTGCGCAGCCTGGAGGCGGATCTCCAAGGCATCCATATGGCAGGAGCCTCCAGTCGGTTGGTGGATGCCCTCAACTGGTTGGTGAGACGTCACAAGTGGTCTCCATAGTTCAGTCTGTTCTCCCAGTGGGGGCACCCCTCAGGTGGGCCTAATCTTCTCAAGGGAGAACGCAAAGCTGAGGCCGGTCTGTCAGCCCCCCAGCAGGGAATTCTGCAGGGGCATGCCTTCTCGAGGTTGTGGACCGAGGCCCTCTTTATGCCTTACCTCCACTTCCCTTGATCCACAAGGTGCTGCTCAAGATCAGGAGGAACAAGGCACAGGTGATCCTGGTGGCTCTGGACTGGCACTTGCCAGTGTTGGTATCCCAGTCTCTGTCTTGGCAACAGGCTCCCAAGGCATCTTCCCATACGCCCGGACCTGCTTTAAATCTGGGGTTGGGGGGAGTACTCCACCCGGATCTTCAATCCCTGCGCTTAACAGCCTGGTTCCTGAGCGGCTAGAGTTCCAGGCTTTGGGTCTCTCCGAAGATGTCCTCACTGTTGTGGAGGCATCTAGAAAAGAATCTACCAGAAAATGCTACGTCTTCAAATGGAAGATTCTGCATTTGGTGTCTGCAAGAGGTTGCACCCTTTGACCTGTCTAGTGGCTAACATTTTGGACTGATCTCTCTCCCAAGGGGGACTTCGGTCAACCCTTAAGGTGTACCTGGCAGCCATCTCTGCTTACTGGATGTGGACTGGTCAGCAGTTGGTGGCACAGGAGATGATGATCTGGCCCCCTGGCTTGGATCACATTTCCCTTCCGGTGCTTGAATCACTACTGTGGGACTTCTTGCTAGTTTTGGTAAAGCTCATGGGTGAGCCATTCGAACCGATGCACAGGTGTGATGTCTCGCCTGTTGTGGAAGACCACCTTCCTGGTGGCTGTCACATCAGCCAGAAGGATCAGTTGGCTCCAGGCGTGCTCGGTGGAGTCTCCTTACCTGGTCTTCTGCGGGGACCCGAAGTTCTCTTGAAGGTTGTTCAAGTTTTACCTTTATCAGGTGATGACACTTCTGTGTTCTTTCCAAATCGTACCTCGGAGGCCGAACACAGGCTCCATACTCTGGACTTGAGGCGAGCGCTCGCTTACTACAAAGAGTGCATGGCTGGAGTTCGGTGGGAGGGTCGCCAGCTGTTTGTCACCTACACTGAAGCCACACCTGACGGACCTGCAGCCAAATGGATGATTGGCAGGTGAATCGCTTTCTTTATTGATGCTACAGGCTGGCGGGTAGGGAGCCTCCTGGGGGGGCTTGGAGTGCATTCTACCCACCATACCGTGCGTTGGTGGCTGCTTCTAGGGATATCCCTATCTAGGAGATCTGCCAGGCTGCTACCTGGAAGTCGGCGCACACCTTCATGTCCCATCACCACATTGACTTAGTCATGCTGGGATGCTAGTTTTGGGGCCTTAGTTCTCCAATCCTTATTTCCCAAGTAGGAGATGTGTGCCTTGCCTCCCTCTTCCTGGAGAACTGCTGGGAGTCTGCTAGTTAGTGTGGATAGAACATATGCATGTCCCTAGAAACACAGGTCACTCACCTGTAACAGTAGTTCAGGAATGGTGTACATTCATCCACATGACTCAAGCGCACACAACACTGCTTCCAGCGGGCCAAGGTCTGGGATCGTGGGGCGGAGCCGAGGATTATACCACCCAGGTGGGTGGGAGGAGTCAGTTTGAAGACTTGCGGCAAGATTTAAAGGGGGAGAGTACAATGCCAGTTGTTAGTGTCTATATGAACATATACCACTCCTAGAATTATTGTTACAGGTGAGTAACTTGTGTCTTTTTTTTTTTTTTTTAACCTTTTTAACTGGACCAACAAATGCAACAAAACGGTGCTTAAACAGTTTTTGTCTGTATTGGTACAATAAGATACCAAACCATTTGTTTCTGGATCGCTTCCAAATCAGGCATTAGTATTCGGTCATTGTCCCTGGGAGTGTAGAACTCTATCCCATCTGGCAATTATACAGTACTTTCCTTCAAAGCCAGACTTGCACTTGCATATGATCGTCCATGTCTCTAAATCCTTACAAGACTCACTGGGTTGAGGACTCCTTGGCAGTGACTCATAAATGTGAAGAGGAGATTGAGCCGCCCCTTATCCCAGAGGACTGGAACAGATCTAGCTTCCTAGGTAACGAGTTCACATCAATGGAGAGAGTATGGTTGGAAATTTATATTTTAAGATGCTAATAATTACAGCACATTACCACATTTGACTCCTGTTGGTGTAACTGTGGAGAAGCGGTGACCACACCGTTGTGTGTTCATCATCCATGCTGTTTTTAATGGAACTAGAAACCGAACTCGCTGATCTGTTTGGAAAGCCACTCCCACAGACTCCTGAACTGTACCAGATTTTCTGTATCCAAGGGATTCGGAGACCAGGGTATTAAATGAGCTCAAAAAAACTGACTGGCAATTTCATTCGTGAAAACAGCATTTGGCACAGACGTTAAGTGCCATGGACTCATTCTAAAAATGGTTAGCAGTCTACTGCTATGCATTTCTGGAAATGGTTAGTATTACCCCGTTTTGCATAACATTTGCTGTGCTGTACCAGCTAATTAATACTCTGGAAGCCCAAATACCTCTTGGGTATCCTGGTAACAGCTGCTAAGAAAATCATAAGACTGTGGCTGACTCTACAGGCCCTGTATATCTCTTCTTGGCATAAGCTTAGCTACTTGTGCAAATTTATATAATGGAGAAAATCACTCACTCCATGATTATGTAGACTGCTTTAGTTACCCAGTGGCATGAATGGTTGATGTTTGCCATGGGCAACTACTCTTTTATTTATTTATTTATTTTTAGTTTTACCAGGAATAGCACACTAAGCTGAAAGCTTTTTACAGGTGCGACCTGGGAGCACAAGGAAGTTGTGACTTGCTCAGGGTCACACAGTATGCAAGTGAAAGATGTGGGATTCAAACCCATGTCTGGTCTGCTGGATGTCACCAGATTTGCAGCTCGGAGCCTTAAATGTGCTATACTGACTCCCTGGTCCTTAACTATCCTTCGTGCCCCAGATTGGCGAATCCCTGACTACAGACCCTCCTCAGTATAAGGCTCTAGCCTATCTAACTGGACTCCACATTAATATGGAATTACTAGGTCCCGCAGTGGGGAGCAAGTGGATCGTCATTCCTCTCTACCCTGGATGGTCCCTCCACTCTTGCACAATTCTGGGGCCTTGGGGCCTTGTCCCTTGTCCCGACAGCATCCAGAACATTAAATGTGCCTGAGCTTTGGAACCTAAAGGGTCCTCCCTTGGGTTGTATCATAGAGGGATTAGTTAGAAATGATGATGGGGTGTGGTCGCGGCCAAGTCTTCTGTGCCTGCTACTTGTAACAAATGCTGCAGACCATTGTAAAGCTTCGATAAAAATTATAAACAGAACACTTTCTGTTTAATGGTATTGGGTGGGATGTGAAGAGCAGTGCGTGACCTGGCAACTGACATCTTTCTCTTCATAAACTTCATAAATCATGAACATTGTGATACTCATTTTGTGACATCACAAGTGACCAATCTGGCAGAAGGTGATTGGCCCTTCCTGAGCAGTCGATTCATGATGTCAGTCATTGTGGCCACAGTGCTGAACAGGAAGGATTTTACTGGCAGGTAAGTCTTGGCAGATGTGCAAAAAAATAAAAAGTGCTTCAGATATAAGCAGGAATAGTGGACTACATTGTTAAAGTACATTCACGCTGAGAACTAGCTTTTCAACTGTGTATAACTGGTATGAACTGAAGTCCCTAAATTGTGTGTCTCCATCCCTACCTTACCTTGTACAGTTGTAGGAATAAATTGCCCAGGCTGCAGCTCAGCTGATGTCACTGTTCTGCTCAATTGTTGTCTCGGCTCAGCTGAAGTCACTGGGTTTTGGAGCTGCTAGGCAGTTAAAGAGCAACTCTGCACTTCACACAGTTTAATAAATAAGATGTTTCCACTGTTACAGTTCAGTAAAATTTTTTTCATTCTGTCTGTATAGAAAACATTTGTCAAGGCTATCCCCTGTTAACCTCCTAGTGCCTTTTCCATAGTGCTCACTATGACGGCAGACTGTCGCAAAACCTAAATCGTGTGATTAGCAAGGGAGAGTTATCTACACAATTGAATTGGCCAACGTCAAGAGAAAGTAATAATGAGACAAACTAGAAAACAAAGGTAAACACCTGAATGCTGGGCAGGGAAGATGCTGCATTAATAGGTACACTAATTAATAACTAATAGCACTAGGTGGCTGGGTACCAAGCAGACACCTTACACAGGTGGTTTCCACTGCAACGCACAAATCTGGACACTCTTTAGATCTAGTCTTCCTTCTAGGGATCAACGCATCCGACCTGGGGGTGGAACCAGTCGCCTGGTCTGATCACCACATCGTGAGGTTCAATTTTTGCACCCCCCTGAGAAGACCAGCCCCTGTGGAGATGGTCAGGTACCGCCTATTACGGAATGTTACTCCACAAGGTCTAGCGGCGGTCCTTGACCTCTCATCCTTCGTTCGTGAGCAGGTCCAGAAGCACCAGTGTCGGCCTATACAAGGCCGCCAATGACGGCACCGGATTCCATCGCCTTGTTCGTGAGCGCCCAGATCCCTTCGGCCTCTGAGCCCCATGGTTTGATGGGACCCTAGGGAGATGCAGGACAGGGCGGAGGTTAGAGCTGCCGCTGGCTAGGGTCTTCCTTGATGCCGACCACTCTAGATTGATGGAACATTATGTTAATTATCAATCTGCAATCACCCATAAGAAGGCAGAATTCCTGTCCAGGAGATTGCAGTTGCTCAGAATCGACCGGCTCAGCTGTTCCAACCGTAGACAGACTGGTGCAACCCAGCCTGCCTGCATGTTCGGAAAGCTTTTTCGCAAGTAGAGCGACGAGCTCGCCGATACTTTGCAACCAAAGTGGCCAACATCAGGAAGACCCGGTCCGCAAGCTCTATGGTGGAAGTTTTGGTCAGCATGAGATGACAGTGCCCCCATTTCTCCTGGAGTTCCTTTCGACGACCTGAGTTCGTGGACATTATGAGGATCATCCATTCTATGCCCCTAAGCTGTGGTTTGGATCCGGTCCGACTCCTTATTCTGGTTGTTTGGATATCATTGGTCCGGTCCTGGCGCAAATAGTCTGGTGCTCCTTGGAATTGGGTGAGTTTCCCTGTTCCTTGAAAGAGGCTGTGGTAACTCCTCTCTTGAAAAAAGCTTCCTTGGACCCGGACTCTTATTCTAGCTATCGACCTATCTCTAACCTGCCCTTTATTGGGAAGGTTATCGAGAAGGTTGTAGCGGTTCAATTGGATGACCATTTAACCATCCATAATGTCTACGAATCCTTCCAGTCGGGCTTCCGTAAAAGACATAGCACCGAGACTGCGCTGGTTTGGGTGTTAAATGATCTTCTGATGGCGAGGGATCAGAAGAGATGCTCCATTCTTGTTCTTCTTGATCTCTCTGCAGCCTTTGACACAGTGGACCACATGGTGCTATTAGCTCGTCTGGGGCATATTTGTGGAATGTCTGGAACCGTTCTGCAATGGTTCACGTCATTTCTTACCGGGAGATCAGAGAGTTGTGTCGGGAATTTTTTCCTCTGACCCAACCCCTCTGTTGTGTGGAGTGCTCCAGGGATCCGTGCTGTCGCCCATGTTGTTTGCTGTGTATATGCTGCCCCTCGGAGGTATCATTAGACTACATGGGCTGAGGTTTCACTGCTATGCGGATGACACCCAGCTCTGTCTGTCCTTTGCACCTGACCAGGATGGAGCTCTCTCGGTGTTTAACAGCTGTCTGAGGGAGATCCAAGACTGGATGGATTCTAGTTGGCTAAAGTTGAACTCTGAGAAAACAGAGGTGCTGGTGGTGGATCCTGGTGGTCGGGTGGTGAGGCCGGATATTGGTGCTCCGTCTGGAATTATTCTTGGTGGAGTATCTTTGCCGTCCTCAGAACAGGTGCGTAGCCTTGGATTTATTCTTGACGATAAGCTGACTCTCAAAGCTCAGGTGTCAGCTGTTGTCAAGACTTCCTTTTATCATCTTAGGAACATTGCCAGGGTGAAGCATCTTGTTCCGTCTGACTCCCTGCCTACTTTGGTTCATGCCTTTGTATCTTCACGCTTAGACTATTGCAACGCCCTGTACTTTGGGCTTTTTGGGGTTGAAATCCGTCGCCTACAGCTGGTGCAGAACGCTGCAGCCCGGGTTTTGACTGGGACAAGTCGTTTCTGTCACATCACTCCCGATGCTGCGCGAACTGCACTGGCTGCCTGTCGCGGGTGTGGCGGATCACCTTTAAAGTCATTTTGTTGACTTTCAAAGCCCGTTCACGACCAGGGTCCAGCCTACCTGAAAGACCTACTGGTCCTTACTGCCCTGGCCGATCACTCCGCTCGGCCGACATGGGGTTGTTAGAGATCCCAAGAGTGAGTCTGAGACCTTCTGGCAGCAGAGCATTTTCATTTGCTGCACCCACTCTTTGGAACTCTCTACCATGTCTGCTACGGCAGTGCACCTCCGTGGAACTCTTTTAAAAAAGAGCTGAAAACTTATTTGTGGAGCATGGCTTTTTTAGATAATTATTTATTAACGCTCTGGATTTTATTATGATATATTTTATCTTGTGGTATGCTGATTTTATGTATATGTTTGTGTATGTAGTGTTTGAATTGTTAAATTGTTCAGCACCTTGACATGTTGAAAGGTGCTATATAAATAAAATTATTATTATGAGACTATTAGGCCTGTTCTGCTGGCTTTTTAGTATGTTAGTAATAATGGCGAGCCATAAGGACTATTTCAGTGCACACAGACCAGTACATTGGGGTGACTGAACAGGCTTCACACATGTCCAAAATATACAGTTGTTAAACATTGTGTTTTTTTTTTTTTTTTAAAGATTTTTCTTTTTGAGGCTTTTTCTATTATAGTTTTAACAGACCTTGGTAAGCTTGCCATGAAGCTTTCATGGGCATCTTCAGAGCTAGTTGTAGCTTATTTTTCTGCACCATTATCTTCAAACAATTTTTGTTTGTGCTGTATGGTATGCAGTACTTTTGAACTACATTTGATTGTGCCAAACAGTTTTAAATACCACCATTTGAGAATCTTTTTTTGCTCCAGTGGCGAGCGGCAGCACTAATACTATGTCTGGAAAGCTGGCATGGATGTTTTACTTCTACTCTCCTATTCTGTCATTTGAATCCTGCTGCAAGTAAACAGAAATAGACTTCTCATGTAAATTGATTACTAATACAAGAAACGAGAACCACAGCTGGATTGAACAGTGTCTTCAGCATCTGCAAAAGCACATGCATAGGGTCAGAATTTTGGGGGAATTCCATTGTTACTTAATGACTTGTCATAAATGTTTGCAGCATTTGTTAAAAGGAAGACCATGTAAAATCTAGAAATAAATCTTCCTGGACTAAGTCTCCATCACTCATTCACACTAGTGGGATAGCACTGGAGGCGCTAGGACCAAGCCGGAGCCTAAAATTTTCTGAAGGGTCGGCGCTGAGACGGGACCATGCATGCGCGGCACCGCGAGACTAGCTCGTGCCTGTGTAGGCTGTCTCTGCGTCTACCCTCCAATCGCCCCAGTTCCTTTTCTCCTGCCGTCGAGTGCGCTTGGATGTCGATGTCGCTCGTCTGCTGGAGTCTTAAGTGTTCGTCTATATGACAGCAGCCTTTAACGTTTAATTGAATATTTTAAGTAGTAGTTTTTTTTTATTTTACAATCAAGATTATGAAGAAAAAATAAATTTTCCTGCCATCAGTGGAGTCATCCTTGGACGGTAGCAGTGACTGTAGGACTTTGTTTGAAAGTTTTTATGGCAGAGGGGCTGTGTCCGGTCCGCCGCTCTTAATTAAGGGGGGGGGCTCCGCCTACAGACAGTCCTGTGCTCGGGGGAGGGGAGAAACAGAGTCCTCCGAAGCACAAATCTAGCTGTTCTGGGGATCTGGCTCCACTTAACCTCGAGCTCCTATTCCTCGTTGGGGGAAGAAGAATTGGTGCCACTTTAAGGTTGCCCGTTGGTACGTCTGCACGAGGATTGTTCGGGAGGGGCGATGGGCCTGAACTGACTTTGGTGGGTGGTTCTTGGCCCCGCTCCTAACTGCTGCATTCTCGACTCAGAGCTCCATCTCGGTCCTCGTTGGAGCTCCGGTGGGCAGTTTCATCTCTGGTCTGCTCCTGTGGAACAGGTGGTTTGACGTTCCAGTTTTTCCTGGCTCTGTTTCTGATTTCAGGACCTCCGGCCCTTGGAGCCCTTGCATCGGAGCCAGGTCGATTGGATCACCAAGGGTGAGGTGCCCACTTGGTGCCTTTGCCATTGTGTCGACCCCTCGTGCCTACCCACTCCCTTTTCCATGCAGGGGCTGGCACGGGCGCCACCTTTTCCTTCTCCCCTTCTCAGGATTTCCATTGGCATTTTCCTTCGGCGCCATGGGTCGGTGCCATCGCTCTGTGTGGTGCCGTGGATGCTCTTGTTGCTGCCGTTGGTGGTCTGTGTAGTCGGTGGTGCTGTGGGTGTCTGGGTGGTGCCAAGCACCCATGGGCAGTGCCGTGCACCCACGGGTGGTGCCAGGAGCAGCCATGGGTGCTATGGGTGGTGCCAGGGGATACCTGTGGTTGCCACAGGTGGCACCATGGGTGCCACTGGTGCCATTCTTGCGCCATGGGTGTTGGGGTGCCCTCGGGTGTCATTGCTACATGGGTGCTGGGGGTGCCTGCGGGTACTCTCGCGGCTGCCCTCAGGTATCACCCAGGTTGGCATAAGCACTGCTTGGTGACCTCCTGTGCCACGAGTGATGCTGGTGCCACACTTGTGCTAGTGGGTGCTGTATGGCAGAATTGGTGACACATTTTTCCTTTTCAGAATTCCTTTCCACAGAACTTCTGCCGGGATGTTTATCGCAGAATGAACTCCTGTTTTGCGGATTATTTTACCACACATCTTAGTGAGTGGCGGTCTGTGTGGGATCTTGTCATCCAATGGTTTTCTGCTGATGGAACTCTGCTGTACTGCTCTGCCAGCGGAATCTCATTCTACTCGGCACTTTCTCGGCTCCCTACGTGGTACCAGGCTCCTCTACATCCTTCCTGATGGCGAAGTCTCTAGTGGCTCTGACCTAGACCTCTCTTGGAGGTCCTTCTAGGGTAGAGGTGCATCTTGATGGGTCTTTCCCTGTCCTTCTGGTCAGTAATACAGTGGACGACTCATTTTATGTACTGAAGAGCAGGTCCTCTCTGTCAGTGATGGAAAATCTTTTCAGTAGTTCCTCAGTAATGGGGTCCACTATAGTATTTCACACTGCGTCTGTGGACCATACACTTCTGTGTCTAGAGGTGTGTGTTTTTTTTTTTTTTTTTTTTTTTCTCCAAATCGTCAAGACAGTTGCACTCTGGAACATTCTAATTTAACGGTCAGGAGCCGCTCTGGCTCTTTTGATAGGGGTATAGAGCCCCCTTGTGATATTGCCCCTTCAGTGGCTTCTTCGGCACAGGTGGTTAACATCTCTCCAGCTGTGATTATTAGTCCAGTCATGATTTCAGTATGGAGACTGTGTCCTTCTGTACTCAGATGGAGAACATATTCATAATTTTGTAGCAAGACAATCCTTGCAAAATAGCAGCCTGAAAGCCTTGTTAGGCTTGGACGGGAAAAAAAAAAAAAAAATTATAGCACAGGGTCTAGCCGAAATTACCCGATGTCCCCCTTTTTGGATCTGGTCAGGTTTCGCCTCGGCCCCTGAGGTGCTTGTCTCCACAGTAAGGTAAAGAGTACCTGATTTCTTCCCTCCCTAGGGGAGTCTGATCCGGCGGCGGTATGGGTTATCTTTCTCTAAGAGCCTTTTTTTGTTTCTCTATACCTCTCTCTCATTCAGAGATTTCCTAGACTTAGGTGACTGCCCAGTCTAATTCCCTTTTCTTTTTATCAGGCTTTCTTCTCTTGAGCAGAGCCTTGCAGCAGCAGAAGTGACTCTCCACCGAGTCAGAACTCAGGTTCCTACTTCCTTGCTTGCTTAACTTAACGGGCGATTTTCTCCTTGATGGAAGGTCAAGTAGGTCTTTTTTTCTGAGGTAGCTACTCAAATATTCACACCTTCGGTTCTTGCGCACTGGTCCGTGCCAGTCACTCAGGAAGCTGTCTTCAAGTGCATGATGGTGTTATGTTTTTTCAGCAAACAAAGTAGAATCCTTTCCTACTCCCCTCAGGGAGGCCTGAGTGGGTAGTGCCTCACCGCATTGAGTCACTGCCTCTTTCAGTCACTTCAACAAATGGGTTAGCCCTAACTTGGTCCTGCTGTGTCCCTCCTCGACGCACATCTGCCTCTATTTGCCTTAGAAATCCAGCCCCTGTTTTGTTTCTGTCGGAATGTTTTTTTTCCGCAGTGGACACGTCCTCCTATACACTCTTTCCTTTCTTCCCTGAGTTCAGAGACTGCTACTACAGTTGTACACACAGGGGCAGGATGATTCCTTTGGAATATGCATTGGGTAGGAGCTGGTTCTGCTAGACCACCACGAGAGGCTTCTAAGTCCTGCTTGGCCTTCCATCAGGAATGTTCCTGTGACTAAGTAGAGACCATTCTCCTTGATAGGCTAACCCCACTGGGACCCCCTTGCTCAACAAGTAAGGGGTTCAAGTGCTCCTGGACCTGTTGTTTACAGGTCAGCCATACTTGATAGTGGGGGTTTCCACCTGCACTTTCCGGTCTACCCTGAACCAGTAGACTTTACCTCCGACTCTTTCAGTTCCTGAGGTCCCTTTCCGTTACATTAGTACATGTCTTTGATGCTATTTATTTTGGTCGTAGACCAGATTGTGAGGCCAGGTTCTTGCCGCTCTCCTAGAGTGGCTGCGGCTTCCTGGTAGACTTTCCTTTTGTGTCCATTGCAGTCGTCTGCAAAGTGGTGAGTTACAACTCTTGCGCTTATCTTGTAGGCACTATGTTCTAGTTGATCTTTACAAGACGGCTCTTTTTATTAACAGGACGGTCCTTGGCTGTCCTTTGAGTGAACCCTATCTCCTACCACCCTACTCAGGGTTGTTGGTTTTAGCTCAGTACTCTCCCACTAGTGTGAATGAGTGGAGACTTAGTCCAGGAAGATGTGGAAATTACATACTTACCGTAAATATTGATCATCTTGGACAGTCCATCACCATTCACGCACCCACCCCACCCCACCCCATCCCCTGGGTTCACTAGTTTTCTTTCCTGGTCTTCATGGTCCAGACTGAGGGCATTATTCTTTGTCCTTTCTTGCAAAGGCCATCTGGGCCCTCTCAGGCCCAGAAACTCTGGATGAGTTATTCTCATTAGTTATGCTGCACCTCCTTGGTCGAAAAGGTACTGAGGCAGTTGGAGGGTCGACGCTGAGATAGCCTACACAGGCGCAAGCCAGTCTCGCAGTGCTGCGCATGTGTGGTCCTGTCTCGGCACCGACCCTTCAGAAAATTTTAGGCTCCCGCTTGGTCCTGGCACCTCCAGCGCTATCCCACTAGTGAGTGATGGAGACTGTCCAAGAAGATCAATAATTATGGTAAGAACATAATTTCCATTTTTGTGCACTGGATGCAAGTTTGCCCAGGGAATGTAAACAAACCGGTGATAGCTGAAGTGCAGTGATTAAGGGTGGTGGGGAGGAGACTGAGCTGTCGCATGAAGACCTGTGAACTATCTATATTTAGACTGGTGTGTCTGTCAGCTCTTGTGGGCAGGCAGCACAGTATGGGCCTTCCTCTCTCAGCTGGGACGGGCTAAGAGTAGGATGCACACCTGTCCATAACCCTCTTTTCCGTCTGCCCTGTAGCACGATCCCTGTCTTGGGGAATTTATTTTTCAAATAAACTGGTATGGCTATTAGGAGCTGGGAAGACCTCTAGGGATACAGGCGTCCATTTTTGGACTACAGGTTCAGGCTCTGTCTACATACCTCCCTGCCTGTTCTCAAGCAAGCTAGTCTTGTGGGCTGTAAGCCTCTAGACAGACGGTTGTTTAGTCTCGTTAGCTGGCTTAGACCCCTTTTTTAAATTAATAACCTGTCTTCACTCAGTTTGATAAAACATAACCTGGTCCTTGAAAGGTGAAAGCATCATGGCTTGATTAATTACTTTTTTTTTTCCCCCTTTGTGTGAAGGTGTTTACCCTGAGAGCGTACTCTAGTCGAGTCGTCTTCTTCCAACATGGCATCCTCTGGTAAGTGCGTTCAGTCAGTTAATGAACATACCTTAGTTTATTATCTTAGTTTATCATTTTAGCGGGTGGTGAACTACCTGGCATGTTGGCAGCAGTTGTCCAGCTGGAGACTTTTTTTTTCCTTCACAAACCTCCCCTGATGTGGATGTGTAGCCTCTTGTGTGCCTTCAGAGGAATTCCCAACCGCAGGAATAAGCTCTGAGGACCACCCGCAGGAATCCCTGTAGTGCTGGAATCCACTATCTGGGCACACTGAGAGGAGGAATGCTTGTGTTCAGTAGAACCCTCTGTGATGCTGTGGCAGTTGCTGAAGGTCCTTGAAGGGTGAGTTTGGATTTGAAATTGGTGTTTCTCCACTATAAGTAATCCTTCTCTAAATACTGATACAATGTTGGCGAGGGAGAAAGAGATGGATTGAGAGAGTTTGGTGCTGTGAGCGGGGCAGCAGCTAGAGAACACTGTATGCTGTACAATTAAAATACTCCCCTCCACTCTTAGTTAATGCCTGCTGCCGAAAAAATGGACCTGGGATCAGCTTGTCGACAAGCTGCCACCGTTAAGCAGCTGATTTTCGTATTGGCACTAACATGACAACATTTTTGCGAGTTTGGTCAGTCATGGTGTTCTCTCCTGAAAAAGGGGCAAAGTCTCAGTGAGTCGACCTAGTCAATAAAATCCAAAATAAAATGGTAGGCTTGCATAATGACAGCTTAAATTGGAATGCTTGTAAGGTACTGCAGAATGAGAACACCCTGACTAAACTCTCAAAACGTTGCTTTACAGGACTTTCACTAAAATGGTGGAAGGTTTTTATGCTAGTTGGACTAGCTTTAGAGACAGCTGATGTTTTCCACCACAGCATCTCGCTACCCATGCTGCGGGCCTTGAGTGGTGTCTGACACAGCAACCACTGCCTTTCAAAATAAGAACTTGGCTTCAGGAGCTGGCAAACAAAATGCAAGCGCTGGTGAGCATGAAATTTTGCAGATTCAGTACACTAGCTCTTTAAAGAAGCTCTACTAGGAGCGTTAATGACAGGATCAGAATACAGTTTTGTGCTCCAGCACCCAGACAACACCCCCCCACAGTCAAAGTATACATTTCATAGTTTTCCTATATCATTACTCTTAAATTCTCATAACTGTGCAGCCGACATTTTGGTAATGGGGGGGCGGGCGGTAAGGCTGCCGGAGATCACGCTGCAATACGCTGACATGTTAGTTCCCTTCCTGTAGTGTGCCCATATGTACGGAGACTGAATATCTTTACCATGCCCAGTGCAGTTTTTACAAAATTAGCCTAAATTCTGTGTGCCAGACATACATATGGCATTTAGGCTAATTTTTTGTTTAAAAAAAATTAGCACTGGGCATGGTTAGATACGGAGATTTTTCTTCGATCTCCGTACAGATGGGCACACTGCAGGAAGGTGGAAAACCCGCGTCAGTGTATAGATATTGACAAAGTGATCTCCCGGCGGCCTGTACCAGTTGCGAAAACGCCAGCTGTGCTGATAGTTACACAAATTTACGAGTAATGGGTAGGGAAACCAGGCAATGTATACTTTGACTCTAATCCCAAGCTGTGTTTCGATCCTGTCATTAAAGAGCAGCTGACACCTTTTGAGAACTTTAACAAAACATAATATTT